>PVKZ01000255.1:0-445000 GCA_004027375.1 Macroglossus sobrinus | reverse complement strand
CCATTAATGCTTATTTAACTTCATAACAAAGGAAATGTAGAAAAGATCTCTGCAGCTTGCTTCAATAAGGATGGTCTTTCATTTGCACTCACCCTCTCGTATCACATGAAATACTTGGTATAGGATGGCTGGGCTATCTGGCCACCTAAAGAGTATTGTAGAGTTTAGATATAAAAAATAAACACTTCAGGGTATCTATTGTAGTTTTATCTTTTTTGTTGTTGTTCCTTAACCATGTTTTGAGTCAGATTTTGTCTTGATGAAGATTGTACAATATAACAATATTAACAATATATTCTTTATATTAACAATATAAAGAATACCGAACATAATGTGTTAATGGGTTTACAGAGTTTTATTTCTGGAAAGGAGAAAAATTTATTTAAAACAAATTATAAATATAAAATACTTTTAAATTCAGCATTTGGGACTTTTATTTATGATTACACTTCCCTTGGCAAAGTGGTATTAATGACAGTTTCACTGACAACATATTTTGTTTTAAAATTAAATTAGTGAGAAATGAAGCTTATAGTTCTATTAGCTTATGGCATTAACATTCCAAACAATAAAGCTTATATAAATATAAGAAAAATCATCCAAATTATTAAGATTTTACTATTTTAGTATTTCATTTTGAAAAAAAAGAAGCAGATCTCCCACATTACTAAATTGCTATTATTTAAAGCAGCTTGTGACCAAAACTTAAAATTTTCACATATGACCAGAAGCTGAAAAGAAAGAATATGATAGCTGCTTCAAAGTGGGTACCTGCTGTATTTGTAATTTTTGAATTAGAATTAGAAAACTATGAGCCACAGTTAAAGAAATAGTAGATAAATTTATAGCAACTAACATCTAAATTGTGATTTTCCTTTATTAATTTGATTGTTTATATCTGATGCATATGCAAGAGTTCCTGAAATCTTTCAGACCCCTGTGGTTTAATATAAATCTCAAAATATTAAAAGCATCTTGTAGAAAATTAGAAAGCAGATGAGACACTTCAGGACTTCAGATAATTTTAAACGTGCACATTTTAAAGCAACTTCGGCACAATTACCCTCTGCTTGTTTTTAAAGAAAAAAACTCACCTTTTTTATTTCTTTTACTCTATGATTTGCTTTTATAACTGGTTTTCAAAGTAATCACTGGCTTGAAAAAGATTGGCCAGCAGAAAGGGTTGAGAATTAATAGGATGTTGAAAATATCAAAGGTCACATTTATCGAATATATTCAACACATCAAGTGAAAATTGCAACAAGTATTATTGATATAATGTAGTAAGTAGAAGGTTGTTAGGTTATATTTCACGCCTTTTCCTATTCCCAAATCATGTGTTACTTCTGCTTTTATAAATTCTAGGCTTTCAATTTAATGACTGCAGGTGGCATGATTGTTCCAAAGGTATTATAAGAAACAGCCTCGTTTGAATGTCTGAAATGTAAGCTATTTTATGCAAACGACAAAAAGGATATCGCCTATTTTATTTTCCTTGGGCTTATATCCCTTAAAATGTACAAGCAAGGATCTGCTGAGCTTTCCAAATTACCACTAACATCATTGAAAAGATGTACATGTGCTATAGAAGTGACAGAGAATTCAGAATCAGGGAGACCTGGACTGACATCCTGCTTCTGCCATTTACCTGTTGTAAGAGATCTGGTAATCTATAAACCTTGACATTCTAAAAATTTGGGCTTATAACATGTGCCTTTCTGAGTGATTATAACGATTACAAAAATTGTTATTTTCAATAACTGGCAAAAATACATTTACAGGGGATGCTGTATTTGTTGTTACTATAAATATTAGCCAATTATTTAACTAAAAAATTAAATACTGTAAGATCCTCAAAAAAACAGAAATATAATCATTTTAATGATATAAGGGGGAATTTTGCAAAAAATATCACTTTTAGAGAACAAAATTTGGTTCAAAAACATTTTATAAAATACACAAAGTATTTTTTATTTGAATATGTTTAATCTATTTCTAGATTAAAAATAAATCAAAACTATAATTAACATTACATAATCTTTATTAAACTTTATTAGTTACATGCTCAATTCAATTAATTTAAAAACATTGTTGTATGGCTTAGCCTTTAACAATCTTTGAATTTTTTATTCTATCAAAATAGTTTTCATTTGGATACATACTTTAAAATTCAGGTATATGGTGTATAAAATTATTTTAATTTTAATAGGAATAATTTTCAACACTTATATTTTTTATTTATCCTTATAACTGTGGGATAAAAAAATAATATATTTTAATGTATTAAATCATCTTGTTCAAAAATACAACTGTCTATTTCCTTGAAAAAGCATTTAGCTCTTTTTTTAAAGAATAGAAACTCTGGATCTTAATTGTGTTTTAATTGAAATATTTTATTTAAAGACATCTAGCTTAGGTGCACTCAGAAAAGAAAACTACAGAGGTTGATATTTGAAATGTGAGTAAAAATTAATGATAAAAGTTTTATAGATTGACATAATAGTTTGATTTTTTTAAAAAAAGATATATTGCAATGAGTTCCCCTTGCAACAATATTTTAGGTCCAGAATTAGTAAAAATTCTTTACTACACTATAGCATAAAATAAGTAAAAATAAAATATAGAAAAAATAATTTACATTAAATTTTGTAAAAAATTATAATACTCATGTGTGAAAGTTTATTGAAACAAAATTGAGAGAGCAATTTTATTTTTTAAAAATTTAAACAAAGTAAGCTTTTCATGATAACAGGGGTGAGTCAGTCATAATTAGTCATAATTAGTCAGCAATAATTCATGAAATATGTGAAAAAAATTTTATTCAGGTGAGTACATTATCCACTGTATTTTATGTCAAGGCATTGTCCAATTCCAATGTAGCTCAGGACTCAGAGCATAAGTAGAAAAAAAAGTTATTGGAGAATCCCAAAGAATTCACAAGTCTGGAGGGAAAAACTTTCCATGACAATAAAGTCAAAATTTGAAGAAATGAGATTCATAAGGAAACACAGAGTAGTGAATTTAACATTCTGTATTGTTTTTATTCTTAAAATAATACAGAATGACCAATTTGTAAGCTGCATAAATATCTACTTAGAGTCTAAAAATCTAAGCAGATGTGGGCAACTGAAGGATAAAAACTTAAGGAGAGTTTTTGATAGTTTCACAGTACAGGTGAAACAATAGTTGGAGTTTCAGACTAGGGACTTCCAAAGAGAAAGGGCCTGGGTAGAAATGCAAATTCTTCATTATGACCTCAGAAGGGCTGGAACTAGATTAGAAACATTTCAGTCCTAAGTAGATCAATGACATCTACCCAATTTTTAACTACTTTTCAAGAAAGGTCAATAATTTATGAAAAATAATAATATCTAGGGTTTTTAGTTTTTTAAACATATAATGTTTAAAATTAACAAATAACATGTATACAATGAACAAAGGTGAAAGAAAATAAGATGATATTATGATATGGACTTAAAAGTAAATTACATTAATATGATCAAAAAATAAAAAAAATATTACCAGAAACTTGAAATCGGTAATAAAATAATTAATAAAAATTCTAGAACAAAAATTAAGAAGTCATCAGATAAACTTACCAGCAGTTTAAACAAAACATAAGAAAGAATTCGCAACTAGAAATTTGGACAGATTATATCCAGGAGAATACATAGAAAAAAAAGTCTATAAAATATAGCTAAGACTAAGAAACATATAGGACTTTGAGAAATATCTAATATACGTATAATTGTAATTCCCCCCCCCCAAAAAAAAGAGAGTGGAAAGACAAAAGCAAATTTTGAAAAGGTAATGGTACTGCTTGTTTCAGCTTTGATATGTAAATATCTTGGAAATTGTCATTTTCATGTATAACAAGAGAAAAGGCAAAACAAAATTAAATTGGTTTTTTTGTTGTTGTTTTTTTGAGAGAATTGAGGCCATAGAGACATACCACCACTCTAAAATCTGAAAAGACAGGTGAATAGAAAGAATTAGAGCCAAGACTAGATCAGATTACCTGGACAGAAGCCATTGGCTTATGGTAAAAATATTTAAATAATAACTTCAAAAAATTACTGAAGTGGAGACTACTATCACAGTGAGAAACCTTGGGGCTGCAGTTTTATGGGGGCTCCCATAGTTTTGTGGGGTTTACTCCCTGGAAATCCACCAGGTTCTCACTAGTGAAGGTCCAATGGGAACAGTCTTATTTTTGGCAAGGGCTGGGGTGAACTAACCTTTTAAAAATACAACCAAACCATTTTTCATTGCAAAGGACCACTGAGCAAGGAAAAAAGTCTTTTTTTTTTTTTTAACAACTTATTTAACATCAGGGATGGGAAATTCCCTGATTCTAGTCCCATCTTCCTTTATTATCTATGGAGAAATCAAAGCTGTGAAACACCTGTGAAGGTGACAGTGCAAAGACACAGGTCCACTAAAGAACTATATAATCGTAGGATTATACAACACTACACTTACATCAAACAATATCAACAATATTTCAATATAATAACAGTGGATTATCACTAACTCATTCTATTTAATGAAACTTATGAGAATCCCTAAGACAACAGGGAAGAAAAACCTCACACAAGTACAGATAACAAATATTAAACATAGCCTAATTCCAAGCCATATTAACCTCAGTTCTTATTATGTAGTACAACGTACTCAGCTCTCAATAATAAATTACCAGAAATGTCAAAGACAAAAAAAAAAAATGCAGTCTTAAGAAATAATGGAAAGTGTCAGAGATGTCTTAGATATGGCACTATCATGGAATTATCAGATAGAATGTTTCAAATAAATGTGATTAATATATTATGGGTTCTAATGAAAAAGTAGACAACATGCAGAAACAGAATAGGATAATATAAGCAGAAAGATGGATATCCCAAGAAAGAACAAAAAGGAAATATTAGAGACCCAAAATATTATAAGAGAAATGAAGAATGTCTTTGATGGACTCATACGTAAACTGGACAAAGCCAAGGAAAGAATCAATGAGCTTGAAGCTACATCAATAGAAAATTTCTAAAATATAATGAGCACTGAAAAAAATAAAAACAGAATAGTTCTCAGAAACTGTGGGACAATTTGAAAAGGTATAACATTCATGCAAATGGAATGACAGAAGATGACAAGGAAGAAGAAATATTTGAGAAATTAATGGCCAGGAATTTTCCAAAATTAATGATGAACAAATTACAAATCCAGAAAGTTCAGAAAACTCCAAGAAGAATAAATATCAAAAAATCTACACATGGGTACATCGTATTCAAACTAGTGAATATCAAAGACAAAGAGAAAATCTAAAAGCAGCCAGAGTAAGGACACATTTTACTTATAAAAAATAAGTATAAAAATTGTATTGTATTTTTTGTCAATACAAGAGGAGAATGTAGTTAAAGTGTTAAAAAAAATGTACCAATGGAGAGTTGTATAGCCAGTAGAACTATAATAATTGTAAGTACATAATCAAATAACAATGCATTGATTTATGTGTATTGCTTGGTGATGCAGATACCATGTAACAGAGTACTACCAGTTTCTCCCTCCAGTGTCTTATAAAGTTGCTGTGATTAATTTCAGTTATGCATTTACTATAGTACTCTGTTACAAGGTATCTGCATCACCAAGCAGTACACATGAATCAGTGCATTGTTATTTGATTATGTACTTAAAATTTTTATAAACTTATTACATAAAATATACAGGAACCACTAAACATTATTTAGAAAAAGTGTAATAGATATACTAGAAGAGGAAAGAAAATGCCATCAAAAATGATCAACTAAAACCAGAGAAAGAGAAAGAGAATGAAGAAGAGAAGAAAAAAGAAGAAAGAAGGAAGAGAAGGAAAAGAAGAGAAGGAGGAGGAAGAAGAGCAAGAAGAGGAAGAGGAAGAATGAGGAGGAGAAAGAAAAAAGGGAGTAGCAGCAATAGCAAATAAACAAAAGCAATAAATAAAAAAGAATTATAAGCATGGTAGATACTAATTCAACTACATAATGATCACTCTTAATAAGAATAGTCTACATATAGCAATTAAAGACAGATATTATCAGGTAGATATAGAAACAAGACCTCACTATATCTTATCTGTCAGAAACTCACTTTGAATGCAAATGTCTTTTAAGGGATGGAGAAAGGAATACCATGCTAACAGTAATCAAAAGAAAGGTAGAGTTACTATGTTAATTTTAGACAGAATAAACATCAAGATATGGAAACTAATCAAGGATAAAAGTTCATTAAATAATAAAAAAGATCAATTTTCTAAGGAAGAAATAATAACCCTTCTCATGTTTGTATTTAATAACAGTGCATTGAAATACGTGAGGCAAAAACTGATAGAACTATAAGGAAAGACAGATAAATTCATTATTATAGTTGTAGACATCAACACTTTTCTTTTTATAATAGATCGATCGAGCTGGTAGAAAATCATTAAAAATGTAGTTGACCTGAAAAGCACCCTCAATCATCTTGATCTATTTGACATGTATAGAACACTTCATTCAACAATAGAATATACATGCTTCTCTAGTTCACATGGAACATTTCCCAGATAGACTACATTCAGAACCATAAAATACACTGGAACAAATTTAAAAGTCTATAGATCCTACAAAGGATGTTCTCAGACCACAGTAGAACTAAACTGAAACTTAATAACAAAAACATAGCCAGAAATCCTAATATATTTGGAGACTAAACAATGTACTACTAAATAACATGCAGGTCAAAGAGGAAGTCTTGAGAAAATTTTAAAATGTATGAAGCTAAATAAAATGAAAAGATGGCATCTACAATTGTGGAAAGCACTGAAAGTAGCACTTAGAATGACATTTGTAATATTAAGTGTATATATCAGAGAAAAAGAAAAGTCAAAAATTAAAAATCTTAGCTTCTACATTAGGAAAGTAGAAAAAGATCTTAAAGCCTAAAGAAATCAGAAGAAACAAAATAATAAAAATTAGAGTCAAACAATAGAGAAAATTAACTAATCACTAACATAAAAGGTTGGTCTTTGGAAAGATAAAATTAATAAACCTATAGTCAGGATAACTAAAAAAAAAAGAAGACAAAAATGAAAATGACACAAATTACTGATATCAGAAATAATGACAGACCCAGTACTACTGATTCCATTGAAATCAAAACAATAATAAATGAATGTGATGAATAACTCTATGCCCACAAATTTAATAATATGGATAAAACTGATCATTTCCTTGAAGAACACAACTGATAAAATACATACAAAAAGAATTAAATAATATGAATAGATGTGCATATATTAAATATAGTCAACAATGAACAATTTTTAAAAACTAAAAAAGAAACCACCAAGACTAAATGGATTCATTGGTAAAGTTCATGAACATTTTAAGAAAAGATGATCCAATTCCTTATAATGCCTCTCAGAAAATTGAAGCAATCAGAACACTTTCTATCTCACTCTATGAGTTCAGCAATAATCTAATACCAAAACCAGGTAAAGACATTACAAGAAAAAAAAACAACAACTATAGACCAATATCTCATAAATATAGATACAAAAGTTTAACCCAATATTATCAAATCAAATACAGCAATATAAGTTTTACCAGTTACTGATGGTGTTCATTCTAGGTATACAAGACTGTTTTAACATTCAAAAATCAATTAATATAAGCCATCTTATTGACAGGGTAACAAATGAAAATATATATAATTATATTAACTGATACAGTTAATATAAAATCCAGTCCCTGTTTATAATAAAAACTCTCAGCTAACTAAGAATATATTATTTTGATATGGAACATTTATAAAAACTTATAGCTAAAATTATGCCTAATGAGAAACTGATACTTTTCTTCAAAGATTGAGAATAAGTCACCAAGGTTTACTGCTGCTATTCAATGTTGTACTAGAAGTTCTAGCTCATGATAACATTTACAATATCAGAAAAATAAAAATAGTTATAAATACAACAGAATTTATATAGGTTCTATATGTTAAAGATGATATACTAAAATAAAGAAATCAAAGCAGTTATACATAAATGGAGAGATAGTCTGTGTTTATGAGTAAGAAGTTGTAATATTTTCCAAAGTTCATCTGTAGTTTCAATGCATCTGAAACTAATTCCAGAAAGAAATTTTGTAAATATTGTAGGTATTGCAAACCAATTTTGTAGATACATTTTGTAGATATTGCAAACTAATTCTAAAATTTATATGGAAAGATCTAGAATAACTAACACAATACTAAGAAACAGAAACAATTTTGAAGGCCTGAAACTACTCAACTTTAAGGACTTACTATAAAGCCATACTAATCAAGAATATGTGAAACTGGCAAAGAGACATACACTTAGATATGGTCAACTGATCTTTGAAGAATGAAAATAACTTAATGGAGAAAGATTAGTCTTTTCAACAAATAGAATTAAAAAAATAAGATATATATATATATAATATTATATATATGTATGTGTGTGTGTATATACATATATATATGTATATATATATATATATATTATATATATGTATGTGTGTGTGTGTGTGTGTGTGTGTATGTATGTATAAAGAACCTGAATACAGGCTTTTCTATTTTCACACAAAAAAATTTGATTCAAAATAGATTAAATATAAAATGCAAATTAGAAAACAACTAGAAAAAAACATAAGGGAAGTACATATGGAGTTGGATTTGTGATGGGATTTTAGATACACCAAAAGCAAAATTAATGAAAAAGATAAATTTTATCAAATTAAAATGTTCTATTCTGCAAAAAACACAGTGAAGAAAAGGGAAAGAAAAATCAAAGAATGGGAAAAATGATTGCAAACACAAATTTGATAAAGGTCATATATTGAAAATATATAAATAATTATTAAAATCTAACAATGGAAAAACAAACAACCAATTAAAAAATATATTTTAAAATGTTCACCAAAGAAAATCTACAAATAGCAAATAATTATATGAAAAGATGCTTAACATACTTCATCACTAGGCATTTGAAAAATTAAAACAATAATCAGATACCACTGCACATCTTTTAGACTAAAACTCCTAACAATTGGAAATACCAATTGCTGGCAAGGATATGGGAATGAAAAATGGTATAACCGCTTCAGAAGACAGTTTGGCAGTTGCCTACAAAGCTAAATGTAGTCCTATGGTACAATCAAGAAATTGTACTCCTAGGTATTTTTACCTAACTGATTTAAAATGTATGTCCACAAACAAACAAACAAATCTACATGTAAATGTATATAGCAGCTTTATTCATAACTTCCCAAAACTTAAAGCAACTAAGATTATTCAACTGAAAATGTTTTAAACAAAATCGGTCAACCATACAATAAATATTATGCAGTGATAAAAAGAAATGAACTATCAAGTCATAAAAAGACAAAGATGAATCTTAATTGCATATTGCAAAGTGCAAAGAGCCAGTATGAAAAAGCTACATAGTATGATTCCAATTATATAACGTTCTAGAGAAAGCAAAACTATAAAGACATTAAAATGATCAATGGCTGATTAAAAAGGTTTTGAAAAGATTCGAAGGAACTGGAGTGGTCAAATAGGTGAAGCACAGAGAGTTTCTAGTGTGCTGAAACTATTCTATATGATTCTTTAATGATAGACACATAACACTATTCATAGACCTTTATCAAAATCCATAGACCTTTTTAGAGCAAAGGTTTACCTTAATATATGCTCATTTTAGAAAATAATTTAGGAATTTGAGGCATCCCATTGAAGAATAAAATCTGACAAATAAATCTAACTGTATTACAAATGTATGAATAAGCCTCAATGAAGAGTGATGAGGCAGGGAGAGTCAATGACCTAAGAAACTTAAAAAATGTGTAAATTTTAAAAAATTTTAAATTTTAAAAAGTAATTATACATAAAAATATGCTCTATTTGATAAAGCTATTCCTATGGGTTTATATGTAAACATTTCTGATACTGCTAAACATGTATGCTGGAACTGAACAACTATAAACAAGAATGACATATGGTAGAAGTCAGGTTTTTCATTGACAGAATGGAAGGTTACAGACAAGCATAGGGAGGAGGGTGGAATGATTTGTGTGGTAATAGTTTAGAGTTAAATGCATCTGCATGAACTTATGTATACTTAATATAAATATGAATGGTTATATATTACAATATTTATAGCAATGTCTATATATACAAGTTAGAATACACATCTCTTTTCTTATTTGGCCAGCTGAGATAGCCTGGAGGAAAGTACACCCCAGTATCAGTAAGCGCATGTGGCACTCAGATCTTGGTTTCTAATAACTTTGTTTAAAAAAAAAAAAGAACCAGGCATTCTTGCAAAAATGAGTGAATCTGTGACTGGGGCAAAAATTAACCAGCAGATCCTGAAGTATCTTGCAGTGTCAGAAAGTAAGAAAGTGTTGAAAAAATATATACCTACAACAATGGCTGTATGTCAAAAGAACACAGGAGCCAATCAAAAGAGTCTGCAATGACTAAAGTTGAAACTAGTTGTGCAAGAAAATACAGTATTATTAGATTAAAACACAAAATATTTAAAAAGCCATGAGACCGTAGTGATATAATAAATGATTAAATAAGTAATTTAAATGGGGGAAGATAGACAAATCTGTACAGACAGATTCCAAATAATAAATACAGCTATTTTGTTCTATGAGGTGATATATAACTCCTCACTCCTTAGATGTTACTTTTTAAAGAGTAAATATGGAAAAGATGGCAAAGAGTAACTTTACATAGAAGAATTCTGATAAACACTACCCTAGCCAATTTTAATGTTGTCATATTGTCAACAGTGTTGTCATATTGATGATATGTACCCTTGATATGATGCAATGAAAATAGCATTTTACCTTTATGATCTACCTCTCAAAACATTTAACCCCAGTCTAGTCATAAGAAATTTCAATGGAAGGGCATTCTCAACAAATCTGACCAATATGCTTTAAAACTCTCAAGTTTATCAAAACAAAGTCTGAGAAACTATCATATCCAAGAGGATTCTAAAGAGAAAAGACAACTAATGTAATGTGGTATCCTGGATGGAAGCCTAGAACAGAAAAAAGACATTTGATTAAAAAAAAAAATGAAATAAAGTGTGGACTTTAGTTCATAATATGTTAATATTTGTTCATTAATTGCAACAAATGTGCCAACTAATTTTAATATATTAATAAGAAAAATTATTTCACATTTTTTCTATAAATCTCAACTGCTCTAAAACAAAAAGCTCATAAAAAATGATTCCTACCTTCAAAAAGCTAGAAATTAGCAGGACAGTTTCTATCATTTCCCAAATGTCCTTCATGCTACCCTTTTATACAATTCTCCCAGACCCTGAACCCTTGGTAACACTGATCCATTTGAGAATGCTATTTTAATGAAATCATAAAGTGTACTACTGTTTGATACTGTCCTCTTTCACTTTCACTTTTTTATACCAATGTATGATTCAATAGTGTGCTCTTTTTTATTACTCAGTATTATTTCACTTTATGGAACAACCACAGCTTGTTTCTTCATTCATCTATTGAAAAAATGTTTGGGTTGTTTCCAGTTTTTGATAATTAAAATAGAGCTGCTATTTATGCATAAATTTTGTGTGAAAATAAATTTTTATTTATGTAAACGACATAAAGTGAGATTACTGGGTCATATAGTAAGTGTACTTTTAACTTTATAAGAAACTGCTACATTATTTTCTGGTTTGTCTCAACATTTTGCCTTCTCTACAATGTATCTGAGTTCAGTTGCTCTACATCTTCATTTGATTTTTTTTAAACTTAATGTCCATTTTTTTTAAAATTTGGCTATTTTTAGAGATAGGTAGTAATATTTTATTGTGATTTTAATTTGCAGTTTCTTACTTTCTAAAATTTTTAATATTTTTTCAGGTTCTTATTTACTATCAGTATAGTCTTGTGTTTCTTACTGTTGCATTTTGTGTTATTTATGTATTTTTAACAGAAGACTTTTGTTAAATATTTAATTCTCTCAGTCTATAGTTGTCCTTTCATTATTTTTTCTTTATCTCAGTGTCTTTCACAGAGTACTGTTTTCAATTTTTATGAAGTCCAATTTATCAACTTTTTTAAGGACGAGTTTTGGTATCATGTCAAAAAAGCCTAACTCCTGGTCATGAAGATATTCTCCTACGTTTTCTTCTAAAGGTTTTATAGATTTTTATTGTGCATTTGTATCTATGATCCATTATAAGCGAATTTTGATTACGGTATGAGGTTCAGGTTGTGTTTCATAGTTTTCATCTGTGGGTGTCCATTATTATTTTAACACTATTTGTTAAAAAGGTGATGGAGAAATGTTACTTGTTTTAATCAAATCTTTTTTTTCCCCTTAGCCCCTTTCTTTCTCTCCCTCCTTCTCCCTTGCCACCCCTCACATACAATGTCTGAGAGAGGATTTAAAGGGATATAGATATTGAACCTAGAAAGAATTTAGACGACAAATAGTGTATTAGTGAGAATTGTTACTGATAATCACTTATGAACTAAAATATTAAAAAGTAGATTTCAAGAGCACAAATAACCTAAGAATTTGAATTCCATAACAGGTAAACATAAAACATTTAAACATATAAGCTTTGTTTATTTTTGTTCAGATAACATTGCATGCACAATCTATATTTTTCTACATACAAATAAAGCATTATTTTACCTATCATGACTAGTAAAACGAATATGCATGCATCATATATTACTATTTATACATACACTATGATCTTGTTTGAGTTTTCTTAGAACACATACTCACACACACATACATGTACATACATATCCTAAAAGTTATTTTTAAAATTTATCTGTAAATTGATATAGTACATGTCCATATTTTTATATAATTGTTCCTACTATTAAGAAGGTATTTCTTTAGGAAGATGTATGTGTAAAATCTTAAAGTTCTATGAGGGAGCATTACACAATAAATATGATGATGACGTGGTATAGAAAGTGAAACCTGTTGTTTGAAAGTAGTCCAAGGAAATAAAAAATGTAGATGGTATTCTCCCTTTTTCCATAATTTCAGAGCAAATTTGATTATTTATTATTGGCAACCTCAGTGCAAAAAAAGTTTGTTCTCACTACGGCTGGCATAATTATTTTAAGCCTGGCCTCCTCCAGTGATTTGCTGAATTTGGTGTGTTATCATAGATTCGGGCTTCAGATTTTATATCTAGCAAATAAAGGGGACCAGAACATTTGTAACATTTACTATACCAATCTGACACATTAGCGCAATCTGAGTTTCAACATGGACATTTTAAATAAATCTTGTGAATATTTTGTATGCCCTAGATCTAAGTCTGATGAGTACAGACAGAGATAACTTCTACTTCATTTTTACATTTTTTTATGTTAGAGGCTAAAATATCATAGAAATAAAAAATTTCTGGTACTTATAACACAGTTATTTTATAATGATCTGACTTACACATGCTAATGGTTATAAACTTAGACTATAGAAGCTAATTTAGATAAAATACTTCTTTCTTCCAGAAAGTCATCTCTAAAAATCTTTGTCCCAGAGGATTCTGAATCACCCCAAACCCTTTCACCTTACAGTATAAATGCATGTCTACCTGACTCCATCTCTTCCTTAGAATGGAAGACCGCCAAGACAGGATGTTCTCTTGTTTATGTACACATTCAAAACAACTAGTACTGTATCTGACTTGTGGTGGCTATTAAAGAAATCTTACGTTGATGAATGTAAGGGTGAGTTGGATAAATAAATAAATGGAGTGACTTATTAATATATTTATAAAATTTTGAGAAATTTCATGCTATAGCCAGCAATAGAGATTTTTTTAGTGGTACACAAGATAACTTGCATCTTTTTTTCCATTTTTACTTATAAGAGACCTTGTAAATACATAAAAAACTTGCATTCTGTTAAATGAGTTATTGATTTCTCCAAAATTGGCTATCTAATTGGAATACTTTTAAATTCAGCTAGATTTTTTAAATTGCTTATATAACATAACCTAATTATCAGACAATCACTGATTTATGCATATTTCACTAATTTGTTTTTTATTTATATGTAGTCAAGCAGTGTTTACCATAAGTTTTAAATACATTTTTATTGAACTATATTTAAGTAATTATTCATTTGATAGGCTTTTTGGTCTTATGTAATAACCTATTACATCCAACCTTGTTTCTAGAGGGAAAACATGTTTTGAGTGCTAAAAGTCTCCTAGCGGATGAACTTTTGAGCTCACTCTGTTTATAAATTAGACGGCTGCCTGCAACACAAAAATACATATAATTTCTTATTAAGTCAGTTTTCAGATGTTCTATAGTGTATCTAAATAATTTAGATTCCTGTAAATTGCTTCCTCCATTACTATTTGCTTTGAAGGGAGTATCAGACACATTTTAACACATAATCTGAGAATTAAAGAGAATATTGAGAATAGATATTTTAAGAGAAAAATATCTTAATAAGAACGAGACTATTCAACAATATCTTGGTATTCCACATGTGAAGGTCATGATTTACAATTTGCCATAGAGATGTAAAAAATAATTTTTATTTTATAAAATTTAATTTATCTTGTCTCTTAGAGTCATAATCTTTCTAGAAAAGACCATTTTTTTTTTTTATCCTATGGTGATACTCAGTATAATACAGTAATTTTTCATATAAATTCACTTATTATTTTTAGTTATTATGAATCACAGTTTGGTTTATTTTGGAGTAAATTCAGTCTTTCAGAAATTCTTCACTCTCCTTCTCTGTTTTTTATCATTGGCAGGAGCTGAACTCATTAGTTGGAGAGTAGGGGATTATGCATTGTTCTAGTATCAGAGAAGCAGAATTGTCGAATAGGTTCATGGACTCTCAGATCCATCTGAGTGTAGTTCAGCTCTCATGGTTACTGACTATCTTATGAGGGTTGACAGGTCTCATCCAGATTTCTTGGCTTATGATCTTGCATCTTGCCTTTGTCTACTGAAAATAGGTTCCCGTAATCCATAGCCTTTTCAGCCCAACCCTCAGTTTTTCCCTGTCCAGTTTTCTTCTCAGAATTGTCACCACCTGATGTAGACGAGTAAACTTGCAACAAATTTTTTTATTCATCATGCCAAAGTATGCAAAATATGTATGCAAAATACCAGCTATGGCGACCCTACAGATCTCAGGCCAAGACTAGGATACCTGTTCCATAGTCCTTGGAGCTCAGAATGAAAAACAAGATTAAAGATTTGCTTCTAATTTTTTTTATAATCCTCATAATTTCTGAGGTTTATACTATCTTGTCTATATCTACTCATACATATAGTAGGGCTGCAGTGCCAGAAAATTTGAGTTTCTGTGTCTGTACTCACCCTACTTTCATTAATTTCTAGTTTCCCTAAGTCTACACTACAATAATAATTAAATAAATAAAACGGAAGTATAACTAATAAACTAACATTTAAGATAACGTAAAATGCTACTACATCATTTTATCAATAACATCTTAACATCGAAACTATACAGACACCCCTCAAATAAATCTACAGACCAATATTCCTCATGAAAATAGAAAAAAAAGTAATAAATTCAGTTTGCTAAAATTCTTTGAATTTGCTAATGAAATCCATTTATACATGATTCTTACTATATATGAAACAAATAATATACCATGGGTACTATGGTTCATGTAAGAAAAGCAAGGATAGCACAATAATTAAAAATGAATCAGTATAATTCACCAAATGAATAAAATAAAGAAGAAAATAATAGAATCATATAAATAATGTAGAAGAATACATTTGAACTATTTCACAGCCATTCATGATAAACACAAACAAACAAACAAACAACAAATAGAAAATGTTCAACTCGAAATGCAGGGAAGTTCCTCAATCTATTAAAATCTAACTATGGAGAAAAAGAAAAAAAATCAAGCTGCTATCATTCAAAGCAAGAATATTCACTCTCATCATGTCCTACTGATTTCAAGTTGGCAAGAAAAAGATATAAATGACATGCAGTTTGGAAAATAAGAAATAAAACATTGTTTATTTGCAGGCAACACAAGCAGGTACATAGAAAATCCTAAGAAATCTGCAAAACCTACTAAAGAATATATATATACTAAAGAATATATATATATATATATATATATATATATATATATATATATATATATAGCCACCAGAATTAATAAGCAAATTTTGTAAACAGAATACAAAGTCAAAAATAATAATCTATTGTATTTCTACATACTATCACTTAATTTCCTACTAGACATGAAGTGACTAGAAGTAAAGTCAAGTTTAAAGAAGAATTTTTAATTAAATATAATGTTTTTGTCTGTTTTGGTTTTGGGGTTTTTTTTTGGGGGGGGTTGGCAAGGCAACACATAGTTGACCCCACAGACTGCAAGGAACTTGTCAGCTTACAATTTCTTATTTATTTATTTATTTTTACACCTATAGCACCTGGTCTTCCTAGGTGGTCTCCCATCCAAGTACTAACCAGGCCCGACCCTGCTTAGTTCTGAGATCAGATGGGTAGTATGGCCCATCAATGTTTAAAACAAATTGTTTTCTCTTAATTTTAAACTCTAGAATTCTGTCAATTAGAATGAAATAAACTTTATGCAACCTATGATATAGGTATTCACACTGAGTTTTGGCTCAAATAGGATTTCTTTTGAATATATAAATCAGTACTAGTCTAAGAAGGCTAATTTTAAATTTCTGAGAAATTCATCTTGATTTAATTATTCTTAATAATGTGTACTGTGATTGTGTAAAACCTTGAAATAGATATATATTCAGTTTTATTATACATACTCATAGTGAGTTCTCTGCTTTAGTATCTTTTTAAAAATGTTATAATTTATCTTAATTTAAATTTTTAATTATAATTATTAATATTTTTATTTTTGTCTTACAAAAGGCAGATTTTGAAATTATTATATTCTAAATTTGACTGATGTTAAATTTTAGCTCTAAAATGATATATCAAGACATGAACAATACATTTTGCAGAAGCTTTACATGTTAAACTGCACAGATTTGATATAAGATTGCTGATAATGTAAAACCACATCTGATAAGTAATAAAATTAAGTAATTATTATTAGGTACACTTGATCTGAGATGAGATAAAAGATGTGTTAATGGCTGTTAAATGAGGTATAGTGTGTAAAGATTTATATTATGAAAGGTGTTTAAATGAGTTCAGGAATATTACAACTAACATAATCATGGGCCTCTGATTTACATATTCAAAAGAAAACAGTCTTATTTTCAAAGATAACTTTATATAGCAGCAGAACTAATTCTTAAAAAAAAATTTTGTGGGTGGAAAACATGACTTGTTAGTAAATAAACAAAAGAAGATATTCAACAATTAATTGAAGCTGTCATCTTCCAAATAAAAACCTGTTTTATATTTCAAAATAAATCACTGAGAATATATGAATTAATTTCCACTTTCAGTTCGTTACCCTTTGGATATTTTAGGACACACACTTAAAAACTACTTTCTAAATTTGATAAATTCTGGTAACGATGGAGATGTTTGTGTAGATGTATAATGGTAATCTATGTCTTTGTATTTCTAAAATTATTTTAATATGAGTTTAAAATTATAGCATGCTATTATTTGACATGAACTGAACCAAAAAATTTTAATACTATTTATCAGCATCTTCAGCTAGATGTTTTCTACATTGCTACATCTTGCATTCTGCCCTTTTTGCATTGTCATATTATTAGAGGATCCTAGACATTTCCTCTGGGTATGTGCTCTTACACTTGTATTGTTTTGTAGAGCAAAAAAAAAAAAAAAAAAAGAAAGAAAAAAAGAATAAATGCATACATACATACACACATACATGAATAAATAAATAAAAACAAATAAACAAACAAAAAGTGGGATTCAAGATCCAGTTCGCCTCTTTCTAATTTTTTATTTTAGTGTAACTCAATTTTCTAAGCAAAAAATGAGTACATTAATACCTATAGGAGGGCAACCTTATTCAAATTTCTTCTATTAAAATCTCTTGCAATCTTGTTAAAATCCGTGTTCTCTCCTGAAGATGTCTCTCCTTAGTGGGCACTGCATTGCATTTTAGGCTTTATCTGAGAGCAGATTGACCGTGGATGCAATATTTCCAGTTCTAAGCTTCCTCACTTCTTGATTCCATTAAAAAATTGAAAGCATTTAATTTAAAAAATTTTTATTTTATTATTAGTTTCTGGTATACAGTATATATATATATATATATATATATATATAGTATATAATTAGATATTGTATATAATTATATATACATTACATATTTACATATACATAAAATGATCTCCCTAATCGCTCTTTCTCTCCTCTGGTTCTCCACCTAGTCATTACATTAATGCTGACCACATTCCCTATGCCCTGCTCCCCATCCCTGTAACCATCTATCAACTATTAATTTCCACTTCTTTAAGCCTTCATTGCTTTCTCCCAGTTCCCCAACCCTTATCCCCTCTGGCCATCACCCGATTGTCCTCTATATTTGTGATTCTATTTTTGATTGGTTTGTTCTTCTTGTTCCTTAGATTTGCATAAAAGTGAAATTATATGATATTTATCTTTCTCTCACATTTCACTCAGCATAATAACTCTAGGTTTATTCATGCCATTGAAAATGGTAGGATTTTATTTTTTAATGGCTAAGTAATATTCCATTGTATATATGAATCATAACTTCTTTATCCAATTATCTGTTGATAGGCATTTAGGTTGTTTCCATAGCTTGGTTATTGTAAACTATGTTGCCATGAACATAGGAGTGGATAGATTTTTATGAATTATTGTTTTGGGAAATGATTTAATTTTTAAAACACTGATTTTCATCCTTTTTTAAATATTGAAAGGTAGGCACAGAAATTTTTTGATAATCTGTTAAAATATTTTTGGTAAAGTACAATATATACATAACTTTGCATATAATGTCATGGACCTCCCAGAGATCTCATCATAAATATTGTGGAATCTTAAAATTGTCTTATAATCATAATCTATGATGTGGATTCTAAAGGAGCTACTGAAGCCTCATTAGTCATCTGCTCTTCACTTTTAGTTCTAATTTACCAAATTTCCCCACTCTTTCTGACTTCTTCTCATTCTCTGTGAGAAATGTAGAACTTAGTCACTTAGATAGTTTGTCTTTTTAAACTAGGCATGGTATCTCTTGGGAATTGGTTCACATTTATTTTATAGATTTTTTGCAATTTAATAAAATTTTTTTTATTAAAAATTGCCTGCTAGATAACAGGTCTTAAATCAATGTTAGTCACTACAATCCTTATTTTGCTATTTTTTCTTTATTATTATTATTAATTATTATTATTATTTGAATTGTTATGTTCAGCCAAGTCTTTTTCTCATTTTATTGCTTATATTTTCACTTTATAAGTTTACTGTCAGCCTTTACTGTGACAGTTAAAATACACTGCTGTAACGTATATTCTTATTTAAATACTTACATTTCAAAAGATCCTGGAACAGAAACTTATAGAGCTGGGGAAACAAAAGAAGTCTTCTCGGCCCATTATCTCTACTATTTCTTTAGAAACAAATTTCCTTAATTTAAGAACACTATTTAAGCCAAATGAGAAAATGTTTTTTTGTTTGTTTGTTTCTAACCAAAACAAACAATGCTTTCTTTCTTTACTACACAAGTTCCTTTCTGATTTAATCACATAGGCATTTATACTCTTTGGAAAATATGTATTAAAACTTCATGTGTATTGAGTGTATTCTGAAAGGCAAAAAAAAGAGATTATTTTAATAAATAAACGAAGTTGATAATAAAATGTATTATCTCATCCAAATGAGATCATGCTGAATGTAAATGCTATTTTTCTTAATGTTTTCTGCTGGAGAATTAAATGGTAGATATCTAAATGAAGAGTAACTCACAGAAAATATGAGTGGTTGGCAGAGAATGACACAAAAGCAGGAAGTAAACTTTTGAAAACACAAATTGCAAAAAGCCAGTGTAAATATTTTAAAGTAGAATATTTTAGATGTGAAGTGGTAAAAACTTTAAACCTACAAACAGAAAGCTAGGTATATATTTATTTTAACCATGCTCAGAGAAGTTTATATGTCTACCATTTCTGTGTAGAAGTAAAATGTAATAGAGGATAAGATCTTAATGTAAATGGATAGGAAATGTACTAGGAATGTTTTTCCCAACATAGCTGCTGCTAACTCAGCTTACTTATGGCTTGGAAGGCAATAGTTTTGATCACAGCTTTCTCTAAACAACAATCTATCATTCTAATAAATTTGGATAGCTTCTTAGTATATTACAAAATCATTTGAAAATATATGTTGGACCTTATGGTTTTTGCAGTAGCAAAATGGTAAGTGCTTTTAGAGAAGAAAAACACATTTATTTCTAACATTGTTTTAACTGTCATTAACTGTAGCATCAGGATTCATTAAACAATAGCTGGTTTTCTACTAATTCAGATAAAATAATTTGAAGTTTCTGTAATACTTTGTTTTGTTATACTGCATACTGGCTTCTATGAATAACTAAAAGAGACAAGCTAAAAAACTCTATAATAATGGTAAATAAAACAATTTGTTTCACAGTTCACTTACATGGTGGAAATTCATACTAGAATGCATTCTAGAAACTCATCAAAAATAAGCACATCGGAGCTTGGTAATTTCAGTATGGCATATTTTTATTTTAATAGATTTTTATTAAATTCATAAAAGTTAATGAACTAGGGATTAAGTCATTATAAACTCTGTCCCAATTGTCTGTTATTTATACCATCACAATAGTAATGCCATTGTTAAATACTTTAATTTTAAATGCCCCCTCTTAGTCAATCATGATTTTTTATCTAGGAGTTCCTACTGCAATAATTTTTTCAAATGATTGTGTTTCTTGCTTTTATTCCCCAAGATTTTGGAAATCTCAAAGCTTTAATGTCCATATCATATATGCTTAGAGTATTCGATGTAAATAATGCAAAAAATAAAAATGTGAGGTTTTATTTTGTACTTCTAGGTTAGAAAGATATTACACCGTTAATACCACTGTTACACAGAATTAGAATATGGCAAAAATAATCTCTTTAAAGTGAGAAACTAAATTACTATTCATCATAAATCTGTTTTGGCTAGGCTGTCTTCTTTACAAGTCAATAAAATAAAAATTTAATTTGAATTTAAGATAAAAATTAAGTTTGTATTAAAGATATCTTCCAGTTTTTAGAAACTGATGTTATTGTTGGAGCAATTGGAGTTCTGGTAACACAAACATATCTAAGTCCTTTTCATAGACAAAGAAATAAATTTCAACTCAGTGAATATGAGAAATATTTGTTTATTAAAAACACATTATGAGGTGGAAGATGGATCAAACCTAAAACCAGCTAGCCAAGTGGAAATGAGGTTATGTACCCATAAGGAAGGGTATTGGTTACAGCCAGGGAAGATGGAGAGCTGAAAACCTGGGGGTGGGAAAGGTCTGCACTATATTTGGGGGCTATAATGGGGTTGTCCCAAAGGTATCCCTAAGTGATTGGCAAGTGAAGTCACCTTGATGGACACCTGGCTGCTATATCACTTTGCCTAGTGAGCAAGTGCTTACCCAGAATTCAGTCTGTTATAATTAGATTCATGAACTTCTAGGTTTAGTCATGAAATTATAATGATGGTATCATGAGGCTGAAGTTAAGGGCAGTACTTTCTGAACATGCATTTGTAGCTGGTTTAGCCAGAAGTTTTTATGACCTTTGTGCTCTAGGATTTGTAGTAATTTATATCCCTAAAAGGGAAATATTTCTGGGAGATTCTTAAGGAAAGTCTTCAAGGAAAGTTTCTGTGGTTTCGTAGCTTGACCCTTATTTTTTTGTTCCTCTGTAGCTCAGTCTGACTAGTTATCTGACACAAATTTTATTTCTTATTAGCCACACAAAATCACTATTATCTACAGCATGTTCTGAAATACAAATGGATTGCTGATAGAATTTTCCATCCAATGGAGTATACTTACTGGTAGCTTAACTGTTCAGGTCCAACTTGCCAATGATAACATCTGATAAATTAATTTAAAGTATTTCATGATTCCTAATTTTTTTTCAACTACCCTTGTGGAGGTGATGTTTTCTTCATAAAAAGCTTTAATTGAAATGAGATGGGTCAAGGAAAATATTATTATCCAAAAGTGATTTGTGGCTGGGTTATGTGAACCATCACTTCTACTTAAATCTAAACTACTACACTTATTTGTTCATGAATGGAATTATTTTCTGAGTTTGATAGAAATAGCAACTTTAACAGTTTAAAAACATCTAACTCTATATGTATTTTTAAAAGTAAAATGTGATATTAGTGACATAACATCTGGAAGACACAATTTGGAAGCTAAATACAGTTGGAAGAACTGATGCCCACGTATATTTTTCTCCACTCCAAGAACTCAAAGAACAGGCCCTGAGACAACTTCCTTAACTCTAGAATTTGAGATTTCAAGTCCTCTCAGCAAAATTAATTTTGTCTTTCTGGATAGAGGCATTATAATAGCATATTTTATTATGGAATCACATAACACTTTGCGACATATCATTCATCAAATAATAAAATAGGAACCACATTTGTAGTATAATCTTAACTGTGCATATAGAGCTTTTGTATTAGTCTACAGTATGTCCTGAATCTAAATTTGATTACTGTTCTTCCAGCAAGATGTTTAAACTAAGTTGAATTATGTAGAGTTATACTTACGGCTTAAATGGCACTCCCCTGTGTAATGTAAATAAAGTAGCCTTTGTAGTATACAACTATATGCAAGTAAGAAAGAATAACATCAGATTATTTGGTACCCAAGGGTTTAATGTATCTTTTTTCTGGGAAATCCCTGATGCATTTAAAGACTATCTCATTGTCATATCAATAATAAGTTTTATCTAAACCATGCTTTCAAATTTTAAACTGACAATAAGGTCATGCATATTTAGTCCATGTATATATAGTTCAGATTTCTTTGTCCCTTGACCCTTAAAAAAAGCTTTTTAAATGGGAGAACAAATTAAAAGTAGTATAAATGTATGCTGTAAATAAAATGTGTAAAGGATGCATTATACTGAAAAGGTAGTATATTAAAACATAAACAAGTTTTAAAAATGTATACAAATTTATGACTAATAAATATGTGATGGGTTCTTCATGAAAAGTTAGGGATGATGAAGGTGATCAGATAAAATGTAGAGACTGTCTACTATGATCTATCCCTAGGATCCAATTTCCTACCAATCACTTTGAAGATTTCATATATCCTTTTTTTTATTAGAAAGGTGATTTAAAAATTATTGATCAATATACTGTTAACTTATAAAATTAAAATTGAAATAATAAAAATTAGAAACAACATTATTTAATTTTCTGCCCTCTGTTACCTTAGTTAAAAAATCTAAATAATTAAAGTTAAAAACTGACAGATTATGTAGGAATATCGGAAAACATTCACAGCCACAGTGAAAGATTGTAATACATATGGATCAGTAGCTTTAAATAAAATGAACAAATAATTTAAGAAAATCAATTTTTATATATAGAAAATGAATTCCATAATATAGACATTTATTTATAAATTAATAACTAATATCTATCTGTGGCAAAAATTTAAATTTTTTTTTATGAAACTTCTCCTAATGTCAGTAGAAATACAGGCAATAAATTAGATCCCAAAATGTTAAATCTATTTAGAAACTTTACTTATCAAAATAATTCATAGGTTAAAGAGACAAGCATGGTGGTATATGAGAGAGAGATTTATAATTTTAATCATATTTATTTATAAAATGGAAATCTTGCATATATATGTCTTCTCAAGAATCCAAGAAAAAAATTAGCAGAACAAGCCAAAATTAAGTAGAATAAAGTGAATATTAAAATCAATATTAATTGTAAATAGACAAAAACAATTAAATATAAAGGTAACTTTTTTTAGAAAAGACTAACAGAATAATTGAAAGTGTCAGGCTATACACACACACACACACACACACATACATATATATAATTTTTTCAGCATTAAATCAAAACATACTTTTAAAATTAATAAAACAAATACCATTGTATTTTAAATGATGTATATTTATCTATATAAAGAGATAATATCTAGAACATAATATATATATACATATATGTATATATGTGTAGTGTGTGTATATGTGTGTGTGTGTGTGTGTGTGTGTGTGTGTGTGTATATATATATATATATATATATATATATATATATATATGGGGGGGAGAGAGAGAGAGAGAGAGAGAGAGAGAGAGAGAGAGAGAGAGAAATTTGGGGAGGTGAGTTCAGCGGCCACCTTTCATTTTATATTCTCTTCACACATTTTAGTACAAGCTGTCATTGTTTCTGAGAAAATAATTTCAACAAGAACTTTTTAGGGTTCTCATGTGTTTCATGTTTGGTCCACTTCATTAACCAAAGCTACAGTCACAGATATTTTCCAGGTAATCTACCTGCTGGGATAGCTGAGGAACAATTTCCTTAAGCTTTTAGAGACACTGTGGTTTGTTTGAGATCCGTGAAATGAAACCTAAATCTCTTGTAAATACCCTCTGCATGACTAAATATTTTTTGATCTTCATGAAGTTTTAATAGAAGGTGGTAGAGTCACATTCTGGTTTCTTTCTTTCTTTTCTTTTCTTTTTTTTTTTTTCTAGAATACACTTTCTTTTCAGTGAGTCTCTTTATTTTTGCACCTTGTCATGCAAAGATACTGAGGACGTTCAAAAGCATCCAGTTCTCTTTTTTTTTAACCTTTCTTACCTCAGTTTGTCTCTCTCTTCTTAACATTTTCCTGTAAGCTGCAAGAAGAGACAGTGACCACTTCCAGTACTTTTCTTGGAAATCTCTTTAGTTACACAACCAAGTTTAGCACTTTCAAGTTCTACTTTCTGCATAACTGTAGGAGGCAAGCTACAATAAGTATTCTGCCACTCCATAGCAAGGATCCCTCTAACTCCAGTTTTCAATAAAAATTCCCCATTTCCTTCTGAGCCCTCACTAACAGCATCCTTAACATCTAGGTTCCTCTTAATAATCTCTTCAAGGCAATTTAGACATTCTCTAACATGCTCCTCAAAATTCTTCTAGTTTTTACCCACTTATTTGTTCCAACAGTACTGTTACGTTAGTGAAGATGTGAAGGAAATGATACGCCCGCATAGTGCTGAAACTTATCTTCACCAATACTTTCTGTCGCTTCACTCTATCCAGGAGAGCCTAAGCTCTGGAGTTTTTGAAGTTGGTATTCAGTAATTCCAACTGTAATTGCTGTTGATTAGCTAATGGATGTAAAATGGAACCCATTTTTTTTCCTATTTAGCTAATGGATGTAAAATTGAATATGCCTATTCTCTATTTTGGATACTTTTAGACAAGCGAAATAAATTTCAGCTGAAAGAGGGAAAAAGGCTTACTGCAGGACTACCCGGAGATCATTTTATTTTTCTTTAAACCTAAATATATATATATATATATATATATATATATATATATATATATATATATATACACACACACACACATATATGTATATATATGTAAAATACATATATTTTTACACTAATATACATTTATGTATTTAATCCTCAAGTTTATTCATCTTTATTGTGTTATGCTCAAATTATGTTTTATATGATGATCAAATCAGAAGTTATTGACACAATTTAAATTGCATTATGTTTTGCATAATTTGTTTAATATTAGGATAGTCAATTTAAATTATTTTGATGATTATCTGTCTCAAGAATATAGGACTATTTTTGGCTGCTAAATTTTTTGGACTATGATTTCTATAACAATGTAATCTTATAAAAATAGTACTACTGTTGACTAAAATTAGTTAAAAATATGAATTTGGAAAATCTCTGAAGAAAGATTCTCCTGCTTCAACAGTTTATCTTATTGTCACTGACAATAGAAAATATTCCCCTTAAAGGCACAACACACAGAATTCCATTACTCTGACTCTTATGCACTTATAAGACAATGAGCATTTCATAAATCATTCTTCCTGCTACTTTCTACATTCATGACATACTAAATACAAATACCCTGTGTTGTTCATCAGGGCCCATAAGCATCATTTCATTTTTCTTTGCATAATCACATTATTCCCTCAACTCATAAATCTGTACATGGTGGTTACAATTCTTGCCCATCAATCCAAATTTCTTTTTTCCACATACAATATTTATTGAATGAATCAAGGGAACTATCCTTCAAATAAAAATGGGATTGGCTAGTCACAATTAGATCATTAATGTCAGTAAAATTACTGTTCTTCAAAACAAAGAGAAAATATATCTTTAAAGAGATTTACGTTAATGTAGATCTGTTAATGAGCAACTGTGGTGTAATTTCTCAAAACCTATGTGACTTTGTCTCTTAATAAAATTTACATAATATTTTAATGTCTATATTTTTGTAATTATCATAAAATCACTACAATAGCAAATGTCTTTCTATCAACAGCTTCTAAGATTTTTCTCTTAGTTTTATAAAAACATTAGCACATTTTTTCAGTGAATTAAAGTAGTTATTGTAATATATTAAGTAGGGTATTGACTCTAATTGGAATATCACCAAATTTGATTACTGAAGCATTAATCTGATCCAAATTTTTTTTTATAGTTTACATAAGTTAATTTATTTATAAAATAGTTAACCAAAATTTTGATGTGAAAATCATAAATTTCAACGAATCATCATTTGGGACAAAACACATTTTTGACATATTAGAATTACATAGAAATTTAATTTTATAAAAAAGCCTACACAAGCAGAGTTTTAGAAAAATTATTACAATTTTATCCTTTAAATTACAAACATGTCATAATGATCTTATCATTTGCCACCCAATTAGAGTTGGTTAATTTTATGAAATAACCAGAATTAAATTTTACTCAATATAGAAAGCTAAAAGCATGTTACTAGTAACAGTAAAATTCAGATGGTCATGCATAACCAAATAAAAGTGAATACCTCAAACAAATAAGACTTCAGTTTTGGGCACTTCTGCTCTGCTATGGTTTTGAAAGGGGACAGAGTGACAGAATTAATGCAATACCATACATAATAAATATCAAATTTAACTTGTGGTTCTATTCATTAATCTGAGGAGGGCAAATAACAGTCCATTAAATGTTTATATGGCACATAGATTAAAAAGTCTCAAGAAAATATATAGATAGAGATGTTTAATTTACAGAATTATTTGACATAAAACAGTTTATACAGTATCAATCACTAAAGTAGTATAAACTACTATTTAACAAAATGTATCTAAACCATATTTTATAATTTAAAAGATGTTTTAATTAGAAAAATAGTATTTAATTAAAAATATCAATTATAATTGGCTAACTATTAGTCTGAGTCTGAATCAGTAAGTGTATTTTCTGTAAAATAATAAACACATTGAAGTAAATAGGTAATTGGAATACCAAAAACTTATATTCTGTAATTTTAAGTAAATATTGAACTTCAAAAACTTCCAATACTGAAGGCATTCTATGTGACTGTTTAGCACATGGTCTGGGTTTTAGATATTGTTATAGTTGATTTCATGTGCCACCTCAGCTAGAAATCTTTAGTCATAACTATCTAAATGATGCTGTAAAGTGATCTTGTAGATGTGATTCACATTTGACTTCAAGGACATTACCTGCAATAACATGGGTGGACTTCATCTAAATCAGCTGAAGATTTAAGAATAAAACCTGAGGTTTCTCAGAGAAGGAATTGTGCCTCAAGACTACATACCTCAAAACAACATTTCCTAAGTTTCTAGTCTGATGTCTACCTACAGATTTAGGACTCAAGACTGTAACTTCAAATTTTACCTGAGTTTCCAGCCAGTAGCCATACATTGTTGATTTAGGAGTTACCAGGCCCCACAATCACATAAGTCAATTCCTTAAAATCAATTCCTCTCTCTCTCTCCCTCCTCATATATATTACATATTGTATCTGTAATAATGTACATTATATATATATATATAATAAATATGTAATATATAATAAATATATATATATATATATATAAATAGTTTAATCTCTAAAGTTTCTGTCTATATATGTCTTGAAGACTTGGCTGATGGACTGTATTCTAAATTATCACTTACTATCTTTATAATCATGGAATTTTTGGGGGCATCTTTCAGCCTTCGATTCTTCATCTTTAAAATAAGAATATATTTAATTTTTATTTTATTGTGGTAATAATATTAACATGAGAGCTATCTTCTTAAACAAAATTTTAAATATTATCTATAAGCACCATTTTGTACAGTAAATATCTAGAATTCACTCATCTTGCACAAGTGAAATATTATGCCTTTGAGTAGCAAATTTTTATGTCCCCCTCCCCTCATCCCCTGCAAACCACAATTGTAGTTTTTGCTTCCATGAGTTTGACTATTTTAGATACCTTATATAAGTAGAATCATGCAGTATTTGTCCTTCTATATAACTAGCTTATTTCACTTAGCATAATGCCCTTCATGTTCATCCATGTTGTCACATGTGGCAAGAATTCCTTCATATTTAAGGCTGACTAATATTTCATCATAAGCATATAGTAATAGTTGAAAGTTTGCAATGAGAGGTAAATGACATAAGGAGTGAAAATGCACCTTAAGAGTAGTTGTTGCTGTATAGATTCTCCCTAAAAGATAGCTACTGTATTTATTATTATTTGGTCAATTAAATTTGAAGAGAGAAATTAAAAAAAAATAATAAACCCTTGTAAAATTGGTATACGTTCTCCTAAAAGTATGAACGATATTCAGGTGTTAATTTTCTGATACAGTGAGCAAAACTTGAAAGTGACCAATTACAAAATTAAACACATTTAAAACATTAAACATGAAAGACGTGAATAAAAAGAAGCAAGCTTCTCAAACATGTGACCACGGCAGACCTTGGCTCTTGGAAGTTGTTAGTGAGGTTAAAAGAGAGTGGTTTCCCCTCCCCTCTCTTTTAATAGTTTTAGGTGATGAGTGTGCTTTCCAGTTCTCCCATCTTCCCATTGCCTTTCTCTATACCTCATTCCTCAGCTCTCCATTGTGTTCCACAAACCTCAGTTGCATCACAGATTTATGATTCCTAAGTAGAGAGCAGTCAGCCTCTCTTCAGTATAATAGAAATTATTAATGAGGGCAGTGATCATTTGTTGTTTCATTGCTCTTAATTGGGATTAGCCAAATTGGATTTTTAAAGTGACTTAAGTTCCTCAGAGGCTGTTATGTAAGTAGCAGGTGATATATCAGTTCTGTATTGTTTTGATAGATATTTTGCCCTACAGCATCTGCCTCTTCCCAACTTCACCTGCAACAGGAGATTCATAACTTCTGTTTATTTTCAGTACTTAAAATTTTACATTACAAGGGTAAGAAACCTACACATGAAATGGGAACACAAATGTTATGCAATGATAAACATTTAAAACAAACTAAAACAAACAAAGAAAAACCTCTTGGAGTTTTGACTAATCATGCATCCAGGATAAACCCATTATTAGAAGATTATCAGACCATGTCACAACCTGTCACCTGTGGTAAAGTAGCAATTTGACCTAATTACTGGAAGTGGGTCTTGGCCTCTTGATTTTGCCACTTATGTCTGTGGGATCATAGGAAATCTTCATATTTATTTTTACCAGTTAAAGGGAAAAGTAAATGCTGCAAATGTTAGTGAGGATCAAAGGATGTAATATATGTGAGTATACTTTGTTTATATTATAATATACACAATATTACTATAGGAAAAGGACCAACATATGCTCATTTTTTTCATAAAATATGGTTTATATAGAGATCATATCTTTTAAGCACTTAAAATGTCCAGAAAGAAGAATTTTTTTAAATCAGCATTCAATCTTGCTTATGCATCTTTTATTATTTGATTTCAGTCTTCTGCTTCTAAATATTAAAGATTTTTATTATGTGCTTATATATTAAAAAAAATCTTAGCAAATGCCAGTGCCATGACATCGAATTTTTTTTCAAAATCATTATTGCTTGAGATTTGACCTGGTCCAGGTTGCATGCTACTAAGGAGAACATCTAAAAGATTACTGAATGAAAATAATTTGCTTCTTAGTTATTTTTCTGAAATTTTAACTAGAAAGTTTGATCAACAATGTAAATATCTAAATAACTTTTTAATAATTCTTTCTTTGAATAGTATCATGTTGTAATAGTGTGCTCTTAAAATTTTTAAATATATCCCTGTCTCTCTTCATAAAAATCAAGCCCAAAACAAGGGCTCATAAAACTGCTTCTGAAAACCTGTCAAAATAGTAAGACATGAAAGCATTAAAAATACATTGGAGTGAAAATATCTCTGATATAAGAATGTGATTTCTTCTCTAATCATCGATTGCCATTAAATTTAAACATTGGTTGGATTTCGAGTATAATAATTGTCATATTATGTTGTTCTGTGTGATTTTATGAGAATGTTGTGTTAGTTAGCAAAGAATAGGAAAGCACTGACCATAATTCAGAGTAGTATAAACTAGATAACATGACTTGACAACTGAAATTTAAAAAGGAAAGGGAAAGTACTTACAGTAATTTCATATCACATATCCCCATAGAGTTATAAATCTACCATAGAAGTTTAATGTGAAGGTCAGTAAGAATATATTGCCAGAAAATATGTAGATCAAATTTCAGGAAAGATTCAAATCAGGTTGAGTAGTTTTAAGACGCTTCTTTGTTTTTGAAAAAACAAATGTTTCTTTAAGTGTTATAATGTAAAATATAGCAAAGAAAAAGAAAGCAAGATCAACTTTAACAATACTACACTAAACTATTTTACACTAAATTCTTATTCTTACACATTTATCCCTGAAGAAGAAAGTAAGATAAACTCTCTAGCTGTAAATAAGAGATATTAACAAGGCAAAAATCATCTCTAAATGAAGACCTTTTTTTTAAGCTATGATATTATTTTATTTAAATCATCAATATTCTGGGCATGGCTTACTTTACTAAGAGAAGATTCATTTTTTGCTGAAGTATAATTGCATTATCAGATATGAAGAAGAAGCCATAAACCACAAAATGGAAATTAGCCCATCCAATGGCCATTTTGTACTCCAAAGATGATTTTATTTTACTATTTTTGTTGTCAACCACAGCAGTAGCATGCTAAGATGGGAAACCCAAATTTCAACATCACTCCAACCTGAATAAAATTTAAATATATGAACACTAAATTGAATAATCAATAATAGATTTTTAGTCCAATAACCGTCTTTGGCAGTAAATGGCATATAGCCAAATCCATCTAAGCAAGCTCCATCTTTATTAGTATTACAGCTTTGCAGAATCTTTTAGAAGCACGAAGATATTTCCATGTTTTCCATTGCTCCATTCTTTTTCAGTCTCCATTAAAAATTTGCAATGACACAACCACTTTCTCTTCATTGCCTATTCAGATTTGTAAATGGAATTTATTGCAAGCAAATGTCATTTTACAGATTAAATTAATGTTATTATAAAGAGCTTTAAAACTCGCAGATATTTATGAGTCATGCTGAGAAAGGATCTGTACTCAGTTATAATGATTAATATAAGTCCCCCAAGTTTTCACAGATGAAATTGCTATCATGTGCATATTTTGAGCACAAAACTGATAACTATAATTCTGAAAGAGGAAGAAAAGAAACTCTGTGCTATTGATGCATCATTTGGAATTAGCATTGAGTGAAGTTTTGCTTTCAAAGTTGGTTGATCTGTTCATAGGCGAGTTGAAAGTATTAAAACTCAGTGTATGAGTTTTTGAGAATATATATTTGCGGTAGATCTTTATAATAATATTTCTCATTGATTTTACCTCTTCGTAAGGTAACATTGCTGATAGCTGCTCCTGCCATTAATAGTTGGAGCCTAGTTATCTATTCTCCTCTCTGTAGGCTGGCCATATAACCCATGTTGGCAATTATAATGTGACTCTTGTCTTCATCTGAATGATAGAACATGCATGATCCAAGATGAGAGGAGCTGAAGAATCATCTAGTCAATCCACACAACTGATTGGGAGAAATCATAAATTGTTGTTTAAGACACTGTTTCTGAAGGATTAGATATAAATATAATTACATAATATTAATGCTAAGGTGAAAATTCAAACATAATCTGATATTATGTGAAATTTCCAAAGGTGTTCTATATTTGTTATTTATATGGAAAGTATAAAACTCATGCTTCAAAAAGTCATAGCTCTTAGAATTTACCTTTTCCTAGTTATAGGTGCTGAAGAAGCAAAAAAAAAAAAAAAAAAAAAAAAAAAAAAAAAAAAAAAAAAAAAAAAAAAAAAAAAAAAAAAAAAAAAAAAAAAAAAAAAAAAGAAAAGAGGTCTGAAATGCAAACTACAAACCATTATTATCTATAGAGTAAGATATTGGTTAACTAGAAATTTTAATCAAGTCATTAAAAGAAAAATGACAACAAAGTAAGCCAATAGTAAGGATTTATTTGAATTTGTAGGTGATTTTGAGTTATATTTAAGTATAGTAGTTATCAAATATGAGTTTAAAAATCACTGATGCCTCATTCCATCCTAGAAACTCTGATTTGATTGTTCTGTGTAGGCCGGGGTATCATAATCTTTCCTCCGTCAAAGAACATAATCTAAATCTCTTCCCCATATGTTTTACAAAAATTTAAATATATATATACACACACACACACATATATATATATATATATATATATAAATATATATATATATATATACACACACACACAATTTTTACATTTTTATTTTAATTTTTAAAATTTTTATTAAGTTTATTAGAGTAACTGGTTAATACAATTATATAATTTTTAGGTATATAATTTCACATTTGTATATTCTATTGTGTGTTTATCACCCAAAGTCCAGTTTCCTTCAACTACCATATATTTGGTGCTCTTTACCCACTTCATCCTCACCCTTCCCCCATATATTTTACTCCATTTAACCAATTAACTAACCCCTCTTCCCCCATCCCTACCCTCTGGTAACCACTAGTCTGTAGTCCATGTCCACAAGTCTCTGTTTATTTGTCCTGTTCCTTTGTTGCTTTTAGGTTTATATCCTACATGTAAGTAATATCATGTGATTTTTCAACTATTTCTGTCTGGCTTATTTCACTTAGCATGATCATCTCCAAGTCCATCCATGCTGTTGCAAATGGCAGTATTTCATCTCTTCTTATGACTAATATTCCATTGTATATATTTACCACAGCTTCTTTAGCCAGTCGTCTATTGTAGGACACTTCAGTTGCTTCCATGTCCTGGCCACTGTGAATAATGCTGCTATGAATATTGGTGTGCAAATATCTTTTTGAATATGGGTTTTCAAGTCTTTGAGGTAAATACCCAGTAGAAGGTTTGTGGGATCATTTTGAGATTAATTCTTAGTTTTTTGAGAAACTCCATACTATTTTCCATAGTGGCTGTACCAATTTACAATCTCACCAGCAGTGTGGGAGGGTTTCTTTTTCTCTGTATCCTTTTCAGCATTTTTACTTATCCTGTTGATTATAGCTATTCTAACAGGTGTGAGATGGTTACTCATTGTGGTTTTGATTTGCATTCTTCTAATAGCTAGCAGTGTTGAGCATCTTTTCAAATATTTCTTGACCATTTGTATGTCCTCTAGGGAGAAGTGTCTGTTCAGGTTCTCTGCCCATTTTTGATCGGCTCATTTGTTTTTTTGTTGTTTTTGAGTCGTATGAGTTCTTTGTATATTTTGGGTATTAGGCCCTTATCAGAGATGTTGCTTGCAAATATATTTTCCCTTTCAGATGGTTGTCTTTTTACCCTGTTGACGATTTATTTTGCTGAGCAGAAGCTTTTTAGTTTGATGTAGTCCATTCACTTAGTTGAGATTTTACTTCCCTTGCTTTTGAGGTCAAATTCATGAAATCCTCTTTAAGTCCAAGGTCCTTGAGTTTAGTTCCTATGTTTTCTTCTATGCATTTTATTGTTTCAGGTCTTATATTTAGGTTCTTAATCCATGTTGAGTGAATTTTGGTGTGGGGTAATATATAACAGTCTAGTTTCATTGTTTTGCAGATGGCTTTCCAGCTTTCCAAGCATCATTTATGGAAGAGGCTTTCCTTTCTCCACTTTCTGTTTTGGGCTTTTTTGTCAAAAATTATTTGCCTATATAAATATAGGTTTACTTCTAGACTCTCAATTCTGTTCCACTTGTCCGTGTGTCTGTTTTGCTGCCAATACAATGCCATTTTGATTATTGGTGCTTTGTAATATACTTCAAAGTTGGGCAGAGTGATGCCTCCAGCCTCGTTCTTTTTTCTCAGAATGGCTTTGGCATTTCGGAGTCTTTTGTATTTTCATACAAATCTAATGATGTTTTGTTCTATTTCTTTAAAAAATGCTGATGGGTTTTTCATGGTGATTGCATTAAATCTGTATAATGCTTTAGGTAGTCATTTTAACTGTGTTGATTCTTCCAATCCAAGAACATGGAATATCTTTCTATTTCTTTTTATCTTTTTTGATTACTTTTAATAGGGTCTTGTAGTTTTCATTATATAGATCCTTCACATGTTTCGTTAAATATATCCCTAGGTATTTAATTCTTTTTGTTGCAGTTTTAAATGAAATTTTTTTTCACTTCTTTTTCTGATACTTCATTATTAGAATATAGAAATGCCATGAATTTTTGAACATTGATTTAGTATCCAGAGACTTTACTGCTTATTGTTTCTAGTAGTGTTCATGTGGAGTCTTTAGGGTTTTCTATATAGAGAATCATAACATCTGCAAATAGTGACAGTTTGACATCTTTATTTCCTATTTGAATGCCTTTTATATCTTTCTCTTGTCTGATAGCATTTGCTAGGACATCCAATGTTATATTGAATAGCAGTGGCAATAATGCCTTGTTCCTAAACTTAGAGAGAAGGTTGTTAGTTTTTCACCATTAAGTATAATGTTGGCTGAGGGTTTGTCATAGATGGCCCTTATTATGTTAAATTACTTTCCTTCTATATAGATTTTGTCAAGTGTTTTGATTATAAATGGATGCTGTATCTTATTGAAGGCTTTCTCTACATCTATGGATATAATCATATGATTTTTATTTTTTAATTTGTTTATGTGGTGGGTCACATTAATTGATCTGTGTATGTTGAAATATCTCTGTGCCTTTGGGATGAAGCCCACTTGATTGTGGTGTATTAGCTTTTTAATATGTTGCTGTATTCAGTTCACTAGGAATTTATTAAGAATTTTTGCATTTGTGTTTATGAGAGATATTGGTCTATAGTTTTCTTTTTTGTGTTATCTTTACTAGGTTCTGGTATCAGAGTAATATTGGCCTCATAAAGTGAGTTGGAAAGTATTGCCTCCTCCTCAATTTTTTTGGAAGAGTTTGAAGAGAATAGGTATTACATCTTTGAATGTTTAGTAGAATTCACTGGTGAAGCCATCTGGTCCTGAACTTTTACTTTTTGATGATTGTTTTAATTTCTATACTGCTGATAAATCTATTTAGATTTTCCAGTTCTTGATTCAGTCTAGGAAGGTTGTATTTTTCTAAGTAATGGTCCATTTCTACTAGGTTATTAAATTTGGTGTTATAGACTTTTCATAGAATTCTTGTATGATCCTTTTTATTTATGCAGTATCAGTCATAATTTCCCCTTTTTTATCCCTGATTTTATTTATTTGTGTCCTTTCTCTTTTTTCTTTAGTGAATCTAGCCATAGATTTGTCAGTTTTATTAACCTTCTCAAAGAACCAGCTCTTTGTTGCATTTATTTATTTTTTATTTTTTATTTTTGTTTTTAGTTTCATTTATTTCTGCTCTGATTTTGATTATTTCTTTTGTTCTGCTGACTTTAGGCTTCATTTGTTCTTCTTTTCTAGTTTTTTAAGCTGAAGCATTAGGTTGTTTATTTGGGCTCATTCTTATTTTTGGAGATAGGTCTGTAATGATATAAATTTTCCACTTATGATTACTTCTGCCATGTTCCAAAAGTTTTGATATGTTGTACTATCATTATCATTCATTCTATATATTTCTTTATCTCTCTTTTTATTTCTTCCCTGACCCAGTTATTCTTCAGTAGTATATTATTTAATCTCCATGTATTTGTGCTTCTTCCTGCTTTCTTTTTGCAGTTGATCTCTAGTATCAAAGCATTATGATGAGAGAATATGATTAGGATGATTTCAACCCTCTTATATTTGTGGAGTCTATCTCTCTGTCCCAGTATGTGGTAAATTCTTGAGAATGTTCCACTAGAGAAGAATGTGTAAGCAGCTTTCGGGACAAAAGATTCTGTAAATGTCAATTATGTCCATTTGGTCTAATGTGTCATTTAAGGATGTTATCTCTTTATTGATTTTCTGTTTGGATGATCTGTCCATATCTGACAGTGAGATATTTAGGTCCCTTACTATGATAGTGTTTTGGTCTATTTCTCTCTTTAGTTCTGTTAATAATTGCTTTACATATTTCAGGGCTCCGTTATTGGGAGCATAAATATTAGTAAGTGTTATGTCTTCATGGTGCATGACTGCCTTTATTATTATGAAGTGTCCCTCAGTATCTTTCTTTACCTTTTTGATTTTTAAATCTATTTTGTTCAATATTAGTACTGCTACTCTCACTTTTCTCTGAATGCCATTTGCTTGAAATATCATTTTCCACTCTTTCACTTTGAGTCTATATTTGTCTTTGGAACTGAGATGTGTCTCCTGGAGGGAGCATATGATTGGGTTTTGTTTTTTGATCCATTCTACAACTCTACCTTTTTATTGGTGAGTTCAGTTCATTTATATTTAGGATGATTAATGAACTATGAAGACTTCTTATAGCCATTTTATCTTTTGCTTTTTGGTAGCTCAGTGTTTCCATTGTTTCCTTGTCCTTGTGTTTCTGTTTTCTTTATTTTGGTTAGCTTTTGTGGGTTTTCCCTCTGGTTCTTTTTTTTTTATGTTATATAGTTCAGTTCTGAATCTTCTGTGTGTAATTATCGTTATGCATATGTAAAGGATAGTTATATATTATATATATAGTTATATTTTATATATATATATAGTTATATTTTATATATATGTTATAAATATACATATATATACATACATACATACATACATACATATATATACAGTTGTCCATTTTCTTCTGCACATGCCTTATCTCCATTCCCTTTGCAAATTTAAATCTTTGAATATTCCTTTTTTTAGTCATTGTTACCTCAATTTGTCCCTATGCATACTGAATGTTCATTACTCTTTTTATAACAATTGTTTTCTTATTATTTATGCTTATATGCCTTTTTCTAAGCAAGGGCTGCACTCCTCTGCTTCTATTTGTCTGATAGTCGCTTTACTCTTAATTGTGTATTTTTTTGTTGTTGTTATTTTGTTTTAGATGAACTGACCCCTTTCAGTATTTCCTATAGTACAGGCCTCATAGTGGAGAATTCCCTCAATTTTTGTATGTCTGGAAAGGTCTTAATTTCTTCTTCATATCCAAGAGAGAGCTTAGCTGGATATATTATTCTAGGCTTGTAGTTCTTTTCACTAATAGTTTATTTATTTGATTCTATTCCTTTCTGGCTTGTAAGGTCTGCGCTGAAAAGTGCAATGATAAACTAATGGGTTTTCTTTTATATGTTGCCATTTTCTTCTCCCTGGCTACCCTGAGCATTCTATCTTTTCATTAATTTTTGGTAACTTTAAAACAGTGTATCTTGGTGAAGGCCTTTTGGGGTTGAGATAATTGAGTGTTCTGTCAACTTTTTGAATTCCAAGTTCCAGCTCATTCCTTAGATTTGGAAAATTCTCATCCACTTTTTGTCTGAAAATGCTTTCTAGTCCCTACTCCTTTTCTTTGTCTTTGGTAATACCCAATATTCTTATGTTTCGTCTCTTAATGGTATCAGCTAGTTCTTGTATTACTCTTTCATTATTTTTTATTCTTTGGTTTCTCTCTTCTTCCTTCTGATTTATTTCTATATTTCTGTCTTTGATATCACTGATCCTTTTCTCCATCTGGTCAACTCTATTTCCCAACCTTGCCATTTCATTTTTCAACTCTTGTAGTGTGTGTGTGTTTTTTATCTCCAGATGGTTCTTTTTTGAAGGTTTCAGTCTCATTGCTCTTCTCTTCTAAGTGTTTTTACAATTCTTGCATTTGTTGATATGACTCATTTCTGATCTATAAAGGTCTCTCTTCAGCCTGCTGCAAAGAAGGCATTTTTCTTTTGCTTTCCAGTAGGTGGCATTTAAGCATCTTAGATCCCTGCTTTATATAAAGCCTTAAAAATGCCTTTTTATTTTATGATAGATGTTTAATCACACTCTTTACCTTCACTTTTAGTCCCTGTCAGTGTTAGCAACAGTTTGGGTAGCATTTGCTCAGATTTCCCTGGGGCTTCGCGTTGTTCCATCTCAGAAGGTATGGGGGAAGGACCCTTTGTTTTGGGTGTTGGGGCTGTGGCTCAGCCTTGGTTTTTCAACCATGATTGGTAAAAATCAAATGTTGTTTTTCTGTAGTCCCACTTCTTTGCCTTCTTCTTGATAACTGGGCCCTGCCACTGGCCAGCTGCAGGGAACTCACTGTACTGCCACACAGGGCTGTTCAGGGAACTCGCAGCTCCTTCTCTCCTCCCTCTCTTTCTACAGGCAGCTCTGGTGGCTGCTTCTTTATTTCTCCCAGTCCACCTTTCGACACCAATGGTAGCTCTTATGTGTAAATTCCACTCTCAGATGTGCTGGGTGTGGTTTGAGTGTTTTTTGTTGACTTTTAGATGTTAAGTGTATTGTTGATTCAAGGGGAGAAATTTGGGCCGTCTCTCACTCCACCATATTTCCTAAGATCACTAAAAATAATTTTAAAATTTTTTATTTAAAAATATAATATATATGTACACATATGCATATTTTAAAAATATATACATATATAAAATATATCCATATATCCATAATAATATGTACATATATCTATATTTATAATTAATATAAATAATATATTTTTTATTAAGTATTATAATGTGTATATATTATATGTGTATAAAATGTGCATATATATAAAACTAATAGTAATAGTAGTATTATTACTACTACTAATAATAATAATAGTAAAAAATAGCGATCTTATACTATTAGTAGATTCTAAAACTGAAAATAATCTTGTTTGTTTTATTTTGTAAAGAAGATACTGTATTAAAACTTTCTAGAAATATTAGCAACAAAAAAGATTAACAAATGTTGAAGATATATCTGGCTATAGACTAAGTAATAAAACTGTTACCTACATTATAAGATTAACAGTACTACTATTTACTTATAAGTACTGTTAATCTTATAGATTTATTAGGCTGAATTTCTGAAACAGTTGATATGAAACAGCTAATGTGTTAATGTGAAACGTATGTTTCTGTTTTTTTTTTTAAATCAAATATGGTCAAGATTCTTGACATTTACTTAGTAATATAACTCTAAATAATTTGGTTATTATTCCTACAATATATAAGTAGGCAAAATACTTATCAAATTTAATAATAATACAAACATAGAAGTTACCTTCTTAGAAATAGAGGTTATTGTAATAATATCTCTAAATTTTTTTTTACCTAATTGTTGTTTCCTTCAGACTATATAAATCCTGGAATAAATTCCAAGACAATTCATTCTCTCTATCTTTCTCTCTCTATTTCTCATTATAATGGTCCTTTTTGCTAGGTTTCATTAAAAGTTGTGCTAAGTAGATAAAGCTGAGTTTATTTGGAGCAATTTAAGTGTATAATTATATAAATGCATGATAAGTAAAAATTATTTTCTCTTTATTTTTCGATGTAAATTTTTACTTGTACTTTGTACAAAATTAATTCAAGCAATATAGTCTCCTTATTTTATTCTGTAAATGTCCACAATTAATTTCCTCTCCAAAGACATTACACTTCATTTTTTCTAATTTGAAAATTCTCACTATTCAAATTATCCAAAGAAAGGTGATCCATAAATACAATACATTGCTCCTAGAATTATAGCTCTGTTGCCCAAATGTACTTTGAATAGAGGAGTTTTAATGTACTATTTCTATGGTAATACATTTGGGAAATCTGATGTTTTTTTTTTTTTTTTTCCACAGAAAGATAGTCTGGTCAGTAACAGGAATTGTGGCTGACAAAATGTTTAACATCAAGACAGAGGGGCCTTTATTCCAATTAACTGGGTGACCTTGAGCAACCACTCTGGTGCCCAAATATAATGTCTTCTGTCAATAGCAAAGAAGTAAAGTACCTGCTATCAACCACCGCAAATGGACTTTGTGAAAATGCGCAAATTCACACTTAGAGGGACACATGTCTGATTCCTTTCTGGGTCCTCATGGAAGACAAACATCTTCTTATTCTGTCAGAGAACAAGTGAATAATAGTTTTGCTGTACTCTTGACTAGACAACTATTATCCCAGCATAGTACTGTCAAGACTCTAAGAAAAGAGAAGTTAGATATATCCTCTACCTGTCATATAAGTATATATGTTATGATATTGTTACTAGATATGTTCAGTATGTATATATAATGCTATAATATTGTTATAACAATAAAAAGTAGCAATGATGCATAAATCATATTTTATCTTTTTTAGTAATATTAGAAAATACACACACTATACTTATATATTAGTCATGGTCTAAATATTTTTATTCATTACATCACTTAATTCTTACAACACCCTTATTTGGCACATTGGACAGGTGAAGGGAATTAGGTACAAAGAAATTAATAACTTGTTTAAGATCACTAATATCTGAAGTATGTTTCAAAGCTGGTATTTAAAAGCAGTTGTATAGCTCCCAGACTCTATGATTTCAAATGCTATATGAATCTGCTTCTAACATAGTGTAATTATTACAATAATACTGCATTTCAGCTTCCTTTCAGATAATGTATCCTGGTAAGTTGGATGAGATATTTACACATAGTTGTTATTCCATCACAGAAGAATAAAGTCATCAGAATAAAATGCTCTTTTACTAATCTGCTTGTAGTTATCTAATAAAAATATCATGTAAGCTTAACATTGAGATTTTACTATGAGATTAAACTGAAGACAATATACTTATTATTTCTTAGATATGCAAAATGTAGAAAATCTTTCTGAATACTTCCTAAAATCTTTCTGAATACTTCCTATAAAATAATATGCAACATAATATAATGTTCATATATATACATTTTTTAGTTACTCTCAGTGTATCATAGATGAAGGTGAAGTTGCATGCCTGTTGGTTGCATTAATTAACTTGTGTATGTTGAGAGAATAAAATTGCCTTTAACCAGTAGGACCAAACAATGTATGCTGATAAGAAAATTAACCAGGTAATAAGGTTTGAGGGGAGTGAGCATGTATAAGAGATATTTAATAGTCAAAATGACTGATAATAACATGTCAAAGAGAAGGAAGATATGACATTGATGGTAAGGAAGCACAGGAGAGAAGGGTATAGTCTTAATCCCTGATAACAGCAACATAAGCACAGGTGTTTAAATTTTCAGAGGCCCCAATTTTTCTCACTGTCTTCTAGATAAATGTACAGTACTCATTTGCTCTTATTTAAAAATACAAGTGTAGGAGAAGGAACAAGCAATAAGAGTGAAAGTTACTAAAAGAAAGAAAACTAGATAATCTATGAATCTTCTATGTGGTGAAAATAGAAGGGGGATATGTTGAGAGAACATGCTTTGTGAGTAGGTATTCCAAAGAGGGCTAATTGTTGTGAATTTGTTTTGTTTTGTACTATTTTTCCTTGTTTCCTGAATGAGCCCAACAGACAATCACATAATATATAACTTTCTTGGGAATAAGTGGTAACTTATTCTTAAAATTTAGCTAGCTAGTTTTATATGTGGAGATTTAATAGGACCTAAAAATTCTCAGTCATTCTGAAAAAGTAAACTTTAAATTACTTAACTTTGTTTATATTTAAAAAAATTGTCTGAGAAGGCTTCACAATTATAGTATTATTTCTATTAAATTTATCATACAGGCTTTTGAATGTGAATATATAAAATTAAAACCCAAAGTAATTAAATATATATGTAAGTGTGTGTGTGTGTGTGTGTGTGTGTGTGTGTGTGTGTGTGTATAAACAAGATTGGTTTTCAATAAGCCATAGAATGAAAAATCTCCTCTATTACTTTAATTGATTGACAAACACCACTAGGTGGCACCACACTGCAGTTGACACTTGAATGGATTTGAACCTCATGCTCATCCATGCTATTTGGTGCTCTAAACTGTTGCATAGGATCATCCTACTAATTACATTAAGCTCTCTATAATGTAACACTCATTTTAGAGAATTGGATTTTCAGATTCCTTTTAGTATGGAATTTTACTATATATGCTAAAAACAATAAACCCTAGGATTCCGTAAGTTTTATGCATGTCTAGTCCATATCACGTAAAGACAGTTTTTAGCTAATATGGGGAACTTGCTTTGGTTATGAACATACTCTGAAAATCACCTGAGGACTTACCATCCAGTGAAAATAAATTAAGGTACTTGGACTAACAACTCTCCAAAAAAAGAAACATTAAAAAAATGTATAATATATAAAAGACAAGACAGGCAAAATATAGAAGAATTTGAGGACCTGGATAACATTTGCTGACCTTTAAGAAACAGCAAGGGGGGTGTCTGCATTTTCTATGGAAAAATGTTTTTTTATAAAAAAACAACATTTCACAGATAATGACTGTACTACCTGGGCAAAATATTGGAATATGGAAAGTAAAACAAAACAAAACAAAACAAAAAGTTGGTTTCGAAGAGGGCCCAAAGTGTAAAAGAAGTTACTGGACCCAAAGTGTAAAGGAAGCCATGTGTATTTTCTGTTCTGGGGGCTTTATACTGAGGGTAGTTGCAGTAGTACAAACAACTCCAGTAGAATGCTTTTCATTGTTCTGGCTGAGGGAGAAAAAAAAAAAAAAAGCAGAAAAGAACTGTGACAGCCAGGATGAAATTTCAGAAAAGGTGAATGAGATTCAGAAGAAAAGAAAGGACTCAAAAATTCTGTGCATAAATTCCAACCCATGTGTCTAGCACACTTTTGAAACATACATTTATGGGGTAGCCTGAAAACAGTACAAACTAAGTTTGAAAGACAGCAAGAGAAATGAAAATTTGTCTACTCAGAGGCAAGCAGGAGATTTTTGTTCCAGTCTAACAGTTTTGTTTCTAAGGTTAATTTTCTTCTAAAGCAAATTCACCAACCTTCTTCATAGAAAAAGAACAGTATCCAGAGTCTCTACAACAAAAGTTTTACAAAGTCTAGGATATTGTGGACAACTTTATAAAATTAAACAAAAAAATTTAGACAAGTAGACAAATCCTTAAGGAAATATGACTTATGAGATTTCAAGAATAATTTTAAATTTATAGTAATTATGATATTGACACAGAGATAGAAAAAAAGAGCATTGAAAGTGAAGAGAGCCCCAAAACACATCCTTGTATATATGATTGCTTGATTAATGATAAAGATGTAACTATAGCGAAAAAAAAAACATATAGAAAAAAATAAAATTGAACCCTTACCTCACACAAAAATCATCTTAATGTTATAACCTTAAGTGTAAAATGCAAAACTAATAACTTTTGAGAAAAATATAAAAAAATATTTTTTACATTGGGTGGGAAAAGTTTCTCTTAATCAAGAAAAAAAACAATATTAAAAAACAGCATAACTAAGTAATAAAAAAGATTAATAGATTCAACCACATTAAAATTATTTTTTTCCTCAAAAGATACTTTAAGATAATAATAGAGAAATACCAATTAAAACCACAAGGTTTATATATAGCCACCTGATCAGCAAACATTTTAAAATTTGACATTACTAAGTATTTGTTGACGACATGAAGCAATTGGATTATCTATACACTGTTGCTGGACATAAAAATTGATCCAACTGCTTTTAAAAATGTTACCTCATATCCATTACATTTAAGAAAACTGAATCTACTTTTGATTGTACCCTAGAGAAGTAGCTAGAATATTTTAATTTTTTAACAGCTCCAAACTGGAATCACCATCATTGTCAGTTAACAGTAAAATGGAAAAGTAATAATAATAAAACATGGTATGTTAATATTGGAATACTTACAGCAGTACTGTTTACAGTTTGGTTTACCAACTGACACTGGTGCAAGAAATGCTTGATATTGGTCTATGAGGAAATAAAGACCTTGTATCAGAATAAAAATATCAAATGAAAATGCTGTACATTAATTTTACATTCTTGTGTGTTCACTTTTATTTATTGTGAACTTATCACTTGAGAGCAAACTCCTTTGAGTGGCACTGTTATACAGCAAGAAAGATGAAAGAACTACATCTATGTACTATAACATAATCCTAAAAATGTATGTTAATTGAAGAAATAAAACAACAGAAATTCATATAATATGTTTTCATATACCTAAACATCTAAAAAGGAAAAACTGATCTATACTGATAAACATTTTAAAACCATGAAGAAAAAAATGAGAGAATAATTACCACAAAATAAAGGTTATAAGAAGATATGTAATCACAAAACAACTTAAATGGTGTCTCAAGGGGCAGGGAGTGTTCTATTGAATGATTTGATTGGTTGCATGGGTGTATATTTCATACTTAACACTCTAAATGTATTCTGTATGCAACTTTACATGTGTGTTATAACTCATATTAAACAAAATGAGAATAAAAGATTTTTTTGTGTGTAATGTTTAACCAGAAAGAGTGTTAAAAAAAAGAAAAAGAATACAAAAGACATGCCTTAAATAAAAAGGAAGGTGCATGTCTTTTGTCCAAAGAAAATCACACTTATCTGAGCTGAACAGAGCAATGATTTGAAAAAAAAAAAAATGTGGACAGTCACATCAGACTAGGCTGAGAAATTCAAAATGAAAGAGAATTTAAGATTATTGCACAACTTTGCCCTAAAAATGCTGAAAGTAATGAGGTAGTTATTAAATAAAGGTAAGACCATAGGAAGAAGATACGTAAAGGAATATGAAAAAAAAATCTTAGCTAGGAAACTATAAGTCGTATAAGAAAAAGAAAGGAAGGAAAGAAGAAAAGAAAACAAACAATAATGAGAACACCCTTCTGCCCCCCCAAAAAAAATCAGGAAACAAAATATAGAAAATTTGCCTGTAAATAAGTACAATCTGAAGATCACAAGAAGGAAAAGACCAGGGTAAGAACAGAACAAACTAAGTAGAATAAGTGAATATAAATGGATAAACTACTATCTATAAAATCTTAAGTGTCAGAAAAAAAATAAAAGTCAGTGTCTCAGGATCTTTTTTAGCTCTGGATGAGATTGGAACTCCATGGTCACGGCTCATAGTGGTCTGGAGACTTGTAAACTTAAAAGAGACGTGTGTCCACATGCTTGTACTATATAATAGTGAAATCGGGACAGAATGACTACCATAGATATACCTGTTCAAAGAGTAGGAACATGTCAAGCCTGTAGCAGTCAGTGATTTAAAATAATTTTGAAATTCAGTTGAATATCTGGTGATAGGCTTAGGTCAGCAGAAAGAAGAGTGGCATGTAGTATGAGCAGAGGAAGGACAAGCTTAAACCTACTGTCACTTCTATATCTTTCTGAAATTGTCTCTATACAGGATGCCTCTCATAGAGTAATGGCTCATGGTTAATGACAAGCCACAGTTTGCTACCAGTCTATAAATAGATAAACATAGAAATTGAAATACATATTTAGAAATTTTTATAGTGACTTGATCAACCAAGCAACTGACCAGTGGTGTCCTACTGTTAAACATAACATGAAGTATAGGTATTAATCAAAGTCATGTGGTGAGTTACATGTACACATGACAAAGTATGATTAATTTAAATTGTTATATAGCTATAACCAATAGTGCCAACTTACTATGATTTTAATTTATATAATTATTAAAATTTTTCATCAAGTTTGTTCTTTTAATTTAAAGTGTAGCTACATTACAAAAGTAAACATTGTATTATTCATTTTAACTCTAATTTAGATATGGTAAAACAAGCTTCAATTCTGTGAACACAGCCACAGGAATAAACCAAATTGTGACAATAGAAATGATTCTGAAGAAATGGAGATCAAATGACTGTATACTGATTTTACTTAAAAGTGTGGCCTTTCATATATTTAATATAATTATGGTAAATTGCCAAAACAACACTGTATTATTTGTAGAAATGTAATAGCTAATGAAGTGATTAAACTTTAAAAATTTAAATGGCATTATCATAAAAAGCATAAAAACTTAAGTTTAAAACCAAAGAACTATTTGAAAGAGAGATTATTAAAAAGTCTGCAAAAGCCGATGTTTACTATTTTACATATAAACACGAATGCATTTTGGGCTTCTTATAAAGTAGCACTTTGGGTTGCTAAGACAGAAAAGAAAATGAATGATTGTAAAGACACAAATAAAACACCGCATTGAACTTGTTTGCTTGAAAATGTTCAGTGATTGCTACAAAGAAAGTAGCACTTTTCAGTCACATACCTGAACATATTCAGGTACTGAGGACTAGTTAGAAAAACAAATAATGCTAGAAAAGTTTTTTTTTTTATTGTAGTTTGATTGATGCACAGCTATTGCTATAAGGACATTTTTTTTTACTACATAGACAATTTAAATTTGATGAGTTTAGGTTGAAAGCTTTCTCTCACTTTTTTTCCCCTTAATTTTTAACAAACACAACTACCTCTGAACTCTATAAAGCTATGAGTTCTTGCACTGCAGACAAATGTAATTTGGACATTAAATTTTGGAAACAAATATATTCTAAAGATGCAGCTACTTCTGGAGTGGTTATTACTAATTAAGGAGCCTGTATTAAAATGTAAAACAGCACAATGCTTTCTTCATTGGAAATATCATGTTAAAAAAGTAAAATTATTATGACTAAAGGATATACTAACATAAATGATGTAAAGGCTAATGGGCTAAATTTAATACTATTCTTCATTAAATGATAAAACAGAAAGTGCTTATAAATAACTATTATTGCAGGCTGAGCTACTAAGTTTATTGATGTTAAAGAGTCTATCAAGAACATTGTGATATTGTGGTGCTTTTGTCAGGTAAGAAACCAGTTTGATTCCAACTGTGAACCAGATGTGAACAAAACAGCTGTATCTATTTATTTTCTGATAATATATATTTTTTATTTTACTAATCATACTGCTTATGTAAGAATGATGCAACATTTTTCCAATGGTAGAAAAATTCAATGAACAGGAACAAAAGTGAGAAATTGGAAGCTTTCAATAGATTGCAATGACAGTTTTCAATATTTAACTGTTTTTAAAGTGGTAGATGATTCTGTTATTATATATCTGCCAAACTTGTCATGTAACATCATATAAATTTGGTAGTACATTCCGAGATTTTTTCCGTCCAAAAAAGATGTGTTCATGTGAAATTCATGGATCCAGAAACCTTCTATTTCACTAAACAATAATATAAATTAAACCATAACTCCACAGCATAAATTATTAGAATTGCTACTGATGAGAATTGAAGACTCTTTTGAATATAAAATATAATTTGCATCATTTTTAATAAACATGAAAATGAATATCCTTAGCTGGCTAAAATTGTTTTATTTCTTATTAAATTTATTGGAGTGATAGTCATTAAGAAAATTCCAAAGGTTTCAGGTATTCAATAATACATCGTATGTATATTACATTGTGTGTTCACCACCCCAAATTAAATTTCCTTTCATCACCATGTATTTGACTCCTTTTACTTTTCTCTACCTCCCCACCTCCCCGCTTTCCCTCTGGTAACCACTAAACTGTTGTCCGATGTCCATAAGTCTCTGTGTGTCTTGTTTGTTACTTTCAATTTAATATCACCTAACTTATTTCACTAAGCATGATAATCTCAAGATCCATCCATGTTGTTGCAAATGGCAGTATTTCATCTTTTCTTAAAGCTGAGTAACTTTCCATTGTATTTATGTACCATATCTTCTTTATTCAATCACCTAATGAAGAGCCCTTTGGTTATGTCCATGTCTTGGCTACCATGAATAGAGCTGCAATGAACATAAATATCTTCTTCCTGTACTAAATCATCTATTTGTGTTTCCTTTGTGTCATTTCTTCAAATAAAGTAATTTGGTATGTCTTTTCCCACCTCACTCCCACCCTCGCCTCAAAAAATATGTGTTCTTTCTAAACAGAACTTCTGGAAAGGGTGGTTTCTCTAATCTTGTATTCTACTAAAACAAAACAGAAACAATTTAGTTATGCATTATCCCCTGTGAGTAGTATTGCCATCAACCCAATCTATTTTAGAGTAGTAAGAAGTGAACACATTTGTTACATTAAAAACTGTAAATATTTGTGGAATCATTGTTTATTCATTCAGCTTACCTATATGAGGAAATTGCTTCTTTTTTTCCCCAAGAGTTTTCAAGTGGTTGTGGAAACTTAATTTCCACTATCATTACCTATACATACACTTAATAAAGTATAAATGTTTTTTTTTTTTAATTTTTCTATGCTATGTTCCAATTTATTTATTTATTTATTTATTTTTTTGATTTTAATTTTTTTTTTCTTTAGGCAAGGCCTTGGTTGACCTCACAGATTGCAAGGAACTTGTCAGCTTATGATCCTTTATTTTTTATACTTTTTACTCTTACAACACCTGGTCTTCCTAGGTGGTCTCCCATCCAAGTACTAACCAGACCTGGTCCTGCTTAGATTCCGAGATCAGACAGGATTTAGCTGGTTCAGTGTAGCATGGCTATGGACTGATTTTATATATTAAAATTTATTTTATTGCTGTTGAGCCAAAAAAAAAATATTTCAAAGAGGAACTTAAAATGTTTTTAAAAATACTACTCTAAAAAGCTGTAGTAATTAGTTAAATTTGAAAATTTAAAAAATAGAACATCTAAATAAAAATCACTTTAATTCAAAGAGTAAAAGATGCCCAAATAAACAACCAATGTCATAAAGTAAATTTTCAACAAGCATAAAGACACTGTGTAATTATGGCCTTAAAGTCAGAGATTGAAAAGTGACTTTGAAAGAGAATTTAAGTCATTATTTCCTACTGGAGAAATAGTAAGATATCTAATTGATCTATTTCAAGTAAGGAACAGGGCATGTAGAGTTTAAGCATTTCTCTCTCTTTCCTACTTTGATCTGATATGTGTATTTTTTTGTTGTTGTTGTTGTTCCTAGGTATTTCATAAACTGGAGATAAAGACTGTCCTCATGGAATGAAGTCTCAGTTTTACAGCATAGCCTATGACTGTATGATTCATAAAGTATATTCTTCCATGTAGGTCAGGACAAAAGCTAATAGTTTTGTCTTCTTCGGTTTGGCTCCTTTGTCCATCTAATTTTGAACAGAAATCTGGCAAATAGCGTGTGTCTTTATCAAGTCCCCATGCCTACTAAGAAAGGCAGTTCTGCAAACCATGCTGAAAATCTGAGGAGAGATACTGCTTTCATTAAAAAAACAATTTATTATTTGTCTTGTATGGATATATTATAATCTTTTCTCTCATCTATCACTTATCTGTCCATCTACATATCTGTCTATCTACCTATCTATTTTTCTATCATCTAATATCATAGTCTTGGGATTGATCTCCATGCATCAAGAATTATGTCATAAATAGTGTTGATTACACTCTCATTAATATCTTATTATCAGAAACAATATCATGTTTTATAATTTATCCTGTTGTGAAATACAATGTGCCTATTACTCTGATCTCCAAAATATTCTTGTGTCACATGGAAAACTCTTCTGTACTTATGAGTTAACAGAGGGATGGTCATAAAAAGAAAAAAATAATGTAATTCTTACAGTTACTTTAACACAGACTTTTAAATACAGACTTTTTATATTCTGCTCTATTCACAGGAGTTCTTGTCAACTTGCATTATATGTGAATAACACAAAGACTTAAAGACATTCCCTCTGGTTAAATAAGAAAACCTAACAGTTTTCCAGAGCATACAGGATTAATCACACATACTAATTATGCAAAGAGATAACACACATTATAAAAGAATGTACACACCATTAAACAAACAGTGGCAGAAAGTTCTAGGAAGGAGGAAAATAAACATTAATTGGTAATGATAAGGGGGGAAGAAAAAGACACCCAGAAATATAAATTCTCATTGTAACTGGTGAAGTATTTTGGGTCTAAGGATTTCGATGCTCTGGTTTTTCTGTGTCTGTGCTGGCCCCTGCTGTCAATGAATCATCTGCAGGGAAACACTTGGCCTTGACAGTCCCCTGTTAGCCTGGCACATAAAGCAGATTACTAAGCATCTTGTCTTTCATTTTCAATTTTATGCTTTTAAACACTTCTTGATGCCAAAGAAGTCAAGTGAGTCTGCAATCCAGAGGATGGATTTTTAAAACGACAAAATAGAATTAGATGAACAGACCATTTTAATAGTGCGGTTTTGTTTCCAAAAGCTGCTTCCACTGTACAAGAAAGTAGGATAGGTAAAAATTTCTCTGATCAGCCTACATGTAATGCTAAAGGAAGTACCCATCTTACACTTGACTTTGTTAATATAAAGCACTAAACCCAAACCAGTGGGGCAAATACATTTTTGTAGTTCACCAATTTTGTTTTTAGAAATGAGCTACATGGTCACTTCATAGTTTATATTGTTCATCGTATTCACAAAATGACAATCTGTGTACTTCTTTTGTTTTCTTAGGTATTCTTTGAGTGCTAGTAAGTTCAACTGCCAGTTTCCCCCATTTAACAGTTAAAATGTTTTATACATTACCATGTCCATCATGGCCTCCTGCATATTTCTCCCGATGAAGAGTGATTGAATGTGACTGAATTGTTTATTCACTGTGTGAGTCACTAGAATTTCTAGCAGTAAGAGAAATATAGATGCAAGGAATAGTCATGTCATATTAATCCTATTGTCCTGAGAAACAACCTGTATCTTTGTGTGTACTATGGATCTTCAAGTTCACTATTTTTTGAGAAAGGATTTCACCATCATTACATACAAATACATTCTCTGAGAATTTCAATATTTTGAGACAGAAATCCAATTACATATAATTATGCCACCCTACACTATACTTACTCCATCACATTAAAACTTTTAGATGATTCGGTAGGAACACTGAACTGGGAACTAAGAACTTTAAGTTATAATCCCAGCTCTACTGCTAACTAGCTATGTGGTTAGGGGAAGGCTAATTTATCCATTCTAAGTCTCAGTCTCCTTCCTCATAACATGATGAAGACATGCAGATAATGCATCTAAGTGATTCAACTGAGATACATGACAAAAGGGTGTGAGAGTTTTGGTAAATATTGAACCCAAGTCCACCTTAAGACTGTGAAATTCTTTTTTTTTTTAATAGCAAACTGTTAACTGAGCAATATACATTTGTTTTAGATTTATCTTAGAAAGTCTTAGTTTGCAACTTATGATTTTTAGAAAAAATAAATTCTTTCTAATGCAAGCTTCTTTGATTCAACAAAAATCCTCTACATTAATATTTAAACTACTTTAGTGCTATAGACTCAAAAGCAGACATGTCCTATAGGAGAAAAGTAAGAGGTCAGCAAGGTTGTGTCATTTTCCTTTGGCTGTATAGCAGAAATAAAATTTGTATTTTTACAAACTTTATAGTAAAAGTATCATGAACAGGAACTATCAATGTGGAATTTTTCCATCAGCTTTACACAAAGTAGACCATTAAAAGAGTGCCAAGATATTTGTTGGTAAACTTCATTATCCATTGTCTTTTTTCTTCATTGATTTTTTACTCACAGTCTACTTTCTGGCTCTATCTATAGGGGTCATTAAATGTACAAGAGGCTCAGATAACTATATTTTAGCTTCTTTTCAAATATTTACACGTCAGGGTAGGGGCTTGCAGAGGAGTTGTGATTAGTTGCCAACGAATATCAAGAATCAAAGGCAATTGTTGGTATTTAAGGGTATTTAAGGGTGTTTCTGTTTATTTCTGCAAATACAGAGGATAAATATTGTCACTTCAAAGTAAACTTCAGGGGATATATAATTTTCAAAGATGGCAGTTTTCTAGAGTTTGGTATTGTTCAAAATACATGGCAGAGTGTAAGATTTTCAGTCAGTTATTTGGGGTTAATGGTGCCATGTGTGAAGAATCAAGTAACTGCCTTGCCCTCTGGCCCCTTTGAAACTAATTAGAAACTTCCATTAAAGAGCTTAATATCTAATGAGGACTTACAAGTGAAGAAAATGAACTTAAACAGATGTAATCTCAGTTGTGAAGAATATAAATTCTGAGTTTCATATTTGGAATAAACAGGAAAATACAAACAATTTGAACTTGAGAGAAGGTAATAAAAACATAGTATGGGAAACATAGTTCTTTAGATGCTGTTTTGAGTGATATTTAGAGAATTTTGGTTGGAAGCCACCATTTGTCTTAGTCACTTGAAAACTATTTATCAACATTGCCATTTCTGCCAAATATTTTTTTATTATCCCCACTGATGTGATTAGGAAACCAGTTCTCTCTAATGATGATTCCCAGTTGGTGACAAATACCACTTGCTCTGTGGATTTGTTAAAATCCACTCTTCTATCTCCAAGACAAAGGTAAGAGTATAGAATCTCTGTTTATCTTTGAAATGTGCGTTCTTTATAAGAGAAGGTGATAGTATTTGCTCTACCTTTGGTTGTTACCTTATTCCCTCCCTTCTTCTTATTCCCTTCCTCCTTCTTTTTCTTCCTCTACCTCCCTATGCATCCTCTTTTTTCTTTATCATCATTTAGACATATTTCATATCTTGAGGAGTAAAGTATTTTTAAGGTCTTCGCTAAATTATAACGACTATCCCTGTGTCAGTAAACAACATTCCAAGGGACCTGGAGAGAAAGAGCATACAAATATAAAATATATAATAAGAAATAAGAATAATAAAAATGAAATATTTGCTGGATTTGGTGGAGATTTAGGAGGTAGCTTTGTATAGTACAGTAAGTAGTGCACTGGACTAAGAGTTAACAGATCTGAAGTCTGGTTCTTGTTATATAAGTAATTAACTATAGTACTGAAAAATTGACTTTTCATATCATAAAGATGAAAGAAAAAACAATACAAAATGTGGTAAGGGCTATAAGAGAAATGCCAACTATTTGCTATGGGAATGCATGCAGGGGAGGGGAGAATTCATGGAGAAACTGCAGTTTGAACTGGGCCTTGAAAAGTATGGTGAACTCTAGTACTTAGAAAAGAGAAAAGAGAGAAAAGAGGCATTTCAAATAAAGACTATATTAGCATAAGAAATTATAAGCTATTATTCAGTAATGCAAAAGAGTAGTTAAACAAAGGCATAGAACGTTCTTCTTAAAATTTTAAATATTAACTATGGTTATTCCCAATGGCCTCTCAAGTAAAGCAAATTTTCTTGGAAATTTAAAAATTTAAAATGAAGCATATTTTCTGCATAAATATCAGTAGTTCTTAACAATATTTAAATTTTGAGTTATCATGTACTGCAAAAGTTATTCTTTCAACCAACATTTACTGAAAAGGGTTCAGTTTTTTTAACTAATATTTTTCTGTCATCTCTTCCTTATTCTTAGATTTGCTAACTTGTGTTTTTTATTATTGTGCTATGTTGTATTACAAATTAAAAAAAAATGAATCAGTGATTCAAAATGGTGAATTGACACATAAAATTGGAGAAGAAAATTGTAAATACAACAAAACATATCATAAATAGGATGCTGGTATCAGGGAACAATAGAAATCTGTTAGGTACTAGAAACACTAACTCTACAAGTATGATGAATCTCTCAACAACCTAAAATGGAATACTAAAGAAAGGATTTACGATGATGTGTATTGGAAAAACCGGATTTTATTGGACCATGACTCCGCTAGTCTCTAACCGTCACTGATACATGATCAGGAAGGCTTCCATGCTTTCACTTTAAAAAAAAAAAAAACATATTACAGTGATCTCTCACAAACTAGCAAAAAAGTTGAAAACAAATTTATTTTAGAAGAGAAAATAGAACGAGACATTGGCAAACTCTTTTCTGCGACGTGCCTCTTTTTATAGGTAATATATTATTTCAATGATGTGTACCATCAAATACCAGGAGGAGGAAGCACTGAGGTTCGGTGTATGAAAAAGTACAGGTGACATGTAAGCCTCAGAAAGAGGATCTCTTTTGTTCATCACTAAAAATTGTGCTATAGGAAAGAGAATATTTCAGAATATTTAGAATATTTAGAATAAGGCGACTTTCTTAGCTGGCACATGGATTTCAAAAACTATTTTGGGGTGAGGACTCATGGACCATTGAAATATGTAACAGAAAAGGTCTAGTCAAGTTAATAAAAGAGTTTATACCTGAATAATTAATCCTATATAATTTTATTTACAAAGCTCAGTTTTCATTCAATAATATACTTAATTTTATGTTGAATAAAATTTTGAAAACAAAGACTATGTATAATCATGTTATTATACAATCATGCATAATTACATATACTTCTTTTGAGAAGAAAGTATCTTTATTCTCACCTTGAAATCTGCTATTCTAAAAGGAACGTTTCTAACTTGAGGATGAGTTATTTGCATCACTTAGGACACAATAACACAAATAATAATCATTAAAAAAAATTTATCATCACCTAATGATGTTCTTCACTCACTGGGGAAAATAAGTTATGTATTATTAAAAATGGGACCACAGTAATAAATGAAACTAAAAATATATATTAAATTCATTTTTTTGCTGTTTTATTGTAGTCTCATAGGTTGCCCATATATTAAAAGTATTGTGCTGTCCAGTTCAAGTTGACAGAAATTCAGCTGAGCAAATACAAAACCTCTAAAATAGGTATTTTCATGTCAATCACATATTAATTTGTGATTTTTATCATTGTAATGTATTTATCACCAAATCTTGAAAATTAGAGTTGCCTCTAGTATTTTTTACTACATTGAAAGTAGTCTTTTGTGAGACTCTATGCTTCATTCAAATGTTTATTCTCTTATTATTTTCCCTGTTCTCACTTTGATTCAGCCTCACTGGCTTCATTAATGGTTTTTGGACTTGCCAAGCCATAAGTCTTTATTTTTACTGTTTCCTCTGCCTAAACACTCTTATTTCAGATATCCACTTGCCTAAATCTGTCACCTCCTTCAAGACTTTGCTCATATTTCACCTTCTTCTTGAATACTGACTTGAAACCCCTATTTCTACAAGTTTCATGAAGCATTTGTTATCCCTCTTACTCTATTCTATCATTTTATAGCTCATAGCATTTTCCAATGTACTAATTTACTTATTCATTACATATGTCATTTATTGTATGCCTTCTTTCTTTAATATCTAAGTTTTTCACAGATCTCAAAGGTTGGGAGTTTTGTCTGCTATAACTCATGGACTTAATGTACTCAACTATCTAGATTGTTTCTAAGCTAATATAAATGTTCAATAAATATTTTTATTGACTTAATTCATTAGTTACCAAAGACATAAGTTAAAGTTGCCTTGTTGAATAAAAAATCCTGATTTTAAAAAAAATAACAATGTAAACACTGAAAAATGGTCCAAGCTGTCAACAGGCCAGATGTAGATAATTTTAAGAAAGATTGAAAACCAAATAATTCCACTCCTAATATTTAACAATTAATATTATTTATATTAAAACTATGATATAACATCATGTTTTATTTTGATAAGTTTACATCATAATAAACTCTTTTAATTTGGAAAAAAATGATGCTGTAGTTTTTTTGGCAAACATCCATCAAATGGTTTGCATATGCTTAATTTTGGAGAAACTTTAGCATATTGTATATAATAAAAAGCACAAAGAGATGATGTTAGAGACTGAAGTTTAGACCAGATTGTGAACAGAAGTGTTTTGAAATAATCAGTAAGAAATAATGAGGACCAGCACCAGAGGTAAGACCAAGAAGATGACTGATATGGAAAAAGAGTTACAGATATTTTTCAAACAGTCTAATTTGGCAATTGAAATGTCCTCGTTTACAATTTTGGACAAATGTGTGATTCTTACATTTATTTTTTCTCAATAATATTTTTATTTCAGGGCTAATCGAAGATAATATGGATGACCTAACAGCTAAAATAGAAAATATTAGCAATAAAGGTACACACACACACACACACACACACACACACACACATGCACGCGCGCGCGCGCGCGCACGCAGATACAGCTACCGATTAGATGCAGATATAGATAAAATCATTCCACTTTCAGTGAAGACAAAATCTGGCAACATTTTATAGGAACAAACTAAACAGAAATCTACTGCTAAAAGATGCAATTGACCCAAACCTCAGTCTACTAATATTAATCTAGCAACTTGGATTCATTCATTAGATAACAATTACCTTGCAAAAGATAAGCACACCATTGTAAAGCACTGGCACACAGGGTAGATCATGAAAGTGGAAGCAAACATAGTGTGAGGTCTCAACAAGTACATGAAAGGAAGAAATAGGAAATAAAGGAGATAATCATAAGTGCTCTGATGGATAGAGGGTGTGAGAAGCTTAGAAAGATATAGGGCAACCTGAATCTCTGTACCAATAAGACCTGGCCAGACTCAGTGACATACCAAACAAAGTTTAAGACCCCAAAGTGAAAACTTAAATTGGTGATTAAAGCTGTGAAATAAAATATGGTTGTCTCAAGATTCATGACACTGCAAAAATGCAAGAAATAGGGTTAGTTTTCATCCCCTGACTTCCAGATCTTTTCTATCTTAATTTATTCTTTCTTAAGTCTGCTTTCTCTTCTTTCTGTCCATTAAGAGGAGTGAAAGTAACAAACCTGTTAGATAAAGAGAATAAATTCATTATAAAAATATAAGGCCAGGGTTGTCAGGGTATGTGGGGACTTGCTATATAACTGGGCTGCTGTTCTGGTAGTTTGGGTGTAGGTAATAATTTATTTGGTTGACTATTGACTGAGATGACAAATTCCTTATGTTAACTAAAAGAATGATTGCTTTTTAAAAAACAGGGCAAGAAATAAACAATTATATATCCCTGCTATGTGCTTGGAACTATCTTGTTCTCTTTGAAAGGCTATGTTATTTCATCCTCTCAACAAACATGTACCAAATAATAAAACAAACATGTTTTACTAAAACCAATTACAGATGAGGTAACCAAGTCTCAGAGAGATTGTCACTTTCCAAAAGTATATAAAAACTTTTGTAAATTATGCTATAATGCTATTTCATTCCATGTTTTTCCCCTGAAACTTTGTGTAATGATATAAATCTTCTGTTAAAGTTTTATTTCACTTATGTTATATAGATTGAGGAATTTTTCACAAATCCACAAAAGGAGGGCTTTATTCTCATATTTTATTTTTTGGTTTATGTGTCATTTTCTCAGGCAGGCCTTCCCTGGTCATCAAAACTGGCTTAGCTAATATATTTTTACATTCTCATAGTAGCTGTATTTTTTCTTTGCAGGGTGTACTGCTTTAGTAATTATGCAGTCAAATGTGTACTACTTAGTTATCTACCTTCTCTTACCACACAACTTCACAAGACCAGGGACTATGCCTATTTTATTAATTTATTCTCAGCATTATGGAAGGAAGGAGGGAAGAAAAAAAAAAAGGGAGGGAGAGAGGGAGAAAGGGAAGGAAGGTGGGATGAGAAGAAGCCTCTGCTGAAAACATCAGAATCAAATTCTAATATAATCATCCAAGATAACTAGACTATCCTGGAAACTGGCAGATTAGCCTCTTGTCATCCACAAATTTAACCACTGTTCAGTAGCTTCTCTCCTCTGGCAACCCAGTGTTTCATTAGAGTTTAAGGTCCTTGTAATAGACTCTTACATTCCAAAGAGACAAGATGGTAAATAAAAATAATTTACTCAAATACTATGTTTATTTTTTTAAGTTTTCTATAAGTTTTAATTTTGATTTCTAAGTGAAAAATCAGAAAAGAAAGCAGAGAAAATGCATTGAAAATCGATGTGTGTGTGTGTGTGTGTGTGTGTGTGTGTGTGTGTGTGTATGTGTGTGTGTTTATAAGTGATTATGTCTTACTTCCCAATTCCACTATATTGCACAGAATAGTAGTTAAAGATGCAGTTTAAAGTCAGGCTACCTGGGTTCAAATTATAGCACCATTATTTACAAACTGAATTACCTTGAGTAAGTTACTTAAGCTCTCATTGTCTCAGTGTTCTTTAATTTTGTTAGTTAAGCTGGTATAATATTATTCACCTTCAAATAACATAAGAATAACAGATTTAAATGTCTATTAAGTCTATAGACCAAAGTGTAAAATACTATAAATACTCAATAAGCCTTGACCATTACAATAATTATTTCAAAGAAAATTGGAAATAAAATATGTGATTATTTGTAGCAATTCAGAGCAACTTAGCTCCAAAAAGCATAAAAATATCCCGATATTCTCTTCAACAATACAGGTAAAGATATTTAAATTGAATTATATTACGAATTGCAGGAACAAACTAGGAGCAGGAATAAAAATATATCTCAATATGTTAGAAATGCCTTTTTCTTCCTTTTTCTTTTTTTAAAACATCCCAAAAGTACAAGAAGAACAAGAAAGTATAATGAAAACTTGAATTTGGCTGAATTAAGAGATATCTTTAATCATTTAACCTGTAACATATCATGATAGAGTAGAAAATATTAAGTGATAAAGTCAAATCTAATAGATGTGAAGAGATGTTTACATGGCAAAATTTTTTCAGATTGCAGATTCCTTAAAAGTCTTTGAAAATGATGGGGGGCATATTAGTATGGATCTTAAAACTAAAACATATTAAACTCAGGATAAACTTCAATGAGACTAAATTTCAAAATATTAAGTGGGAAATCCCAGAAATAAACAATTTATAAGTATTAAGCTTTATGCAATTCTGACTGGCATGATAAAATCTTGAGCTTTCTTGCTTTATCCCACATGAGACGTGAATCATCCCTTTTTCCATAGTATCCAAGCTGCATACACTCCATGCCCCTTAGTTACTTAGTCCTCTCAGTTATCAGATTGGCTATGAGAGAGACAGAGACATAGACACAGACACAGACAAGACACAGACACAGACACACAGACACAGACACACAGACACAGACACAGACACAGACACAGACACAGACAGAGACACAGACACAGACACAGACACAGACACAGACATAGACACAGGAGCACATTCATGTAATTTTTATTACAGTATATTCAAATTGCTTTATTTTATTACTGCTATTAATCTTTTATTGTGTGCATGGTTTATAAATCAAACTTTATCATATGTATGTATGTATAGGAAAAAACATAGTATATACAGGGTATGGTACTATCTGAAATTTTAGGCATCCACTGGGGGTCTTGAAAAATATCCTCCATGAATAAGGGGGGACTACTGTGCAAATTAATTAAATCTATAGATCATTCAATCTAATAATGGTGATTCTTCTGATCTATAAACATGTTTTCTTTTTCTATTTAGGTTTTATTTAGTTTCTCCTAGCAACTCTATTCAATTTTCAGAATATATGCCTTACATACATTTTGTTAACTTTACCCCTAAGTACTGAATATTTTTCATGTTGTTGAACATAATACTTTTAATTGAATTTCAAGTTTATTATTATTATATATAAATAGAATAAATTTTTTAATTGAACTTGAATGTGTGCTAAATTTTGTCAAATATCTTTTCTGTACTTGAGATAAGCATATGTGTGTGTGTGTGTGTGTGTGTGTGTGTGTGTGTGTGTGTGTGTGTTTAGGCAAGACAATTTTGGTTGCCCTCACAGATTGCAAGGACCTTGTCAATTTACAATCCCTTATTTTTTTACTTTTTATTTTTTACACCTACAGCACCTGGTCTTCCTAGGTGGTCTCCCATCCAAATACTAACCAGGTCTGACCCTGCTTAACTTCCAAGATCAGATGGAATTGGGCTTGTTCAGGGAAGCATGGCCGTAGAGTGATTTTCAAATTCTAAATTGACCTTGCATTCCTGAAATAAACACACACATTTTAAACTTTATGTTGTTGTTTACTGGGTTTTATTGTATTGTTAAAATTATGGTTCCCTTTTGTTTCAACACTTAGTTAAGTTCTTGGAATAGATTCATTCTCTTGAGGCTTCATTTTAAGTGTTTTAGGGAAAGCCCAGAGTAGCTTTTAGTCCATGGTTAATTTCATCCCACAACTAAGGTGATATTCTGAGAATTCTATTTTTCTCATTTATTACAAATTTTTGCCATGCTGATTTGTGGAATCCTAGCCTATTCTTCAACATGTCTGTCTATTCCATTCTAGTAGTTCTTTTCCTGTAAATTCCTCTCACACAAGTATAGATCAGCCAAAGGGGACTCTTCTTCAGAACGTGATGATTTGAGTTTAGTGGCTTTGATCAAGACAAAGTAGCATAAGGAATTAGAGAAAAATTTTTCATGCTTTGAAAAGATATACATAAAGTTCCCTTTGATGCTAATTTAAAATATATACTTAACCTCTAAATATAAGTTCCTGTTATTATTTGAAGGTCATGACACCATATAAAGACTAAGAACAACCAGTAAAGTCATTATCCATAATGTATTTTCCTATATCAAAAACCTATGCAAATATTCACTTCCAGCCTAAAAATTATTTAGATTTGATATTTTAAGTTAATTAAATATAATGCTAGAATTTCTTGATGTGATTGTACTAAAAACTGCTTTTTGTATATGATTAATTTTGCTCATTATATTAAAAACAAATAAAATTTCCTCTTTTCCAGGAGTAAATATGAAATAATTCAGTGAGCTACAGAAATTTCTCAAGATATACTAAACACTTCTGATAATATGTGCTGACATCCACTGAGCTTTTACTATGTGCCGAGAACTTTACATACATTATTGTGTTGTAATGGAAAGAATTCTAGAGTTGATGCAAAGTATTTGGTTTTACAGCTCAGCTCTGTCAGTTTCTATGTGTCAATGGGAAAATTCACACAAGGTTCTCAAGCCTTTGTTTACTTATCTATAAAATGGGAATGGGGAAAAATGACACCCAGAGTATCTGACTGGCAACATGATGTGAAAACCCTTCTAAAACTCTATAGCATAATATTATCTTTGAAGACATGCTGTTGTGACATTTACATACTCCCTTTGATATTCACATTATATACAAGAATATTTTTATTTCATAACATATACTGCATAACATATATTTCACTATATATGTATGTATTTGCATTTGTTGTTTATGTGTGAGTATATATACACACAAATGCATATACATATATACATACACATATATACACATACATGTGTGCATGCACATATACACACACACACATATATATATAATTTCTTAATCTGTACTGCAACTAATTCTTAAAACCAGAAACCAATGGACAGTCTCTTCTCTAAGACTGACCAATATGTAAATTCTTTTCATATATAGACCTTCCTGCACATTATATTATGCAAAATTGCACCATAATTTACAAATTCGATAAGTGGGAGATTAGATCTCATTTTAATGAGACAGTCATTTTTCTTTTTTTACTTAGCAGTTTCCTCTTGTTTTAACCTTCAAGTCTCATAATAATAGCCATTGTTTATCTGAATTAAAGAGAATTCACATTATTTCAAACACTTGAGTACCAGCAATTGAGCGGCAGTGTCTTGTGGTGCTCAGAAAAATACCTTAGATTCCAGGATCAACCCCCATGAGTTTAATTTTATCAAAGAATAGATGTCTTATGAAATATAGTCCCAACCAACATAATCAGTAGCTTTCAAAGTATGTTTGACATTGAGAAGGACTGAAAAACAACATAGGAGTCAGAGAAACAGACATCGATGGCCTGTCAAAATTTTTGTAAACATCATGCTATTATCAAGGCACATAAGGATAAAATAAAATGACCTAGCTGACCACAGGCTTACAAATGTCTTGGGAAGGAAAGAAAAATGGTGAATCAAAAGGTATCTTTGTTGCATGTCCCCTCAGGCCTTCTTATTGACAGAAATGACAATGGTCCCAAGATGCACCATTATCTATGACCAGCAAGCAGACATCAAATGCTCCTGAGCTGTATCTGTCAGAATAGAAAATTCTACTCTAAACAGGCAGGGCTTGTTACATTTTGTTCAGCTAAGGTTTGTCAAAAGCCAGGGTCACTTGTATGTGCCCTGCCCTGAAGGGAAACTGTAAAGCCAGAGAAGTACATTATTCCTCAATGTTTCTTCTGCAAGGAGACTTTGAGTCTGCTTGACCAAATGTTTTGAAAGTCAAGTCATGACTCAAAGAAAGTGGAAAACAAAGTTAATAGTCTGTCATTTAAGTACTTAGGAATGAGGCTCACATGCTAAAGAGGCAGAATTTTAAAGATTCTTACATTTAGATAATTTTTGTGCTAAGTGTGATTTGTTATTTCAAACTCAAAAAAGAAAATACTACTGTTGCTGAAATTAGAGAGAACAACTTAATGTGTTCTGGTCATGATTTTATGCCAGGGCATTATGGAGCTTATTACAGCTTGAAATATTTACATTGGTAAAAGATTTCTGTAATTTGCTTCTTTTTTTACTAAAGAGAGATTTTATATACAAATGTCCAGCCTCTGACACTTAAGTAAACTCAGTAACTTGGGGAAACATCTGTTAACCACTCATAAGAAAATGCAAGTTGAGAGCATTTCTTTAATTGACTCCTTAAAAAGAAGTAACACGCAATTTTTTCCTCTTTAATATATTTGAGGGTGAAAATGTAGCCATCACAAAGACTGTGAACAAAGGGATTTTTAACTCCCTTCTTTTCCTTTCTTTTTTTCTTCCTTTCCTTCCTCAATTCTTTCTTTCCCTCCCCTCCCCTCTTCTCTTTTTATATTGTTTTACTTCTAAATTCATAGTTTAGCAATTTTCCTAAGCCCAGAAAAAAGTTCCATTTTGATCAAACTTGCTATAACTGTTCTTGTTAAAAAATGTTATGACATTATAATTGCTATGCTTATGTAATTTTTAAAAAAGTTTGCAAACTAATAGCCATGAGTTTTGTGTTTTACTCACATGATCTTTTCCAAAGGTTTGATTTATTTGCCATCTTTAGAAATTGGAAGATTTCACGCAATAACTTATTTTCCAGAGTCTTAGAAAAATAGAGGTGGTGGTAATTTGGCAGCACTGAGCTTGAAATTCTGCATAGCAATATTATTCTAAAATGCAGGAGGTGAGGAACATGGCTAGATAGGTCCTGTGATCCTCAGTGTATCACAATTCCACCAAGTTACTTCTCTCTTATTCATAGAAGTTTGAGTTGCTAGTTCTGCTCAAATTCAATTAACAACTTAAACTAATCAGCTACTTCCCATATTGTACATGACTACAATTCTAGTTAGAAACTCACATCAGCATGTAATCATCTAATTCTTTAATAAACAGATATTCAGTCTCCATTACCAGACTGTGAGCTTTGCTAGGAAGGTGACCATATTTTAGCAATTGTTTACTATTCATAGTCATGCAAATGTGCCACATATAGGGTGGACATTCAGTAAACACTTGTGGCAGAAAGAAAGGAAGAAAGAAAGAAAGGAAGAAAGGAGGGAAAAAGAGAGTATGGGAAGAATATATTTTAAATAAAGAAAATTCATCTTTTATTTTTTTCTATCTCTAATAATACCAGTTATGCTGTATGTACTTGAATAAATATCCATGCTCCGTTAGTTAAACAGGAAAGAATATCAGCCTTAAAATGTTATATCACCCAGCTAATATGAGAGTGAAGTTCACATGAGATCTTATAGGTATTTGTCTAATTAATTTCAGAGAAGATTTATGATAATGATTATGACACATATTTTTGATAATACCTTATTTCCAATAATGTTGTGCAAGATCATCTATCTTCCTTCACTATTTCTCAACTATAAAGTTAGAAATATTATCTAATCACTGAGGCAAAGAAATATTGCTGGGATAAAATAATGATTTCTTTTTATTTGGAACATCTTTTCATTATTGAGTACTCTAAAATTTTCTTCATGCAAAATTCCAGAGAAAAATGAGACTAGATTTGAAGTCAGTAGCCTTTGGTTTCAAGTTCTAGATACGTCATTTATTAGCTGTACTACAGACAACTGTCGCTTAACTCTTATATACCTTAATTTTTTTTATCAGTAAAGTGAAGTCAAAATATTTCCCTGGATAACATTACAGTATTATAAAAACAATTAAAAATACTACATAAAAATACAGACATTTTATGTTTTTTAAGAAACTTATAAACATATCTGTAATAAAGAATATAAAACTTGAGAATAAATTCCTGTTTTAATAATAAACAATATCATTTAATGTTTTTTATTTATCAATCAACCCGATAAAGACAATTGATTTAACCAATTAGGCTGATCATCAATTTGACTGCATTAACCAATTAATTCTGTAATGGAGTAAAACAGTTGATCAATTCATGTTAGCAGAGAAATGCAAATTATCAAAAATTGTGAGTTAGGATTACCTAGAGTAATTTACTCTTTGATTTATTTCTGATTCTGAGATTTCTAATGCTAATGTTTCTTATAAAGTGCAAAAATTCCTATAGGTACATGGAAATTCTCACCACACAATAGTGATCTTGTTCAATTATCTCTGTAATTATTTTTCTCACTTAATCATGATACACCTTTGACATTTCTAGCCATTTCTCTTTGGCAAGATCAAATGGCCAACTCTGTGGAGCTTTTTTGGTATTCTCTAAAGTTTAACACTCTATTCACAGTATTCTGTTCATTGTTTGAGCTGTCTTACTGTTACATTTTAATTATCTATTTATGTGGCTACCTCTAATAAAATTGTCAGGATGTTGAACATAGAGACTGCATGGTCGTTGTGTTGGAACCCAAAAATCTAGCATAATATCTGAACTTTTCAGGTGTTCTGTAAACATGTTTAAAAAGAGAAATGTAAGAGTTATTATACTACTGTTCAATATAAAAAACAAATTTTAAACAATAATAGAAAAAAAATATACGAAGAGGGATAATAAATTGGAACTTTAACTGTGGTCTCTTCCCTTCTCCCCATTTGCTGTCCTTTTGGATCATCCGTTGGTTGACTCTCTTCCTTCAACCTTAAAGGTGACCTTTTTTTGGATTCACTTTTCTTACAGGTGGATAGATATACTCTTGAAAAAAAGAATTATCTTGAAAGCCATTGTTTTTGATTGTACTTGATCATGAAGAATATTTTCTGAACTGTTTTAACTGATGATAAAAACTCAAGGCATATAACTGAGGACATGGATTATAAAACATAAGCTAAGTAATAGAACAGAATATGTGACAACTTAAAATTATTTTATTTTACAAAAGGAGAGAAGAATTTGACCAACTTAAAAGAAGCAAAGTATTTTAGGGAATATGACTATAATATAGGTACTTGTGAGTACCTGAAGAGGAGTCATCACATCAACAGAGAAGCGACATACAAAGCCATAGCCCTTTGCTCAATGCAGGTGATAGGTAAACTTCTAGAAATTTAAACTGTCCATAGGAAGAAGAAAGGAAGAAAATAGAAAAGATAAAGAATATTGAATTGATTGTGTTTAAAATATGAATACACTAAAAAAATTAAACTACCTTTTGACACAGCAATTGAACTTCTGAGTATTTATCTAAAGAAAACCAAAACACTAGTTTGTAAAGATCTGTGCACTTCTATGCTTACAGCAGCACTGCTCATAATTGCCAAGATATGGAAACAATGTAAATACCCAGCAATAGATGATTGGATAAAGAAGTTATGATACATACATGCAATGGAATATTACTCAACCATTTAAGAAAAAATGAAATCTTACCATTTACAATTACCTGGATAGACCTAGGGGGTATTATGTTGAGTGAAATAAGTCTGAGAGAGAAAGATAAATACCATATGGTTTCACTTATATGTGGAATCTAAGGAACAAAAGAAATGAACAAACTAAACAGAAACAGACTCACAGATACAGAGAACAAACTTATGATTGTCAGAGAGGAGGGGAGTTGGGAAGCTGGGTGAAAAAGGTGAAAGGATGGAAAAGTACAAATTAGTAGTTGCAAAACAGTCATGGGGATTTAGAGTACGTAGGGAATATAATTAATATTATTATAATGTTTGTGTACAGTTCCCGATGGGTGCTAGGGTAATTGGGGAGATCACTTCATAAATTATGTAAATGTCTAATCTTTGTACTATACACCTGAAACTGATATAAAATAATAATAAAAATGTAAAAAAAAACTGAGGTATATATATATATATATATACACTACCCTAATGCTAGCAGTGATTTTGTAATCTTGAAATAAAATATTGAAACATTTCAGCTGCTAATTAAAATAAAAATATTAAGAAAACTTTCATTATATTAAAAAAGTTATATTTCTTTTTATACCAAGATGTGTGTGCTGTTACAACTACACAATTTAAACTGGCTACATTTAATTCTGAGTATACTTAAGAGATTAAATTGTTTTTAGTGGGCCTTTTAGAATGATAACAATAGATATTTGGTATGCAAATAAAAAATAGTTTATGTTAACTTGGATAACCTATTCTACATTATTCACATAATATTTGATTAATAGTTTACATTTCAGGTTTGTCACTATTCATGATTTCAAAATTGTATTGTTATAATAATGACAATATGTTATGGTTTTATTTAAAATGTTTTATGAGAAACAAAGCCTAGGCTTTCACTAAGAAACAAGCTTTTGTATTTGGAGTATTGAAAAATGTGAAAATAACCTGAATCGAAGCTTAGATTCATTCACTTACTAACTTTGTGCCTAGAGCAAATCCTTGAACAGGTCTACACTGCCTTTTATCTGTAGTTCATGTGATGGGGATGAATCTTTTTATCCTAGCTTTCCAAAAAGATCATTGGATGGTTCCAAAGCATTAATAAATGGGGAAGTGTATTGAAAGCAAAAGAGCTCTGCAATGTAATTTATTATTTTATCAATCTCTTATAAAACATTTCTAAACATTATCAAAAGTACTATTTCATTTTTCTTACAGCAGAGTACTTCTCAATTATTCATAAAACAAAATCACCTGACTAGATAAATTGGTCTGTTCCCTTATAACACTTAATTTTACCTTCATAATTAACAAGTTACTTTAATGTACAGTGTGTAACATTGGAATAATAAATTATTGAAAATACATGCTAGTTTACTTTTCACACAGTTTAAAAGGACATCATTGACATAGATGATTCAAGAACTACTTTAAAGATAAATATAATTTCAACATTCACTGCTTTCTTAATCTTGAAAAAACTGAATGAAAAATAAATGAAAACTAAAACTTTTACTTGACATTTAGGATTAGGAGAATACAAAAATGAAAAAGAAACTTCCTAAATCTTAGTCAATTTAACTAGGCCAAACCTAGGTTTTTAAAGACCGCAGAGGAATCTACAGAAGTACCCATGCACTGAGAATCATTAGTAATTACCTTCAATTTTAGCCTAGATTTTGTAGTCACTCATTTTACCGGTTTAAACTTAGTCCATGAGATGGTAAGTGTTAACATTTTCATAAATACTGGAAAAGGTTATCATAAAACTATCATTAGAAAATAAATAAAATGTAAAACATTCAGCAAACTTCAGTAACATTTTCATAGAGAAATGTGAACTGAGACTTTTGTCATTATTATGGAATATCCAGAAGAGTAATTTTTTCTCTCTTCTATTCCCTAATACTCTCAATAAACTATAAGAAGGCATTTTTTGGTAAAAAAAAAAAAAAAGTGTTTGAATATCTGAAAAATGAATCCAAGTTGATCTATTACCCTTTGTTAAATACAGTTTGTACAAACTTATAGTAGGCTGTGTATGAGAAACTGATGAAGTTGCAAGAATAGAAATATGAGGTGAGGGAAGAAGTTGGGTTGTATGAACTTGTATTTACTGACTTCTCTGTATATAGTATAAGCCTAGTTTAACCACAGTAGAAGCTGAGACCAGCCAGAAGTACTTTGGTGAATTAAGATTTTACTTTTTACTATTAAAAAAAAATGTGGGATGAGGATCGCTATAAACCACTCTAACTGTGGTTTGTTACCTTACTTTTGCCAAGATATGTGAAGTCATTTATTTCTCATTCCTACTATTCCACTGAGTAGCTTGCAGAAATTCAATGACTATAAACATTGTTCTCAAGAAAGAGAATTTAGAGTATAAATTTAAAAAGTATTTTTAAGTTTTAAAGTTAAACTTTAGGATGTCATTAATCTTCTTAAGGACTAGGTTTTTGTAAAAGGTACTAGTGAAATTTTCATACTATCATTCATCTTTTTTCTTCACTAAAAAAAAAAAAAGTATTCTAAAGCTTTTATTATAAACATTCCATGATTATTTCAGTAAATTTGGGGAAAAAAGGATTAAAAAGATTATTGACACCTGGGTCATTGTGTTTCTGGTATTTGATATGCAATTATAAATGAAGAACTAAGTGATGATATAAATAAGACTAATTTGATCTCATAAAACATCTAAAAATGTGATAATTTTTTCCCTTATAATGGATTCTCCAATTTATTTATTCTGCAAATATTTATTAAGTGCCTATTATATCCCAGGGAATATTTTGAAATGTTGTTTTACAAGAAAATTGCATTAGCCTAAATTTCATCCAGAAAACAGAACCTGAGACAAGGGCTTGAGTACCTGCAGTTTATTTTCGGGAAAAAAAAAATCCCAAAGAAGGAGGTAAAATGAATAAAAGAATACATTACCAATAAGTTAGCATGAACAACTGTGGTTTGGTTATACTGTGGACACTTTGAGGTGCTGTGTCGAATATGATATGATTTACAGTGTTCATGAAATGAAAGCAGGAGCATTTATCCACTGGCAACCAATCCCTATTGGTAAATGTTGCTCTTTCAGATATTAAATCTCATAATCCTAGGTTGGCCCAAGGATCAGAATACTCAAATGGGTTTTCACGTTACCCTCTCATGAAGCTCAGAGCAAAAAGTAAAATTTAACCAGTGTGATGGGGAAAGTGCTGTCAACAAAAGAGGAGCCAAGAAGCGACTGGTTGTGTAAGCATATTATAAAAATGGAGAATTGTATTATATTCATATCAATAGATTTATTTACTTATTTTTCATGATGTTTACTGAGTACTTACTATGTGCCAAGTACTGTTTTAAGTGTGGAGATACAGCAGTAAACGAAGCAGACTATAATCTCTACTGTCATAGAATTAAATATAGTGGGAGGGAAGGGAGTAAATTTATGGTTTATCAGGAGGTAATAAAGCAGAGTGGGATAGGAACCCTGCAGATATCTGTAGGAATATCATTCCTGACATAATTAATAAGCTCAAAAATTCTAATATGAAAGGCATTTGGAGTGTTCAATGAATAGATGAAGGAGAGTGATTAGGGTACTCTAAATAACTGAAAAACAGATGTGGGGGATGGCATTCTTTGCAGCCATAGGATTTAAAACTGTTTTTTGTTCCTCTGTACCTAATACTGGAATTGTAAATGCTGGAGGAGGAGTAGGTAGTGTTTCTTTAGTTATAGTAGATAAACATGAGTAGTTACATAAGTGATCTAGCAAAGCCTGAACTACACATTTAGAATAAATTAACCTTTGTACTCCTTACAGGTCATAGATATTTCTCAGAAATATTGTCAATGAATGACTTATTTGTTTGTATTTTTATTTAGTCATTTAACAGAAATTGGTAGGGAAATACTTTGTCCCAAATACTGTTCAAAGCACTTTGTTAATTTTCATAACAACCCTAAGAGATAGAAATTATTATTCTTTCCACTTTAAAAACAAGAATACTGAGGCATGGAGAGATTAAATAAATTGTTCAGGTTGTATTTTAATGATAATAAAAATATATCTAAATTTAAGATTTAAGTGAAGGAATTACATATGCAAAGTAAGGCTCCATTAGGGTTTATACAGCATGTTAATTATTCAGTGATTACAGTAATTAATTAATGGCGGAAAAATCAGACTACCTTTAAAATTAACCAGTTTATAATTAATTAATTTGAATTAACAATTCAGGCAAAATTATTTATCCCAAATAATCATAATGAAGTCTTCAGTTTGATAAAAATTCATTCACTGAGTAAGAAGATTTTTCGGATACTTATCATCATTCTACATTAAAAGAGTGAGAATAGATCCCTGACTCTAAGGAGTGCACTATTTCCAGGAATATCATATAAGTGGAGGAGGTGTGGACAGAGGAGGAAAAGGAAGTGGTGCAAGCACAGAGGGGGAAGATTGCCCATGGGGGATGGATGAATCAAGGACTCAACAGCAGAGTGACACTGGATGTCTACTGTGTGGAGGACTAGATTGGTAGGCTGGTAGTAGGACAATCGAGACAAAGGAAATTCAAAAGTCAAAGAAAGAGTGCCAAATTCAAGGATATTTAAAGACAGGACATGTTCTGGCAATGGTGAAATTCACACTATGCCTGAATGCAAGGTGTCTGCATGGGGGATGTTGGAAGAGGCTTACTCTGAAAGTGATATGATTATATTTGCTTCAGTAAAACACAGATGACAGGACACCTTGGAGAGAGACTAATGTTATGCTGAACTAGAGTGTGTCCAGCAATAACTCAAGAGAGAAATAACTAACTTAACCTGGCACCAAACTCCTCCTCGCCCTCCCTGATCCAACCATGTTGGCATCCTTACAGTCTCCTTCATGCCAAATGTCCTCTCACTACAGCCTTTTTGCTGTATGATTTGCCTTCTATCTGCAATACTTTTCCCTAGCCACTTAATTTCTACTCATCCTTCAAGTTGAAATTCCACTGTTAGTTCCTCATAGAAGCCCTGACATCTCTGACTACATCAACTCTCCCTTTTATATGTTCTACCACACACCTCTTATTCTAGCACTAAATATAAATATAAATTTATACTCATGTATAAATTTATATTTATTTATAGAACAATTTGATTAATTTTGGTCTCTGCTATTAGATTATAACCTTTCTGAAATCAAGGATTCATGTCATATTCTACTTACCCTTATATTCCTAGCACAGTACCAGGAACATAATAAGTAATAGAAATATTGCTCAAATCAATGAAAGCTTGGATCAAGGGAATAGAAGTGCAAAGTCAAAAGTAGGTAGAATTTTTGAAATAAATAAATAAATATATGATTCAGTAAATATTGCTTGATGCTGTTTTGAGATTAATTTACATTTAATAACTCTTCAAAATCATATATTAAGATGTTTTATATTTATAATATTTGATAGAAAAATAAAAGATGCCATACATAGTTGTTTGATTTTGAAAAAAAAATAATAGATATACAATTTTCTACAATGAATAAGAAAATTGTGGAAATGTCATATTTTTCTAGATGAAATTTTTTCTCTTGTTTCTTTTTTCTCACCCTATTGCCTTCTTGCCATTCCCACCTTATTCATATTTCAAGACATAGCTAAAACCCATCTCCTTCAAAATGCTTATTATAATATTCAATCAATATTGATTAATAGATTGCTACATTCAACCCCCTCGGTCTGCTTAATGTGCGTCTAATTATCTTTTCTTCCTGATTTCACAGGTAAAATATTCACAACTGTAATGGATGTACACAACTACCAGCAGGAAGCTAACTGGATAATTGATTAACACATGAAGTCATTTTTCTACTCCCAGCAAATACTTTTCCTAGTAGTAGAATATCTGTATTTCAAATATGATATAACTATGTACCTTACCTATATTGTTTTGATGACTGAAATTTATTATCATAGTAACCAATAGTGACCAATTATTTTGCTATTTTTTATTACTTATTTTTACTGTATACTACCTTGTCTTTTTTTTTTTACAAAATTCTCTTCAAGAATCAAAATCTGAAATCCTAAGTTTGAATTTAACTTTAACAGATAACTATCATAAAGTCTCTTTAAAAAACTTGATTAAGTGAACTAAATTGACTAAATCATGAACTCTTATGAACAGTAGCTATGTCTCTTCAAATCTGAGTCTTACAAATTTTAATGAAAAGTATGAGCTTAATGTCATGTCATATTTCACCTACTCTCCCTCCTGCTGCTTTTTCACATGTGCGACACTTTTCTCTGACAGATACCTAAGAGGTAGCATTAAACAATACTTGTCTTTTTTCTTATTAGTCAAGCATCATGGATATTTTACTAAAAGAATAAATAAAAGTATCTTTTTAAAAGGCAGGTAAGACATGACAAATCAGTAACAGCACTTTTTTTGTTGTCATTAAGTATTTCTTTTATCTTTATACCCTTAGAAATGGAGTTGGGTATAAAGTCTCAAGTTTATAGCTCAAAGTTAGTTTACTATTTTTATTCTTGTTATTTCTGACAGCAGTATTTTTAACATAATGAAACATCCAATTAAAATTATAAATAACTGCAAAAATGGACTTTGTTGGAATAAAAGGAGTTCAAGTTAATCAAAAGTCATATTTAAGAACCACGGGCTATGTAATAGATTGAAAATAAACAGGGGTCTTATGAGTGTGTGTGTATGTGGATATATGTAAGTTTAAACAGCATTGCACAATAAATCAAGAAAAATTTGTGAATACAACATCACAGTAAAAATTAAGAAACTCTTTTCTGTCTGACATAATAAAATAAATACAGGATTGGGTGAGAAAAATCTAGATCTGAATATAGATCAAGACATTTACATTTTTCCTGTTTTTCTTATCTGAAAATTAAGGACAATAAAATCTGATATTGTAACTTGGATAATTACTGAGAATGCAGTACAAAAAAATCACATGTGAAAAAGCTTCGTATCTAGTAGGGAATTTGGCAGTGTAATAGTACAATGTGTTAAGTAGCAGAACTAAGTATAATAATAATAATAATTAATAATTGATAATAATAATACAGTTAGTATTTATTGAAAGCTAGAATTATCTACTTACTAAGCACTTCACATGTATAATTTAATTTAATCTTCACAACAATATTATGGTATACTTACTGTTATATCTCAAGTTTCAAAATAAAAAAAAATTGTAGCTTAAATAATTAAATTATTCCCTCAATGTCACTCATGGAGGAAATCAGAGTTGACCCATTACTCAGTGACCTGCAAGCCTAAACCCTTGAACTTTAGACTTTTGACTTATTTTTTAAATCTGCTTTAATCTTAGTTAAGGCTTTGCAGAGTTCTCATTTCATTTTTATCCTCCAGAACTTTCCATATTTTAAAAAGTCCCAATATTTTGGGCTGCCTTGATTTGTATTTATTTTATTCAAAAAATTAATGGATATGTTTGTGTCTTAATGGTTCATTACGGTACCTGTTTTTATAAATTGCTTATGTATTGCTTCCCATATGGCAGGCACTGCTCTAAGTGTTTTATTAGTTTAAGCCCCTAACAAACTAATAAAGAGGATGCTATTATTATCTCTTTCACAGAAGAGCAACTCAGCAACTTACCCAAGGTCACATCTCTGGGAGTAGAGTTACCATTGCCTAAGTGCTTGCAATCTGGCCTTCAGAACTGCATTCTTAACCATGATATTTTCATCTTTCTCTTTCATGGGGTCTGCTATTTTACTTGTAATACACGGAGCTCCAGGTTTCCTCCTAATATTTTTTGAAAATCTTTTCTAAACAGTGCTCTCACTTCCCTCCCTTGTTTTGGTATTATCGAAATAAGGCTCATTGAGGTATATGTATAGTTAGGAAAATTTACTGACTCAGTGTTTATTTCAATGAGTTTCAACAAATATGTACAGTTGTGTAACCACAGTTATAAACAAGAGACGGAATATTTCAATCATCTCTGGAAGTTTCCTCATGATCATTTGTAGTCAGTCTCCAACACTATCCTCAGTTTTTGAAAATCACCGATCTGATATCTGTCCCTATATTTTGCCTTTCCCATCATATATAATCCCATCATAGTAATCCCATTACTATTACATAGTAATGGGATTACTATGATGGGATTATATATGATATATACTTTTCTGAAAGAATCAAGATAACAGTAGCTAATAATATATTATAAAATATATATAATATAAAAATATAATGCTTTTATGATATATTCATGTTGCATGTATTAATAATTTGTTCCTTTTTATTGCTGATTAGTCTTCCACTGTATGACTACTCCACAATCTGTTTAGCTATTCATCAGCTAAAGGACATTTGGGTTGTTTCCAGTATGGCACAATTATTAATAAAGCTTCTGTAAACATTTACAAATGTAGGCACACATGTGGATGTACATTTTTATATCTAGGCATAGGTAGTGAGGTTATATAGTAAGTATACTTCTATCTGTATAAGAAGCTGGAAAACTGCATTCCATTTAAATTCTCAGCAAGAATATGTACAACTTCCAATTGCTTTGAATCTGCTTGCATTTGCTATTGTCAGGTCAGGTTTTTTTTTTTTTTTTTAGACATTGTATAAGTATGTAGAAATATTTCATTGTGGTTTTAATTTGCAATTTCTAAACTACTTTAACGTAGTTCCCTTTGTTTAATTACCATCAGCATATATTTGGTGAAGTATTTATTCAAACTGTTTGTCCATTTTTTAATGGATTGTTGATTTTCATAAAATTGGTTTATAGATATTATTAAAGTAATCTGGTTGCAAATTCCTTATTAAATGTTTTGTAAATATTTCTTCCAGTGTAAATTGTCATTTTCTTAGGGATAACTTTTTAGTCATTAATCTCAGTTATGATAAAACACGCATAAAACAATATTTTCTATCTATCATTTTTAAGTGTAACTTTCAGTAGTATTATGTTCACATAGTTTTATGACCACCACCATTATACATCTCCAGAATCTTGACATCTTGAAAAACTAAAACTTTATGCCCATTAAACACAATTCTCCATTTCTCCATTCCTCCATTCCTCCAGTAATTAGCTTTATTCACTTACCATCATGTTCTTGAATTTTATCCATATTGTAGCTAGCATATGTCAAAATTTTCTTTATTTTTAAGGCTGAGTAATATTCCACTGTATAAAAATAACACATATTAACCTATCCATCCATTGATAGACATTTCAGTTACTTCTACCTTTCAGTTATTGTGACTAATGCTGCTATTAATATAGGTATATGAATATCTGTTAAAGTTTCCACATTCAGTTTTCTTCGATATGTACCTAGAGTAGAATTGCTGTATCATATTTTTAATATTTTGAGGAACAACTATACTATTTTTTGTGGCAGCTGAATCATTTCAGAAACTGAATATCAGTGCTTAAGGGTTCCAGTTTCTCCACAACCTTTCCAGAACTTCTTATTTTCTGTTGTTTTGGTAGTAAGCAATCTAACAGTAGAGAGGAGGTACCTCATTGTGGTTTCAAGTTGTATTTCAATAATGATTAGTAAATTTTGAGCATTTTTTCATGTGTTGATTGGTCATTTACATATCTTCTCTGGAGAGATGTTTGTGTAAATTCTGTCCATTTTTAATTTTTTTATTGTTGAGTTGAGGAATTATATACATTTTATATATTAACTCCTTATTAGAAGTATGATTTGTAAATATTTCTTCTATTCCACCAGTTGCTCTTACTTCTATTGATTGCATTCTTTGATGCACAGAAGTTTTAATTTAATGTAATTAAATTTATTTTCTCTTTTGTTCCTTGTGCTTTTGGTGTCATATGAAAGAAATTATTGCCAGATCCAATGTCATGAAGCTTTTCTCCATTTGTGTTTTTTCCTAAAAGTTTTATAATTCTAGGTTTTAATTTAGATCTCTCATGCATTTTGAGTTGATTTTGTATATGGTGTACAGTAAAAATTCAACTTCATCCTTTTGCACATGGATATCTAGTATTCCCACCATCATTTTATTGATCTCTATATATGTCTTTATGTCAGTACCATATCGTGTTGATTATTGTGGTTTTATTGTCAGTTTTTAAAATCAGAAAATGTAAGACCTCCAACTTTGTTCTTTTTTCCGGATCGTGTTTTAGTTTTTGAGGACCTTTGAGATTCCATATAAAAATTAGAATGAATTTTTCTGTCTCTGAAAAAAAATGTCATGAGGATTTTGATAATGATTAAAGTAAATGTGTAGATTGCTCTGCTCTGGTTAGTATTGACATCTTAACAATATTAAATCTTCTGATGCAAAATGCAAAATGTCTGTCTTTTACTAGTGTCTTCTTTAATTTCAGCAACTTTTTAAAAATTTTAAGTGTACAAGTTTTTGACCCTTTGGTTGAGTTTATTCTTAAGTATTTTAACTTTTCTCATGCTATTGTAAATGAAATTGTTTATCAGGGCCTCCTCCCCCTTGCCCAGTGGGAGCTAACCTCTGCCCTGTATCAATGCAGATTCTGGGCCCAGTCAAGTTCCTGCCCTTCCCCAAGAGATACTTTGCTTCTACTGCCACCACCCAGAAGTCAAGGACCTTTATTAGCCTTAAGGATCAACAAATTTCCTTATTTCCAACAGCAGCTTAGTGCTTTTCTTTGCATATTAGAGGACCTAGGAGGTTGTCTGCAACTTTATATGTATGACTCACCCGAAGAGGAGCTCTCCGCCATCACATTTTCTACTCTGCTCTCTTTTTTCATGTTCTACCAATGGAGGCCAGTATAAGAAAGCATGCAAATGCTGGTTCAACCTTGCGATGGGAGCTCCCAAGGAGTCTAATCTGTTATACTAGACCAAACTTGATACTTGAAAATTCACTTATAATTTTACATATTTTGTTTTAATCCACTTAAAATGTCAGCCACCTTTTCCTACCTATCTCTGCCAAAGATTAAAAAGTTCATTTATCCCATTTCTCATCAGAAAGGCTTGTCGCCTTCTGATCTAGTTAGTTCAGGTCTCCTAGTTACATTATAACCCCCTAAAATATAGTACTTTTGTAGATTATTATGACCTTTCCTCCTTGGTAGATGATGAGCAACGTACTCTTTCAGCTTTCTATACCCTACTTGTAAATAGAACTTTTTCCTTTTTCTTCTGTTTTATACTAAAAATCATCTAAATTGTAGTTGATTTATACTTCAGATTCAAATATATCTTTAGGGTTTAGAGGTATCAAGGGTGAGCAAAAACATAATTTTCTGGATTTGTCATTCTGCTTCATTCAATGTTTAATCAGAGTTATGTTCTCTCCTCTTCTGAGCTTTGTTATTTCAAAAGTAATTTCATCCAAAAATAAACTTGAAATAGAGGTAATATAGAAATGATATTTTTGTTTGCCCACTTTGCCTAATTCTGGTTATTTCCCTGATAGAAGATACACAGTATTGCATTAATCGGTTATAAATGAACTATAGATTGTAGTAAGATGTAACAAATGTAGTGAAAACATAGACTATAAGTTAAATATATCTTAACTTAAAACAGGAAAATAATTGAGCTGCAAATAATTTAAACAATTTGTAAACTCTTTATTTTCTTATTAGGAAGAACATTAGAAATAGGACTAAAAGTTTGATATAAGATTAGTAGCTAATTTACTACATTTTAGAAAGTGAGGTCATGTTTCAATATAAAATTAAAATAACTACATACATAGTTCCATTTGACTTCCCTCATGCCTCAGGGTTCTCAATTGCTTTGACACTATTATGATTCACTCACTTGCTCTAACTAAATTCAAGCACGTATAGTATAAACATCCTCTGGACAATTAATTTAATAAGGAGTTTGAAATTATTTTAAGACAGAACACAACTACAAGAATATCAGTTGGCTTAATGTGAACATTTATGCTTTAAAAACATATATGTGTGTGTATATGTGTGTGTGTGTGTGTGTGTGTGTGTGTGTGTGTGTGTAAAATCTGTGGATATTATCATTGAAAATAAGCAATCGAATTACACAGAAATTAAAGTAAGGAGTTGATTAGACCTAAAGAATCAAAATGAAAAATCTTGATTTTCCTTTATCATATTATAAACAAATTTTAATTTTACTCTCTAAACTTCTCTCTCTCCCCTTCAACATTAGCATTGAACAAAAGTCACAGCTGATTTAATTTTACTCTTTGAGCCTTTTTTTAATTCAACCAAGAGTTCTTGAACATCTATCTTACATGAGTCAGCATTCTGTTAGATTCTGGAGACCTACTTGTAAACAAGGCATTATCATGCTTGACCCTGGACTTCACTTATAATTGTAGAAATAAATAACAAATTAGTACAGATTTAGATTAAGTCAGAAATGGAAGAGATTTTACAGCTGATAACCTACTATTTAATTTATTTTAAGGATTCTGGAAAAAATATGTTAGTGTTTGATAAGTTTCAGACTTGCTGTGCTAAATGTTTACAATAAGCACGTCATATGAGAAACACATAAAAATATAGAATGAAAATACAATGCTATTGATTAAGTGGAGGTCGACTTACCTAAAAGTTTATTTGGTCATTAAATAGGATGGTTTTGCTGCAACATTTACCTGCATTTAGTAAGTACATGCTAGTGTTCTAGAAAGCTAAACAAGTCAAATAAAGATTCCCTTTAAGCATCTTTCCCAGAATTACATTTGCGGTAAAGGGACCACCTGGGATCTTGCAAGGCATGCATAGAGAATGAAACATTCCAGAGTACTTGCTTCTGAACTCTGCTCTCTCTTTCAACAAGTTATAAAAGAGTGGAATTACTCAGAATCGAAAGGTAACCATTTACATGTAGTAGAAAATCCATGACGTCTGTAACTGTAGCATATAAAGAACTAGAGGGACCTAAAATATGATAGCAATAGTAAAACCTGCCTGGACTTTTTATAAAGCATGTACATCATTTAAAGAAGTAATTTTCAAAATATGGCTCATAAATCACTGACACTTGTAGAAGTCATTTATTGAGATTTCCAGCTGGCTTATCATGTTCAGAAGAAAAAAAATAATCAATCATTATTTTTGTTAATATACATTTCATAAATTTGAAAAACAAAATTAATCTCATTTTCACAGAAATTTCTTTATTTTTAATAATTATTTTATTCTTAAATAAGTCAGTGTGTCTCAATTAACATTTAAATGGGAAAAATTTCATTTAGTATTTCATTTGAATGTGTAGTTTTAAATTTGCATTTTTTGTTTTCCTTATTGAACTTTATTATATCTGCAATTCATTAAAATGTATTAACAATTCAAAAGTAATTTATTAAATAAATAATAATTAAACTAATAAACATCTAAAAACTGAATTTTATTAGAAAACATCAATTTGTTCCACATTGCCTTTAACGTCAATATATTACCAATTACAACTTTTCACAGAAGTGACAGAAAGCCACATTGCAGTGTTTTGAATAAAATATAAGGGCCTCTTTAATAAGTCAAATTTATTTTAGAAAATAGGCACAATCTAAAGAAAAAAATCATAAAATTGGTTAACTTTACCTCCTAAGACAGGAAAAATCATATAGCTGTAAAGATGTCATCTAATATCTAACATTTTATACCACTTTAGTCATGAGATGTGAAAATTCACTAACTGAGAAAGCAAACCAAGCCATCATTAATTTTTTAATAAGATTGTTATATTGGACACTGCACAATATGTTTTTTTAATAGTGATTACCAATTAATCTGTTTGTTTTAGCAATTTGCTTTGTAATGGGACATATTTACTGATGTTCAGTACACATATCAGGAGAAGGGCTCAACTTCTTTTTGTGCTGTATCACAGATAATTATGCTATAAGAGAAATATAATTTAGTTTACAGTTACTTTCTGAACTGTTGCATAGATTGGAAAAATTTAAGTTGGTTGTTATTGAAGGAATAGCAGTTATATACATGCACTAACATTAATCCACATTTGTTTTTGTTTATATTTTAGTAATTTATTGAGATAAAATTCACATAAAATTATCTATTGAATAATGAGCAAGTCAGTGGCATTTAGTACATTCAGAATGTTGTACATACACTCCCTCTATCCAATCTCAAAACATTTCCATCACTCTAAAGTAAAAATCCTATACCCATTAAGAATTTCCTCCCTTGTCTATGGCCATGCTACCCTGAACAAGTCCAATCCTGTCTGATCTCCTAAAGCTAAGCAGAGTCGTACCTGGTTAGTACTTGGATGGGAGCCCACCTAGGTGGACCAGGTGCTATAAGCATAAAAAAAAAAAAAAAAAGAATTCCCTTCCCCTCAAAGCCCCCGCAATAAATAAATCTGCTTTCTGTTTCTATGGTCTTATCAATTCTGAATATAATATAAACAGAATCATACAATATGTGACACTTTTGTGTATGACTTTTCACTTAGAAAAATATTTTGGAGATTCATCCACATTGTAGCATATATCAGGAGTTCATTATTTTTTTATAGTTGAATAATATTATATTGTGTATATATAGTACATTTTGTTTATACATTCATTCATCAATGGACATTTAGATGATTGTGAATAGTGCTGCTCTAAAAATGCATATATATGTTTGAGTACCTGTTTTTAGTTCCTTTTTGTAAACATAAAACTGAATGTGAAGTGGTATCTCATTTTGGGTTTGATTTGTACTTTTAAATGATTAATCATATTGAGCTTCCTTTCATGTGTTGAAGATTTGTATATTTTCTTTGGAAAAATGTCAATTCAAGTTCTTTGCACATTTTTAAATTGTGTTATCTGCTTTTGTTGTTATAGTTTTAAATTGTAAGAGGTATTCTGGATAAGAGACTATTATCATAGATATAATTTGCAAATATGTTTTCTTATTGTGTAGGTTGAATGAGTTTTGAATTAAACAAAATAGAGACAAGTGTTTTGCATTAATCCTTTAGATAGCCCCAAAAAAGGTTATAACAGATTTACACAATCATTTGCAAATATGAGCTATTCTACCATCTCTGAAAACAGGGACTAAAGTCACTTTAGTCTAAGTAGATCTTCCTTCAATTAAAGTTGCATAACATCTGAAATATAAAAGGTGTTAGATAGAATTTTTGATGAATTAGTTTAATGTATTGCTGCTGTTATTTCTATCAAATTCTGTTTATAATGCCTCCAATTTTTCTTGACAACTTGTACTTTCTCCATCTCTGCATTCCTAACCAAGGGCACCATTATTTTGAGCTTAAACTTTACATTTTTTTTATAAATGAAAACCTGATCTATCAAATCAATTCAGTACAAAACAGTCAAAATGATTATTTTCATAACACAACTCTCATCTTTTTTTCCCCCAAACCACTGAGTATCTACCCCTCTCTCCTAGGAGAAAGTACAACATTCTCAACACTCTCAAAATAGTCTTCTAAAATCTGTAAATTATCTCACCTAAACTTCTTTTTTACTTGCAGGTATTTGCCACTCTAATTCACTAAAGCCAAGCCACACTGGGCTTATTTTACTTCTGGAAATCACAAAGCTCTTTCTGGTTTCATTTGGACTATGGTATATATTAGCCATACAGGTCAGCATACTGCATAGCTATGGGAAAAATATGTAAATAGATTGTCTATGGCCCATAACTTTCTCCCTGTCCTGGAGTTGTATATGTGGAAGTCATGACCAATCCTATATTACGTCTTCTGATATTTCCACACATACATCTCTCTTCATTTAAGTATTTCTAATCATTGAAAAAAACTAAATTCCTTTTCATGAAGGCTCTAAATTGTTTATATCAGTAATTGAACCAATTGAGAACTGGTGTTCTCAGCAAAACTAAATTTGCCACCTTACATTTATGTTATTGGTTTTCAGAAGTTTGCACTGTGATATATGGAATGAATTCAAGAAATTGTAGTTTCTGCTTGTCATCCAACTTTTATATTTAGAATCATTAACGAGATTAGTCTTGCTATAAGATCTCGATATCAACATAGCAATATTGTCATGGATCTTAGTGCAGGCATCCTGAATTTGTTTCCTCGGTTCCTCTGTGTCTAAGCCTTCCACTGTAATTTCTCTCCTTCCGAAGCAGTCATGTTCTAATTGATTCCACTATTTATATCACTGCTGATGTCTCATATCTCCATTATGAACATTAAAATTAAAAATAAAGAAGCTCATCAGATTTCTTGTCACCTATGTTAGTTTTGTCAATAACAAATGCTTTATTTTGATGTAACAGCATAAAATATCTGTGGTGTATTACAACCAAAATGCCATGGTATAGCATAATATTTTTAGATATGTAATCAAACTAGATAAAAAATATACCCATATTGACTAACAGAGATAAGATTCTGATTACCTATCATTGAGGAAATAAAATGTTTTAGAAAATTATTTGGCGTGTTCCACTGTTGTACCTGTCATACACTTTTAATTAAAAATGTATTGATGCATGACTAAACTGTGCTTGGTGAAAAACAGAGTCATTTTAGTCCAATTGCAGTAATGTACACGTGAAGTAAGCCCATGTAATTATAACACAAAGACAGCTCAGCACAGTGAGCATCTTACACCTCCATCTCAAAGCAGATGTAGATGTGAGGCGCCAAATATCACAAATCTGTGTGGACTCGGTCGGCACAAATGAATTTACTAATCTAGTCTAAATACCTGTAATTGAAGCCATTTCACTAATCTATGAAAAATTAACTATGTAGAGAAATGAATTTTAAATAAAGATTAGCTTACCCGCCACCGCCATTACTGGATCTCAGAATTAACTAAGCCCACTCTATCCTTAGTCAGTGGCTAAAATAAAATGCAATATTTGCTTATTTCAAACAGTGGTAAAGGAATGTTATTATGAGTTTAGAAAGTAGATCTAAAAAATCTTTCTTATGTTAACTGATTTTAAAAAACAATTTACTCACACAAACATACCTAGCAACACAATCAAGACACAAAAATGAAAATCAAACACTATTGTTTGAGACATTGACTTTTAGTGGATATTTTTGAAAGAGTCGCAAAATGTAAGGTGTTTTAGATATCTTCAAAACCATAACCGAGAAAAAAACATAAGATAATAAATTATTTAAGTTTGAAAGTTCTTTTTTTTCCTTAAAGCAGACCCATAGATCTAAAAGTTGTATTTAATAACAAAGTGACTCAATTAATTAAACCAATAATCATTAACTCATAATTCTCTATTAGAACTAATTATGTGTTACACTAAACACTGGGAATAGGAAGAAAACACTTTATTTCTCTTTTTATAAGAGAGAGTTCACATTAGGTTTTTCTACATACAACATCTAATTTAACCCTGAAGACTATTTTGGGAAGTAGAAATCTTTATACAGAAGACATAACTGACACTCTGATATTTAAAAGTAGCTTTCAAAACAGCTAGTGGGTGACAGATTAAAGCTTTCCACCCCCTGACAGCAAAATTTGGGTCCTTCCTAGCATTGTGATCAATTAGTTGTTCCTACATTCAAGTAATTTAGTCAAAAAAAGGAGCTGTGTGACTCTAATATACTCCATATGTTTGTATACTTTATCTTATTTTATTATCCTATGTTTTAGAAATTAAACATTTTAACATTGCAATCATTGTTTTACAGCAAGGAAACAGGATAAAAGAGATTATCTATGTCATCTAAAATTTCAAATTTCAAATCTAGGTTACCCTCATTCTCAAAGTCCTGATTTTCTGGGCTTAATGTATAAAAATGGCATAAGTGAGAGTTAAATATGAGCATCCCACAATTTGGATTTGGAGAGTTGATGTTTAGGTTGAGTTACCTAGACTTATAAAAATAATCAATGTTTTTTTTTAGGTTGGAGAAAATATTCATTGATATCTGACTATAAAAAACGTCAAGGTAATTATAGACATATATCTGGAAGCAATATAAGAGTTGATTTCAAAGGTGGAGTATTGACATAGGGTAATTAGGTAAAAACTTCAATGACCAGAGAAACTGCACAGTGGAGAAGTAAAAGCTGAGATGGGGTGAGGGAGTTGTCATGGAGTTAGAATTGAGTGAATCATTCTGATATCCATTTAATAGCTGAGTTAATGTTTCAACCTTTGGTGAAAAGACAAAAACAAAGCACCAAGAAGGAAAAACAGAAATGCTAAAGTAGAGACATCAGTTTCGTGCAAAAGGAATTTAAGATTCCTTATCTTACCTGGTAATATAGGATTTGATTAATGAATGAACAGTCAGAGCTAGATATAAAGATCAGTGATCCATTTGTATAAATGTGAGAGCTCAAGCTGTTATTTGATAAGAAATGGGGAAGATAGACATAAATTTAACTTTGGAGAAGATCTCTTTTTGTTGGAGAAAATAGGGAGTTACATAAGTGGTCATGAAATTTGGTAAAGGATGAAGAATGACAACATTAAGAATATCAAGAGAAAAGAGTTTCAAAAAAAACAAGCAATAATAGAGCACTTAATCTATTTCAGGTTGTATTTTTATCTCTAGAAACCAGAAATTACATAGGAACTTACATAGTCTCTTCCAAGAAAACATAGGTTGGTGGCACTAAAAAATGTATATAATTTGGTGGGATACAATAACACAGAATTCTTCCAATGTTACATTTTTAAAAGGAGCAATTAGAAGTCTCTCTATTTTCATGCTCACAGATTTACAACATATTTTTTCTTTATATCAAATGCTCTCTTTATATCTTCTTTATTAAAATTATTCATTTATTCATTCATTTACTCATACATTTGTTTATTAATTAAGCATACATTTTTTTGGTAAAGTATAGTATTCATCCATTTTTTCACATGTAACACACTACAATTTGTTTTTAAACTATGTGACCTCACACTAAGATTCTCTGTTCTCTTTGATGAAAGGCAAGATAAGAGAGTGAGTGTATCCCTCTGGTAATAAGAGCTCTTAAGCAGATCAAGCAACCAGCCATTTTCTTATTCATTTCCCTAAACTCAGGGCTCCTGGAAAAAATATAAGTTAAAAAAAGAAAGAAAACGAGCAAAACACTTTGCTTGCTGCTGAAAGTATGACTCTCTAGGTAATATAATATAAGAGAGGTATAAGTAAAACTTCCCAAACTAATACTAATGTGGTTATTGTACTCATAGGTGTGTATCTTTACTCTTAAAAACAATGATTTTGTAAGAGGTTTTATAAATCAATTAAAACTTTAAAATAACTCCACCACAATAGTCAGGTCATTCATCTGGAGAATTAGAATAAGAATAGCTTTCTCAGAGTGCCAATGGAGCTAGAGAACAAGGCTGCCCCTTTGCAGAAGTGGATTGACTCTGGAAGCACACATGGAACCACTTTGGTTTGTAACTCCAATGCCCAATATTATTCATTTTCATTTATACAAATTATTTAGAAAAAAAGAAACAGCATGTTTAAATAATGAACTTTCAGCATAGTGTGCTAGAAGAGATTTATTGCTAGGAATAGTTGAGTTCTAGGAATGCTAAGAGCCAGAGGGTGATGCAGATGTATGCAAGATTCAATCATAGTTTCAGGTGCCTTCTATCACATCACTGTTGATGACTGGGGCATCCCCATAAAAGCCGTCTGTTCAACATCTTGAGAGAACATGTGGCATTCACAGGGACATGCTTAGGCTAAGAAGTGTTATTGAACACTTACTGTTCATTCATTGCATTTATTTCCAATTGTTATTGTTTCAGCAACTGCAGGTTTACTTGGCTCCCCCAGCCATTTTCAACATGCCGACATTTGGGAAATATTCACAGATCTCTAAGCCCACATATAGGTAGTTTTGCTCTAATATAGATCCAAACAAATTCTTAAAAGTAGTTTCCCTAAAGTCTCATGAAAATATCAAAAATGTTTAGTTTGCCTGTAATCTAATGTTTAGGTTGTATTTCTCTGAAAATAATATTTAAAAATATGACAATTTACATGAATCAATATAAAGCTGATTATGCACACCTGTTACAAAAAAGATGTTAGGAAGAATGTCTCTTGAATACTGCTTCTCAAATAAAGTTTTTTTTTCCCAAAAGAGTACTATTCCACCCTAAGATATTATATTCCCAAAGTTGCTCCAGTAGAAAGCAGAAAGGACTTCACTGGATTCTTCATTTAGGAATCATATATCAAAAGAATAGAAGATAGAGTGAATTCTAATTATGAAGAAAAGCTAGTGACCCACATATAGTTATATAATACACACATTGTAGTATAGTTATATACTTATAATTATGCAACTACAATAAACAAATATGAATACTGAAGATATTCAGAACATGTCTCAGAATATGCCACTTTGGCATGCAACTTGTTTTGAGCTGAAGACAGTCAAGGCCCAAAAGACTCAGGAAGCACTTTAGCCTCCCCCTTAACTGCTAAAAATAATTCAGATAAGGGAACCAGAAAGAGAACTGTCACCAAAGATAACTACAAAGATATGGGCCACGTTTGGGTAAACTGGAGAAGCTCTGGCAGGTTCTATTTGTTAAATTCCTCTCTTCCATCTCATTGTCTCTGGCAAACATTTGTTTAGCAAACATTTGTTCTTTCTATCTTCCTATGAATTGTCTTTCTTCCCTTTGGATATCCAGACTCTTACTTACATCTCTTTAGCTCAGAGTGTCATATAAGACTAGGAGTCTCTCGTGTCTTTGGGGAACCCTCATCTGTACAAAATTAAATTTGTTTTTTCTATTTATCAGTCTAATGCCAATTTAATTATTAGACCAAAATAATGTAGAGGGGTTGAAGAAAATTTGTGACACACACACACACATTCATACATATATAATGTAAATATATAGTATATAATTATTATAGGTTTATTTGTCATATTTAAGTTCAGGTTATTAAATCATATTTGGTGTTCATAAAATGTGTAGTATAGTTTTAAATATCTGCTTATTTGTATATTGCAAAGCTAGGTTTCTCATGAATTCTACAATGTATTTATAGAATATTAATTCTGATACTTTCATTTATCTTTAACATATCAAAAGACTTTATTGTAATCCCTTGAGAAAATAATGCATATTTCTTCTTTCCTTCACTAAACAGAGTGAATGATTTCATTCAATTAAAAAAAAAAGCTGCCAAATTTATCAATGAACCTCAAATTTATAAAATGTTCCTCCTCATTTTGTTAAGTGTGAGTCAGAAACAAACCATGTGAGATAACCCTCCAATTACTAATTTAGAACAAACTCAAAAATATAGTGTGAACAATTTATTACTGAATTTCTTTAGTTTAAGTCAGTCTCTGGGTATGTATCTAATACTTTCTTTGCTATCTTTACCTATTACTTAAGCAATGGTGAACTAGAAGCATGTTTTTTGTATGCCAATATAATCATTCTTTTTCTTAATGTACAAAAATTACAAAGAGACTGGAACTATATGCATTTAAGAATTATCACCTACAATGAAGTAACAAACATAGCTAAATCTTGACTTTTTAACTTTCAAGTGTCAAATCTTCAAATTCATGTATTAATTGTCAGGCTCCAAAGTTTCTACCCCAGCAATGAGTACAAATTCTCCATGGTTCAAATGTTGCTCAAAATTGAAAAGCCTTATAGTACTAACAGATTTAGGCATAGGTAAATGTGTTCTCCAGTTGTCAGCCTGCCTTTCAGTCTAACGTCAAGAATAAGTCACTCTGTCCACAAGCTTCTGTGACTTTCTTATTTCTGTCACTTCTCACTTGTTTCCCAGAAGAAATTCATCCTGCTGCAATGGGTAAAACATTCTTTATCTGTCTCAAAACAGCTTTCCCTATTATTTGCATTTTCAAGCCTTTTTCTAAACACATCCATGCATCTACTCAGCCGTTTCCAAAAAGATGTTCATTGGAGGACACCTTCACTGAACCAGCAATGGTAGCAGTACACGTCTTGCTCCTCAGAGTATTTTCAAGTTCAAAACAGCATAGTATACATGGAGAGTTTAGATTATAATTTTTCAATATTCCTTCCTGTACATTTATCAAAAATGAATTTCATCTGCCTCTGGGCTGCTCAATTCTCCAGTATGATTAGAGCCATCTGGAGCTTCTCCCAAACCTCATTAGTTTTTATCAAACCAAAATAGTTTAGTATTGTCAGAATATTTTACCATCTCCCTATTTATGTTGTCCTCTTCATCATTAGCAAATACACTTGAAGTGCATAGGTCTCAACACCAAAAGCCACCATCCTGTTTGTCAACTTCACATGGAGGAATAAAAATGTATTATCAATCATTGTTCTAATCTCTTAGTCACTTCACAAAACCTATATATTTTGATTCATTACCATGGCACCTCATGCAACTAGTAAGAACTGGACAATTAGTCTGATGGTAAAGAAACAACATTTTGTTTTCTACTAATCTTTTGGCAATGGGAAGCTAAGAAACCAAAAACACAGTGGAAAGACAAAAAAAAAAAAAAGAGAATTATTTACCAAATACTTGGTAGAGTTTCACAAGGTTAAGTCTTTTGTACTGCCAAATAGCACAGGACAATATCTAATGCCCTTCTCACTTAAAAACAACAGGGCCTTTAAAAGAGCTTTAAGCTGCTTCTTAATTATGACTTTGACTTTGGTGTGGATATAGATTAAGTCATCTTACATGTATCTATATTTCTTTTGTCTAGTTGTGATAATGTTAGCTCAGGATATTATAATATTTGCTATTGAACTGTTGTGAAACTGTTGAATGTATTTATTAAACAATATCAAATCTAAAATTTATTACTTACCAAAGATTCTAATATATATGCTTTTTTATATATACATAGTCACTAGCAAAATACCATAAAAGAGAGGAAAGAGATAAATGGGTAATTCATTTAACTTCACTTAATTTTATTGAACTCATTTTGAAGAAATAAAATTTCTGATTTAAGTGTTATTGAAATCTCAAACAAATGAAATTGGTTAACATGATTTTGCTTTAAAAATAAGAATTATCCAGTAAAAAAAAAAAAAGACAAATGAAAAGTAAAACTAAAAAACAAAAACATCAATGTCCTAGAAGGAGGTTTCTTTGCTTAGAAGTCTAAATATAGTTTAGTTAGATTTACAAAAGGAGAGCTTAAAGTGCTAATAATATGCCACTTATTGGCATGCACAGTTTAGTCGGATTTTTTCATTTTCATATGCATTCTGATTTCTAGCACATCCAATATTCACTGCTAACCTGTTGTCTTTATGTCTTTAATTATAAATCTTGGTAATTAAAAAAACTCAAACTTAACAATGATTAATTTGTAAAATAGTGATAATAATCCATGCATTATCATATTATCAGAGCTTTTTCAGGATTACGTAAAAATACATACGTATGTGTGTATGTGCATTTATATTTCTACAGACACATATATACATGTACACACATTTTTTCTTATTTTTTACTCATAGCTATATATTTTACTTAACCTTTTCTTTTCATGGAGCTTCATTCAGACAGACAACCTAGGAATAAGATAGGGAAACTTGATTTCAGTTTCCATTTTTTCCTCTTCCAAAGGGTAAAACATTAATATTTTTTAAGCTATCATAAAACTTTTTTTTTTCTCCTATAGGAGTTCTTGAAAATGTGGTTAAAATTTCTGAGTTTGACCTTAATTGACTGGAACCAAGCTAACTAAAATCTATATCAAAGGAACTTTCATTTCTAATGTTATGAGAAAGACATACATTAATATACAAAATGTCCTAGTCTTTTTTATATTGTACATATTTAGCTGAATCACCTATACCTTTTTCATACTCTATGTTGAACATTACAGTTCAGTTACATTTACCATATATCGTTATTATATTAGAAAACTATACATATAATGACAGATTGCCATTAACATTTTTATAAATAAAAATTTTTATTTTATTTAAAAAAATTTTTAAAGTTAAGTTTATTGGGGTAACTTTAGTTAATACAATTATATAATTTTCAGGTGTACCTTATAATTTGACATCTATGTATTCTACTGTGTGATTACCACTCAAAGTCCAGTTTCCTGCAGCTACCATATATTTGATCCCCTTTACCCACTTAACCCTCCTCCTAACCCCTAAATATGACCCCCCTTACCCGTCTACTATTCCCTACTCTCTGGTAACCATTAGGCCATTGTCCATGTCCCTGAGTCTTTGTTTGTCCAGCAAACCTTCTACTGGGTATGTACCCCATAGTCTTGAAAACCTTTATCCAAAAGGTATTTCCACACCAATGTTCATAGCAGCATTATTCACAGTGGCCAGAACATGGAAGCAACTGAAGTATCCTATAATAGATGATTGGCTAAAGAAGCTATGGAACATATACACAATGGAATATTACTTAGCCATAAGAAGAAATGAAATACTGCCATTTGCGACAACATGGATGGACCCTGAGATTATCATGCTCAGCCAAATAAGCCCGAAGATTTTTAAATAAACATATTTTTTTTACCTGGAAATACAATTAATCACACTTTTTCTTTTTCCTTCTGGTTAGTCACTTACTTTTTGGTGTTAGGATATGATTTTAGCTGTGCTAGAACTAAGTATTTATTAACTAAAGTAAGTAACTAGATTTCCTATAACTTGAAGTCCTTATTTTTTCTCATTAATGAAAAAAACATTTAAACCCATACATCATTTTTCATTTTCTTGGAAATTTATTCCTTTATCACCACTGATAACTATGTAAACATAATTTTTATATTTTTACCCAAATCCAGAAAAGTACTCTTTACCTAGGTTTACCAACTGTTAACATTTTAAAACATTTGATGAAACATTTGAGAGTTACGTAAAGACATGGATGTCACTATATATATAAGTAATATTGAATACCCATCAATATTTAAACAAATATCTCTTAAAGACAATAATACTATTCTATATCAATACAGTAACATTTTCACAACAAGAAAAGTTTACATTAATACATTCTGATATCTAATATATAGTTGATATTAAATTTTTTTTTAATTGTCTCAAGAGTGCCCTTTATAGCTGGGATTCTTTTTTCTTCTTCAGTCAATGATTCAATTGAGTGCCCCTTTTGTTTTTTTAAACTAGAAGTCATTTCTCTAGAAACTGAAGTGTTCAAAAACCTTAGTCATGATTAAGACTATAGAAGCCATCTAGAAGAGACTTTCCTTCATTGACCAAATTAGAGACAACTTGCCATAAAATTAATATTGACAAACATGAATGATAAAATATTAGTTTAACAAAAGATCCATGAATCTTTCTAATACTAAAAACAAAACATTAGAATGAACAATGTGAAGTAGGGAGGCTTTTCCTAACAGATTATGTTCTACTAATCTGAAGAAAGGAAACAATAGAGAAAGTCATCACTTCACCACAAATATAGAAGTGATTACTTTAAGGGAAGATTGCCAACAAATGCTAAAATTGTTGATGAAAGAGTGTTGAAGAACAGGATACTCAGAGCCTCAGCATAACTCCTCACAGAATTTGTGTTAATACAAAAAGAGAAAAGAATTGCTAAATGGAGAAATGTTGTGAATTACTTGAGCTAAATGATAAAACTTATCATCAATAGGACAAACTGACATCATATACCCTCTGCAATGAAAAAACATAGCATTTATTTAATAGCACGTTCAAGAAAAATTTGTAATCTATTCCGCATAACAGAGTTTAAAAAGTTTATGAGAAATGGATTTAATCGTTACGCTATTTTGTCTTGATGGAATGTATATGTTGTCTGATTCACAATTAACGAGAAATAAAAGCCCTCTCTAGTTAAATATCTGACTCTTTTATTGAAAAGCTTGGTAAAACATTTAGATATTTACAAATATGTAGATGTTCTGATGAGAACTCAATACAGTTATAACTCAGATTTTAATTTCCCTGGACTGCTAGTGTTTTTTAAAGTCTCAAATACATAATGAAGTTTGCAATTTATGTGATTTTTTAAAGTTAATTTTCCTTCTCACATAAAAATATAGGAATGTATGATTTTGAATTATAAACAATAGACGAGTGACAAGATTCTTATAATATGCTTTATTATGCACAGGCTATTTGCATATTAACTTTTATAAAGATACTTTAAAAATAAATTGATATGTCTCCTTGCTTTTAAAATACATTAACCAGAGACAACTATATCATGGTTTTAGAGCAGTCATCAAGACATCTAAATTTTGGTTTCATCTACTTTTTAAAAACTGGTTTCGTAGATATTCTTTTTTAATTGGAAAAAAAATCTCCCTTTTCCCAGGCTTCCTCAATACTTTGGCAACTTAAATACAGAAGGAATTTTTTGTATGGTGCAACGACTATATAACGCCATAAAAACCAGGGTTTATGATGGCCTTCAGCAACAGTACTATGCATGGCGCCGCTATAATTTTATTTGATCCAGAAAAAAAAAAAAACAGTTTAAGTTATATAACAAACATTCTCTTCAAATTTCCTTTCTTTGCAGGCTTGCACATGTATTGTTTTATATATGCCAATGTCAGCCTTTGTGATACAATGCTGCCAAAAATACTCTTTGATGAATGCTAATAAATTCAAATGCTTTATATTACCTTGTAGTTTTTAAGGTTGGGGGTAGGAAAGAACAAAAGCTGAGTCTGAATAAATTATAGCCTACATTTGACATTGAAAATTGGGCCAAATACTCAAGGCTTCAAAAGATGGAACCTGTCCAGTCAGAATACCTCCTTCACCCTCTGTCCATGTTAATCAATGGGACCGCTTAATATAAAAGTCTTTATAGTGCATACCAGCAAATATGGGATCATACATTAAACACAATAATCCATAGTTAATGGACGTGGGGAATTTAGCAAAATTCTATGACATTTTGGAATGCATATTATAGCTATGTTTTTTACAAATGAAATGTAGCAGAATATAATCTTGATTCCAAAATATTCATTTATTCCAGCAATAGAAATTTAACAAGGCTTTATTCTTCATGAAAAGGGTAGAATTTCCCACTCTTTTTTTTGTTATCAATTAGTTATAAAAGTTATTGTAAATCATTATCCAAGTGAAAAAGTCACATATTGTATCACTAGTAACATGGTGAGTGAGTACCTACTTTGACTATCGTTGGAGCATTTTGTTTCAGAATTTTTTGGCATTTCTTTTCTGATTAGTTTTGGGTATTCCATCTAATCATTTGAGTATTTTATGTATTAGTTTTTAGGATCTCTAAACCCTTATCAAAATATGGTATGAAAAGACTGAAAAAATGTTAACTAACGTATGGGTGGCAATGTAAATTTTCATTCAAAAGGGACACTTTTGAAAGCAAAAAAAGAAAAGATGCTGTCTGGATAGGATGTCAGGCAACTGTGACTATCCTACAGAAAAATGAGTTCTGTAGCAACTCAGTTAAAACAACTCTGAGTACAATTAAATTAATCAGAATCACAACTCTATTAAATGCTAGACTTGAGTCTTCAAAACTCTTGCTTTATTTTTTATTGTATATTATGACATCAACCCAAACTTAAAATGTTGAACTGAGAATTATCCACAAATGTGACTCTGTTCCCACTTCCCTATTTTGTCATCTTAATGTCTCTCTCCCAACCATTCATTTTATGTAAGGAAAAAGAATCTAATTTGACATTGATATTTGCTCTGGTTGTAATTTAAATTGCATTTGTTACATATTTACTTATAAAATATCCCTTATATGCCAAATGCTGTAAGCATATCCTAAAAAGTCATATTTAATATTATTTGATGTTTTAATTTTTCAATTTTATTTATGTGTACTTATATTTTATATATTTTAAGAACTTCTTTCCTATCCTGAAATAATAGAAAATTCATCTATATTTTCTATTTAAGTTTTAAAAAAGGTATCTTTAACATTTTTTATAGTTAGTTCTCAATCTATATATAAATATATATCAGTTTGGGGAAAGTTGAAATCTTTACTATATTGAAGTCTTCTATCCATTAACTTGATTTACCTCTCCATTAGTCTGTTTTTAGTGCCTTCCAATATATTTTTCCATAAAAGATTTTCATAAAAGTTTAAATTTAGCTTTTGTTGAATTAATTCCTAGAAATTCATTATGTTTCATTACAATTATAAATTGCACTTATTCTTTGATTACATTTTTTGTTAGTTACTGTTGAACAGAAATTCCATAGGTTTTTGTATGTTTATCTAAAAGCTATTGAGACTCTCCTATTACTAATAATTTAACTAAATATTTTTAGGTTGTAAATGTAAACAATTATAACATTTATTTTGATCTTTTTAAGTCACTTGCCTGCATTGATTGCATTTATGTGTCCTTTTCGAATGTTATTTTTGATTGTTTAAATACATTTTTGGTTTAGTTTGCAGGTTTATTTGAAAACAAGTTATAAATTTGCTTTGGCTTCATAGTTGCATAAGAGCTATAAATATAATAAGTCTGGTTTAATAGTGATATATATTCAGGCAAAGTTACAATGAAATCATTTTAGTCAACATGGGAGATTTTTGAGAATATTTTACCAAAAGATAAAGTTGAGAGTCAACATAAATCACTCAAATAGAAAATGTAGAACTAAACTTTTTTACATGGCCTCTGTGGGTCATGGTCTTTCCCAGCTTATCCATCCAAGCTCCTTTCTCTCACATTGCTTCCAGCAGACAGAACAGTAAGAAAACTGTTATGTAATATCTAAACTGACTGTAGCCACTTTCACCTTTTAGTGGAAAAGGAAAAAGATCTGAATTATATGTAAAATAAGGAATTAGGTATTTGTTATACTCCATCTCATTTAAAATTCTGAAGCTGGAAAGGAAATAAAAAGAATGACGTTTCAAAGCCAATACTATGTCTTTCTATGTTTCTACTGGGTGAAGGCCAGGGCCTTCAGAAATTGGTTAAGCTCAGTTAAGGTGGGTTTCTATAACAGGCCTCTTTCCCAAGAGTAAGGTAGTTACTGAAATAACTATAGCATTAGGGAGAATTAGACTCAATAACAACCTAGAGGCTGAGTTTTTAAACTGTCCAAGATGGGTGGCCACAAGACCTGTGTAAGGAGCTGAAACAGACTCTTGAGACCCAAGATCCTCTAAATGCGTCGCACAGTGGGAAGGAAAAAAAACAAACAAAGAATGAAAAACACTAGTATATAGGACAATAAAGAAGCTTGCTTCTGACATTTATTTTATTATTATTTATTCTTTTTTTCTGTGCTGGCTAGACCATATAGAATACAATTGAATAAAAGTGGTAATAATGGTTATTTTTATTTTTTATATCTTATTTTAGAGAAAATCCTTCAAATATTTTCAGTTGACAATAGTGTTTATCTTTAACGGTTACTTTGCTAAGAAATTTAATGATAAATAGTTATTGCATATCATTAAATACATTTTTCTGCTTCTTTTGAATTTGTCATATGGCAATTATCATACTTTTCTCCTTAATCTTTTTATGTGGCATATTAACATTACAAATTTTCTAATGTTAATCTAACCTTAAATCTTGGGATAAATTAAATTTACTCATGATTGACATTCATTTGTTACACCGTGGGGTTTGACTTCTGAATATAAAGACTTTTGACCTATTTTCACAGCAATATCGTCTTGTAAACTGGTTTTTTATGCTATGATTGTTTGGATTTAAAGTTAAGATTATACTGGTTTAATGGAATGATTGTGAAGTACTCTGTCTTGCTTGTTATACATAATCGAAATTATCAGTTCATTGAGATTGTTTAGAATCTGCCTGTAAAACCATGTGGACCAGGGTTTTCCCACAGAATTTTTTTTAATTACAACTTTTTTTGTAAGCATATTAATTTTAAAAAAATAACTTAGCTTTAGTAAATTTTAACTTCATATGTATTTATTTATTTTATCAAAGTGTTCAGAATAATTTGAATAAATTTACTAATATCTCTATTAAATTATACCATTTATGTTCCCATTTTGTTATATTAAAGTTATTTCTGTCTTCTTTTTTTCATTAAACTTGTATATAATTTGCCTATTATACTAGAACTTTTAAAGCACAAACTTTTGCTTTTTTGATTCTCTATGCTCTCCTCTTTTTCTATTTTACTTTCTATTGTTACCTTTATTTTATATTATTTTTCTTTAGATTTCTAAATTTATTTTCCTGTGTTTTTATTTTTCTCACTGATCAAATAGGATGTTACCACTTTTGATTTTCAGTCTTTCTTACCTTCTATTTCATATGCTTAATGCTATAAATATTCACTTAATATCCCTTTTGCTCAATTTCCCAAGTTGTGATAAATAGCAATTATATAATAATTAGTTGTTAAGCATTAATGTTAAATGTAGTCCTACATATTTCTTAAGAAATACTTGTGGTATTATTGTAAGTATATTATTTTACTTTTCAATTGTTCACTTACGTTATACAAAAACAGTTAATTTTTGTTTTTGACTTTGTATCCTTGTATCAAAATGCTTAATTCCTTTTATGATATCCTTATTTTTACATATGAGTTATTTGAAAGTATTTATTTATACTATCAGATGAATGAAAATTTTTAAATTTAAATTTTTATGACTTCCAACTTCATTATACTCTTTTTGTCTTAACGTCCATTTTGACTGATTAATATGGCTGCTTCAGGTAGGGTTTTTTAATCATATTTGTGTTATATCTTTTAAATAATGTTACTCTCAGGTGTTCTATGTATATATTCTAAATAGCACACATATGAATTTTAAAATTATAATGTGAAAATTACTATCTTATAAATGACAATTTAGTACATTTACATTTATTAAAATTATTAGTATATTTTAATTTGTTTCTAATATTGCTTTCAATACAACACTATATTTTTATAATCTATTATTTGTCCTTAAGTTTCCATTTATTAGTATTTCGTTGTATATTTTCCCCCTCTTTCTACTTTATTTTTCCAACTGATTTGGGAATAGCATTCTACTTCAGTCTTATAATGTTTCCTTTGAAATTTGGCTATGTATTTTCAATCTACCCAAATCTAATAATAAGCAATTCTTTACTTTTATTTCTTAATAACACAATAATGTTATTACACAGAGTGCCTCTCATTTTAATTTGCATGTTGTTTTATACCTAGTATTTTAGTTTTGTCTCTTAAAATATGTTAACATTGCATTAGATGACACTTTATTAACATTAATTAAGATATGTTTCTTTCTAATTACAAATTTCTTATCAACTTATTTTCTTTTCTTGCATCCAATATCATTCTTTTAAAATTACTTTCATTTTCCTTGAATAAGCTCTTTGTAAATTCTTTTAGCACAAATTTATAGTTATCTTTTTATTTTTATTTTATCTATAAATTTCTTTATATAACTTCAAATCTTAAGGAATGCATTTGATAGGTACACATTATTATTACTTGTAGTACTCGAAGATAGTTTACAACTCCCTAATTTCTATTGATAAATCTACTTTAATATAAGTATTTCTTCTTATATGTAATCTTTTCTAAGATTTTGTTTAATTTTTTTTGGTAATCTGCATTTTCACTACAAGTTTCTTTGTATAAATTTATTTTTATTTATCCAGGCTGAAATAAATCATGTTTCTAAAACCTGTAGTATGCTAATCCAATACTTGGTAATGGTGATGGAGACCCACATTGCTTTTGTTTTTTAAAACAGAAACTTCTTATTCTAGTTATTCTATAATAATGTGTTTATTAACTTTATTATTACATTCTACTGTGAAAGATTATTCTTATCTCTTAGAGCATTCCAGTTTAAATCAACTTATCTTTTACAAAGTACGAAAGATAGTATATGTCTCATATGAAATCTCCCTAAAGGCACACGTTTTTATTCTTTCTGTATTTGATATATCTAACAGTATGCTTGTTGTATAGGAGTCATCTAATAAATGTGTTTTGAATTAATATAATATACAGAAAGAAAAAAAGAAAGGAAGGAAGAAAAAAAGGAAAGAAGGAAAGATGGAAGGAGTGAAGGAGGGACAAACAAAAAGAAGATAGGAAGGTAGGTTGATGCATAGTCATCAAATAAATAAAAGTTCTTATTTCATACAATATATCTAGTAAAATTTTTAATATCGATTTCCATGTTCATTGCTCAGATATAAAATTTAAAACAACTGGAGAGCATAGCGAACTCTCCATTGTGCATTTATTAATTTTATTAGATAATGATACATATTTCCCTTTGGATCTACTTATAGATTATGTTGGTTGCAAGTACGTTAAAGGTTTAACGCAAGTATGAATAAGGATTGAAAAATTTCTCATTGAAGAATGCTATGTACTCTGGCTATTATATTGAATCCACATGTAATGATGGAATGATGCTGTCAATAGCCACTGCCCATATTCATTATAGTCTCCTTATTCTCCTTAATTGTTCATTATATTCACAGTTCATAAATAAGAATTTATGATTTGGCTGATAAAACAAGATCTACTGTTAGAATATAGACTATTTAGAGTCATTTCTATTAAGCTCAATCATAAATATAATCCCAGTCTAACATTTGATCTTAAAATTACAGAGATATTGTGGAGATTCTTAAATGGTTATGCATTTATGTTTTACCAGATTGCCTGTGGTGTTTCTTTTAGGAATTGATTTATATGAATTATACACAATTTGAATAAGGTGATGTGAATACCCCAAAATATTAAACATTAATAACACTCTTAGATCACATTTGTTAAATTGAAACAGAATTCTAAAATTCTATCACTGCCAAAGTTCAATTGAACACATTTTGGGTGGTGATGTGACTTTATTCTAATGCTCACAAAATTATTCTACTAGATATCAAGTCCTAGCGGATTCTGCAATTATACATTTCAGTCTGTCCTGATATATCTTTAGTATTCACCCTTATATCTATGGGTTGAAATAGCTTGGACTCACCCTAATTTAAAGCTAAAAAAAAAATTGTCATTGGATAATGAATTCCAGATTTCTTTAAGCCTGGATGGAAAGAGGCACTAGGTAGGTAGATAGATTAGAAAGATACATGATAGGTGATAGATGATAGACAGACAGACAGACAGGCAGGCAGGCAGACATGATAGATAAATGATAGACAAATTATAAATAGAAAAATAATAGATAGATAGATGATAGATAGATAGATAGATAGATAGATAGATAGATAGATAGATGTTAGATTTGGTTTATGTGGTAACTTGTTTCTAAACTTATCTAAACTATTTGCTTTATTGAGAGCAGATACAATTCTTAGTTCAATAATAATTAATTTCTACCAATTTTAATTCAGTTCAAGCATAATTTACTTTCTTATACTTTATTTAATTAGTTAAGAAACACTAGTAAATTAACTTTTAAAGAATTTTTATATTTATTACCTCTCAAAAATATAACCTCAAATTTATAATTATTCATTTTTAGTATATTTTCATATTATTTTAAAAATAAAAATGCCTATTAAAACACCACTAATAGTGACCAACATTTGTAAACTATCTTTCAGCATTTATTAATCTCATTTATTACTTATTTTAGCTATGTGAGTTTGTGTGACATCATCAAACAATTTTTTGCAAGTTACTTACATGTAGAAAAGTTTAATAATGTTTCCAAAGTCATATAGCCCTTCCTCATGGAGAGAGTAAGAATTTTAATTCAGGCCTTATGATTCTAAATTCATTGCACCTCCCACTACAACATACTTATATTTCTCTGATAAACATCAATAGCTTCATTTTGGACTGTTCATTATATTGTTTAACCAGGAGCACTCAATCAAAATGTGTATGGCCCTTGTTTAAGAAAATTATTATTTAAATATTTCTCAAAATTTATATATATTTTTAACAATTTCTAAAACCCATACATTTATAGATTATTGTTAAGTACATCTACTATATTCATTAATACAATGAGATTTTATTTTTTATTGTTCTACTATATATAATAATTAAGAATTCAAATGTTTATAAAAGGCATTTATGAAATTTAATATATTTTTTAGTTTTCTTTCTTTTTAAAAGAAAAATCTGAGTGTTTTCCTCACTGAGTTATGAAGACTTGGAAAAAAATTATTTCCATTCCGTCTTCCTCCCCACCCCCAAGTATTTGCCTTTAGAGGCTTTTCTGGAGTTAGGTTTCTGTGGAAGCACTTTGGATCATAATTTATGAGGTAGGCTGAATCAGATAATAATGTATGCCATTTATACTTTATCATACTCACATAGCTTTATGTGTGTGTACCTTAGAGGCACAGAGGCAAATTTTTATTAACACATGTTTATACATAATTGACCAATTGGGAAGTGGTAAGAAGTAATGGCTGTGATTTACATAGACTAAGAAATGTCTTAGAGCACCTCACCCTGTCTGGAGCTCCCACTGTGACAGATGAGCCAATGCCTGTGGGGGATGACAGCATGCTATTTATGGCATTTCCTTCTGAGACAATTAAGTAACATATGCCAAGACCATGGGGATTATCTTTGAGCTGCACAGTATGTAACTTTATCTGAAAAGAAATATAATATTTTATAAATTTGACAAACCATAAGAAAACTTAAATTGATTTGCCTAGTTTAATAAATGCAATAATATTTTTGTGCCTTAATAAGATTTATTTTTTGATAAGGGTATGTTATAAAAGATCAACATGTTATATACATGTATTATTCAGAAAATATGGCATATTTATTTTATTGGGGTACAATGTTTATAATAAACTCTTACACAGGCTGATTATTCTAACAGCTGCTCTCCTTTCCTATATTCTAACCAAACCGAATGAAAAAGTTGGTTCACTGTAGGAATAAAAATTCATTTTTTATGGTAGTACAGTACTACTCAGCATGTTACTCAATTTGGAAAAGACAATGGGTTGACTAAGGTTAATGCACTGTAAGGAAGAGAAGATTTAGATACCAGGATGGATACCAATGTTACAACAGTGTCTTTGGTGATGTAGTTGAAGTTGACTCAATAAAATGCTTATTTTATTAGGAACATTTATATGGCCCAAACTATGGCCTTCAGGCACTTTGGGTTTATCATTCCCAATTTATCATTGAAGTCACTGAAGTCTAGAGAGATTTATCTAAAAATTCAAGTTCTAGTGAGAAGTCAATTATAAATTGGAGAGAATACATTAGAGTATGATAGAAATAGAAGGTATATTAAGAGTAAGTAAAGTAACATAACTGGTGCTTGGCATAATTACTTGAGGCATACACATCTCCATAGCCCAGCTCATATCTTTGACATAATATAGTAACTGAAGAAATATTTGCTAGATGAATACATAGAAAGAAGAAGTAGTTTTTTCTGTATTTCTCAGATTTCTTGTTCCACTCAACTTGATTTATGACCTGATTTCCCTTGCGTTCCTGAAATTTGTTAAATGACTCTGGATTTCCACGAGTATGAATACTTTCTATCATAGAGTACGTGTTTATGGGGTCATCACTGGTAATTAATTTTAACCATGACCTAGTTTTTAGAGGTCTCTATAAAGATCAGTTTGTAGAAATTGTAAAAGAAGAAAGAAGAGAGAGAAAAAAGACATGGACACTAAACAGACAACTTTAATGGAAGTCAGTAGACTTTCTGGCTCCACCGAAGTTATTGTTTGGTTTCTCAAATGGTAGCACAGTTGTAACAGTTTTTGAATCATAAGGATGCATATGCTACATCATTCTTGATGATAGTACAGTGACATAATATTCTTAGGTTACCAAGTGAACAGCTGAGAGATCATGAAATTGGTAGTAAGACAATGACAAGTAAGACAATGACAATATCAGATGTGGATATTGAGCGCATAGACCTTACAGTGGGTTCTGCTAGATTTCTGGAAATTTAACATATTAATCTATTTTATATTTATATAATGTTTTCATGTTGAGATATGATTTTCTACATATCTTGTTTAATCTGTCCCAACTATTTTGGTAGCAATGTATGCTAAAATCTATGCAGGCCCTAAGACTCATCAAAGTATGAAGAAGCTAAGTTTCCTACTGTGTGGTGTTCAAAAGTCCACCTTTTTACATTCTTTTTTTCTCCCTTACTCTCCTTTCCTTTATTCTTTATTCTTTATATCTCTTTTTTTTTTCCTCTCCATCCTTTACACATTCTAATTGAGTTTCTTCTATGAGCTAGACACTGCAATAATCATTGTTGTCCTTAATGCCAGAAAGCTTTAAGCAGTTCTTCCTGGTTTCCAGAAACAACACTCTTAAAATCTAAACACTCTCTTGGCTCCACTATCCTAAACATTTTTATGTAAAAAGATAAAACAAAGTAGCATGAAAAATATTTATTGGCTAAGCTTTATTCTCATTGATTTTTATTTCTATATATCTCATCCCATCTTTTAAGTAGATTGAGAAGGAGAGAAAAAGCAGAAGCAGGCTAGCTATATTATTCTCTCAAAAATTGCCTAATATTAATATCCAACATCTATAGAGAAAGAAAAAATAGAGAACTGATTATGCTAAATGTCATACTTTAAAAAAATGGATATATTAAGCAGAACAGTCAAAAAGCATTGTAGTACCTATTACAGTGGTAAGAACATGGGATCTTTCACGAATACTACTTTGTGAATGTTGCCCTTCATATATTAGCCACTTAAGTAAGTAGATTTCCATCAATTATTACTAATTATATGCACTTCCTTCCAATTAACAAAAATTAACGATGATGTAGTCTTGTAACATAGGGTTTGATGGTCCCAGCATTTTTCACTCTTCATTTTCACTATTTTTTATTGGGAGTTTTTCTTATTTCCAATACTTACTTCTATGTTAACTAGAATAGACTTCCTGAACAATAATGACCTAGTGGAGAGGGTAGGTATAATATTTAGGAATACTTTAGATTATAAGGAACAGACAGTTGTTTTAATTATTTATTAGAAGGATATTACAGGTTCTCAAGATAGTCAGGATACTGGAAAACAGACTTGGAAATGGTCAGGAAAAAGCTCCCAATGCTGTGCTGTGCAGTGGGAAGTTCAACCATCATCACTGATTTAAAATGGCCAAAACAGAACAAAGGGGATTTCATTAATTAATCACCCCTTTTCTTTAGAGGCATTTGATGAAGCCATAAAATACAATTAGGGGCATTCAATTCATTGACCTTAGATCACTGGTTACCAACAGTTGGTAGCAGGGATATTCAGCTTCTAGTGGGAGAAAGAGCATCGCCTCCAAACTACTATAGTAAGGAGTAGGTACTATTGATAATCCCTAAAAAAAAAAAAAAAAAAAAAAAAAGGTGATGCTAACAAAAAGCACTATAGTAGAACCTATTAAAAATATAAATAATTTTAAATGATAGTAAGCTTAATGAAATTTATGAGCACATAAAAGAGATAGGCAGAATGACTGTGGAAGGCAGCAAGGATCAGAGGTTGCTAAGCGATCAAAAATCCTAATTCATACAGCCTACAGCTGGAGGGACCTGAAGAGAGCCCTCCATTCACAGTAATAATTTTGTTGATGATTAATGTGATGTTCAGGATGAAATGATTTTAGAGTCACCACTAGATTTTTTCAAAGCAGGACTTGAATCCACTTTTGTTATATCCCTTTTAATGCTTATTCACATTTCCCACAACATCAGGCTCACAGTGAAGGAAAAAACTCTTCCCAGGATCTCTGCTCACTTACACAATGTGGCTAATGCATTCGTGGAGGAAAAGGTACAATATGGTGGGTGGAAAAATTAGTTAAGATTCTCTAAATGTCTACCAATATTCAAAATAAACATAATTTTCAACCCAAGAACTAGACTTCTAGGTATCCACCTTCAGAAATATACTTGCAAATACGAGGATATATTTTCTGCATTAATTTCAATAAGCAAGTATTGATTGCCATCTCGGCATCTAACAAGTTAAATTAATAATGTTTCATTAATACAATTGAATAATTCATATAAGTTAAAGTTAGATCTGTGTGTATGAAACTAAAAAGATCTTTAATATATCATTAAGTGAATATAAACCAAATTTAATATCTCCCTTGTGATATTACATAAAATACGTAACATAACTATAGCTTTAAATGTGCTTGGAATTCAGATCAACTTATTGCAACAAGAAATATAAATAACATTTGCTTAAGCAAGATAGAGGCCTATTATTCTGACACATAGAAAAAAAAAGCAGGGCAAAACCATTCAGTATTACAATATCAACAGAAGTCCAGTTTTTGTTTTTTTTTTAGTTTCTTGGGTTTTTTTTTTTTTTGTATTTTTCTGTTTTTTTTTTGTTTGTTTTTCAGAGTGTGTCTCTTATCACTGTTTTTGCAAGACAGGCTACTGTTGTCCACTTCCACCCAACCTCCAGCATCAAGCACTTTGACAGAGTTCTAGGTAGAAAGAAGGAAAAGGAGTAAAGAGGAATGTGCCTCCAGGTCTGTCCCACTTAAAGAGTCTCCCAAAGGACTTTTGCTTATGTGTCATTGACCAGAGACATCACACCTCTGTGTTCAAGGAAGCTGGAAAAATTTATTTTCTCTACCTTGAGAAGCAGAATAATTAATAGATAACCTGCAGTCTCTCCATACAAAGTATATAAAAAAATAAGTAGAAAATAAAGGTTTGGGCAGTTCTCACAATTAACATCAGTTGCACCTGGCAAAATATTGTGTTATTGTGGTTAGAGGACAGGAATGGGATCGAAAGTGTCAAGATATCAAGAAAAACTAATTTTTTGTTGTTGAAAAACTTTGCAATGAGACTAGCTTTTTGTAGTGCTTGTATAACACAAATAAAATAAACAATTTATATTATAGACATTTTAAAGGCTATAGAAAAATCTAGAGAGAGAATTAGAATCAAACAAAATTCTGCTACGTTTCAACAGATGTTTTATGTATAATTTTAACATTACTCACACACATAAGCATACACATATGTGTAGTGTACATGTTGGACTTTATTCATATTAAATACAGGAATGGCCTAACTTTTGGGGGAAAAATGATATATCAGGATTCTTCATGGCAGATTAGTACCCATCAACTTGATAATCTTGCTCAATTGAAAAAAAAAAGGAGAAAAAGTCTATGTTTAGTAGTTTTTAAAGATATAAAGATACATTATTCAAGTCCTTTGAAATAAAAACAGCCATTATGTCGCTCTAAGCAGATTTGCTATGCAGGGCAGTTTAGGTACTTATTAGTTTAGTAATTCCATACACAAAACCTTAAATATGTAATTAGGCAAATAATTTTAGTTAAAAATTTAATAATTTGTGACCATAATAAATATTTTAAAAGGCTAAATCTCATGCTATCAGAATTAAAGTTACCCATTTTTATAATATCAGCTACAGTGGATATAGAAAATTTTAATTTAGGTTGTCATGAATAATTGTAGTCACCTGAATGTAATATCAACACAGGGATATTATTCTTTTTCTAGATCTTTATTCACTGGGACTAGTACGAAGAGATCGAGGGCATAATGATTAAAGCATAGCAAAATGAAAAAGTTGTCGTAGCCTGTTTTTATCTCTCCTGTTCTTATTGTCTTAAAGCAATATGTTAAAATGTTATTTTTAAATCTTTTCTATCTCTTAAACTAATCCTCTAAACTTCTCAAGAATTCATTTGAATAAGAGATATAAACGTAAGAAAATAGAACTGAAAAGATGCAATAACATTCTGTCACATTTCTTGCTATCATCCTACCCATTCTCACCATCTACCTCAGGCCTCGATAAGTAACAAATGGAGTGCAAGAGTTTAGCATAAGAGCATAAGAATTGTCTTTCTACTCTTAACCTAGGAAGTCAACATAAGAGGCGAGGATAAACTTAGAACCAGGGAAATTTGGAAAGACCTCATATCTGGGAAATTTTGAGTCTGGCCATGAGTGGAGGGATGAGCCCTCTAGAATATCTTTAATAAGGAATAAGTATAAATTAATTACACATTTTGTTGTCTTGATTCTTCACATATAAGGTATATGTGCCTATTCATCTATGCCTGTGAACTGTTTATATAGAACATACATGGGAATCTGAGACAGTTCTTCCAAATACGATCATATTGAAAAATAGCCCTTCAATGTGGAAAATGTTTACTGTATATTTGCATACCATAAAAACTTTATCCATATTTGCATAGAATTCTCCTAATTTTAACAACAACTATTTTCTTGTAAATACTATATTTAATTGTACAAATAGAAACAGCAAAGAAACCAATCGTGGCCCCTGACTTCTCATTGTAATGATTGATTTCATTCTCGATTTTAATAATGGGATTGTTATTGTTCCATACAGTAGAATGTTCCTGCAAGAGCATTTGCAGGTGTTTTTATAGGGAAATTTTAACTGCTTTAAAAATTGAAAGCATAAAATTATTGATAAGAAAAAAATATATACTTTAACAAATTATTGATGAATCATGTTTTTTACTAGTGTTCAATATTTTGAAGAGAAATTCAGGGCATAAAAAAACATATGATCTTTATATCTCTTTGATTATTATCTCATTCATGATTTTTAAAATATAGTAAAATTTCATAATTCAGAAAAACATTACCAAAAGTGAATTCATTTGTGACTTTTAAACTTGAACAGTGTCTTCAATATCTCCTGTAAATATTCAGTTAATGCTTTTAATCTTATAGGTGAGAAAATGACATACTTTGTCAATACTACATTTATAACATGAGTTCAGTTACATCGATATTATAATAATTAATGATTATATCATGCTTTAGAAGGAAAGTACAGAGAAGGTTGGTATTAAGATGCATGGCACACCATTGTGATATCCATACTCATTTTACTGTTCAGATTTTTTAAAGCTAATAGCTGTCAAAAATACCCATTATAGGCTAGTCTATAATTTGTAGAAGTCAAGTAATACATTTTTTTCTGAAGGTATAATGGATGCTCCATGGAGCAATTATTTTAGAAAGACAACTTCATCTCAGCTGTCTTGTGCCAGCAGAACTATTTAAGAGCTTGAGATGCATAATTCAATGTGGAAGGGCTGTCAGAATTGAGAATACCTTTAAATTATAAAAACTTAGTACCACGAGTCAGTTATAATTATAATGGAAATGTAGTTTTCTGTCATTTTATATGGCAAACATCTCTCAAGAAGCAATTTCATGTGTTAAAATATTTTGGCAAAGTGACTTTTGATTCCAAAGGGATACAGATTATCTGGTTTTATACCTGAATATTTTTCTTAAAAATTGAGTTTAACAGCCTGCACTGCTTAACATGGCAAACATAAGAATATTATTAAAATCCCATTGGAAAATCTCAGGGAGACTATAGGATATAGTAACTCACCAAGACAGGTCTGGTTATACACAAAAATATATTATTATAATAGCAAAATGTGGCAAGCAGTTCTTTATCAGGCATCCAATTATTTTACATGGCAAGTATTTGAATAGAAATACAGTTGCTATTTTAGACAGAATCCCTTTTCCTAGCAAGTATTTTCATAATTCAAAATTAAAGTGAGGGAATAATTGTTCAAAATCTTTCTGGATTCTTCAGTTCATTGCCTTTGATGACTTATCTTAAACAAGTGGTAGCTATTGTCTTCCTCTTGTTCTACAAAACTTTTACTATCATAAGAAATTAAATAATAATAATAATAATAATTTTGTTCCTTTAGAAAATAAGCTACAGAATAAGAGCACAGTAACATATATCACACACTTTAAGTTTTCTTGTAAATTTCAATAAATGGAATGTTTACACAAGCCCAGATTCCACAGTTGTATTCTACCAATTTTCAACAACAGGAGTTATACTGAACACTTAATTTTTCAAACTGCCATCAAAAATACTTCTTGAGGACAATTACTATATTTTCTAACTTTATATTGGCATTCTTATCATATTGGTCCTAATAGTAAACTGTTATTCTTTTTCCAAATAATATGAATCAATTTTGAGCACTTGATTTATTTCCAAAAATTAGTATGCTGATATATTTATTGAGTTCCTACTACATATATATGCATATATATATATATATATATATGTGTGTGTGTGTGTGTGTGTGTGTGTGTGTTTTAAATATTTTGTACTTTAAAATAGTAATAATTGTCCATCATTATTCAAAATATTTAATTGTTCATTGTTTAAAAAACAAATCATGTCTGAATTACATTTAATTAAAGCAGATTGAGGAAAACAGGTGACAACTTGAACTTGATGTATTTTCAATTCAGCAAATGTTTGTTGAATGTAAACTGTGTCTGAGGTATTTTCCTAGCCACTGGGGATATAAAATTAATAATAAAAAAAGACATAAATTTTTTCCATTCACATAGTTTACATTAGTCACCTAAAAAAATAGAAAATCTAGTGATCTAAACACAAACTTCAGAGATAATATATTTGATTTTTATCATAAGGCTTCAACCTTTCTAGAAATGAATAGAATGAGAAAGTCTTTATGTTCTTATTTTAAGAGTTATAAGAAAATAATTACCCTAATACATATGAAGTCCTTGAAAATATGATCAAAATACATATCTAAAAGAAAGGAAGAAAGGTGTATTGTGCACTTACTTATTTTATGCTAGTTGCTTTAACTTTTAGTATACCTTTTAATCCACACAACAATATTGAGGAGTGCAATCTTCATTATTTGGTTAAAAATTGAGAATCAAAAATTAAGTAACATTTTCAACAGCTTGTAAGTTAAAAAAAGTAATTAAATCCAGTTATTTCTAATTCTCCAAATTCTACAAAACTATTTTCTAGAAAATTGTCACAGATCAAATATCCTAAAATGATATTTAGTGATCCATTAATTTATTTCCTTGCCTCTAGATGGAATCTATAGTATCCTAAAGAAGATGAGTTCTCCAAAATGATATTTTATTAACTATTTTAATATAATTTTGGTCACATCTGAAACATGTCTTTTTCTATTTTATGTTGATTTTTTAAACACACACACATAGACACACACACACACACACACACACACACACTTTTAAAAAATATCATCAAGAATTTAAGTTAACTTTAAAATGCCAAACTTTTTTCTTTCTGTATCCTACTTTGCCTATTGTAATTCAAGATGATATATACTTGCAATTAGTAACTGAATTTTTTCCAAATTAATATATAAAAAAGTATAAATGCTGCATTATTTTTGTCCATTACAATAGTGTTATAGATATTGTAATGCACTGATTTCTTTATCATTACCAGAATTAAACGTATTTTGCTGAAAAATTGAATGCAGTTACGGTATTATATTATTGTATCAAAGAGATAATCATTATCTAGAAAATAAGAAATAATGCATTACAGTAATGCACTACACATATGATTACTTCTGGTATAATGCAGTATAATGCTTAAATTAATTCCAAGCAACTTCCTAATTTTATTTCAGTACAACTAAATCACAAGTCACAGAGAAGTAGAATGTAAAACTTAACCAATATTTTATTTGATTCATTCTGACTGAATCATGAACTGGTATAAAGCATGAAATTTCTGAAAATGTTAATTACTTTAGAAAGAAATTTAATAATTTGTCTTTGGTGATCACTGTGAATAGATGAAGGAAATTCAGAATGGCATGGTAATAAGCTAAGTTCTATTTGTATGATAGTGAAATGAAAGAAAAATGTAAAAGAATGAGAGAGAGGAGGGGAAAAAAAAGAAAATGGAGAAGAGCAATACAGAAGAAACTAGATAAAAAAGAAGTAGGGACGTAAGGGAATTCAGAGGAGGCGGATACGAGCCAAAAAGAGGAGAGAATATGTGTGTATTCAGCAAAATGGAAAACTAAATAGGCAAAGCTCTCAGTTTAACTTTTAGATTTACCTTTTTTTGTATTCTTCTCTAATATAACAGTTCAAATGGGGACTTAAAATTAATGCTATAAATACAGCCTTTAATATAATGTTACATTGTACAGAATATCACATTAGGTCTTTCTAATGAGTCAACAAAATTTCCACATTGCCCTTGAATACTCTAAAATTAAGAAATTTAATAATAATTAATAATAAATATATGCACTTTAATAGAGGAAGAATTAGTTGTACAACTTTTATTAAACTAGGCTTTGTATTCAGCTCAAACTGTGAGGCAGAGTGTTTGTAGCATGGGATTCTGTCAGCATTCTTTTAGAAGACACAGAGACATTTGAAAATTGGCTCACATTCTCATCAACTGAATAGATAGTCAAGCTTTTCATTTAGGCATAAGATCTTGCTAAATATTGCTAATAAACTTCCTACTTCTTTCTCCTTTTTTTTTCTCCATCTCTCACTCTGCCTTTCCATCTCTGTTTTGATCTCTCTCTCTCTCTCCTTTCTCCAACTTAATGATCACTAAAATATAATCTATTATTAATTTAATAGAATTAGGTATCCACATTTAGTATTCCATGTCTGAGGCTATTGTGTGTAGAGGTAAATTATTTTTCTTATCTTGCTTTATTTGTGGAATTTGTTTTAATGTTATAACTAAGTGGTTAAATTAACCTTAAAACATGTTTCACCATAGTTTATTTAGTATTGTGGATGTCGTCTATTATAAATTTTTAAATGTCAAATGATAAAAATAACGAAGACATACATTAATGAGAATAATATATAAATCACAAAAAAAAATTAAACACTAAAATGGTTGAAACTACCCGAATAGTACCTATTTTGGATGACCTACTAAGTGTGATAAAACAATGTCTTCTTATGATCTTATTATTATACTCAACCATAGTTTTCTGTATAAATAATCTAGGCACTTTCAAAGTTTATTTTTTTGTAAGAATTCTTCAGAATAATATATATTTAAGCAGAAAACTTGGAAAACACACAAAAGCACAAAGCAAGTATCTCCAAGTCACTTGAGATCCCACTAATGCCTCAAATGTAGCATAGTTTTCTAATTGAGTTTTTCACGTGTGTGTGTGTGTGTGTGTGTGTGTGTGTCTATATTTCTTACATATCTAAGAGGTATTTTAAAACTTGAATTCTACATAGGGAAAATTATGAAAATAAAATAATACTTGTTCAAAATTAGTATTCAAAAGAACAGTAAGAGGCAGAAACAGCATTTTATTGTTTGGTGACAAGTATTAAGAGGAATTAATTCCCAAATCAAGCTCAAAGTACAGGCAATAACTAATTAGAATATAATGGGAGTGAGAAAGAGTATAGATTAGACAGAACAGAGAAAGACAGCAGCAGACAGAAACCTTGGATTTTTAGTTTACTATTTTTTATTGATATTTGATTAATGATGCCATTCTATAATTGAAGTAGCTTGGTTATATTCACTCTTTTTATATCCTCAAACTTTTCCAGACGAAGTATGATGTTTTGAAATTTCTGTCATCTCAGATTCCACTTTTGTTGCTTCTCATACACATTCACTTCATAAGTTCACATAACTTTTTAATGTGAACTGTCACAAAAACAATAAATATCTAACTCCTTTGTAGCCTAAGGACTGGTAAAACAGTTATGTGGCCTGTGTTGAGAGAACAGACCCATCTAAAGTGAAATCCGCAGCAGTCTAACATTCTATAATCAGTAGTTTTAATCTGAGTTTCTTTTTATTAGGTTGTGTTAAAGCCAGATCCCATGATAGCCAGGTCCAACCATTTTCTTTCTTTCTTTTTTTCAGGGAGGCTTTATGATCTAAAAAATGTCTTGGTCCCATATTTGTGAATTCTATTAATGGAGGCATTCTTGCACTTACGTCAAGTTATACTGAATATAAATGGAGGATAAAAGGATTATCAGATTATAAATCAAATGAGGCTTTCTGGCAATATAAATCTCAGCTATGTCAGGCTCTTGTGTTAATGGAATTGCAGAATTCCATTGGCCAGTAAAAATTTAAACTCTATGTTAGAGAATTTGCTAATTTTTTTTACAGGACTTCCCTTGGTAAATGCTAAAAAATAATGTGTGAGGTTTGTAAGCAAATTTGTATCAGGTCTTGGAATTGTTTTTTATAATAATGCCAAAAATTATTGGCATTTGAAAATGTATTATAACACCCATATTATACAGTTCTAAAGCTTGTCTTGGAACTTATTTAGCACTTAATCATTCAAATAAATGTTGCTCTGTTGTGTTAAATGCAAACTAGATAGTATATTTAACATTGAGATAAATGATGTGATTTGACCAAAGGATTAGAATCTAATAAGACAGTATCTGGCTCATTCAAATGATAGAACTACTTATGTGTAAGGTAATCAATTAATTCTGTCAATAACTATAGTAAAATTTGTGTTTGTGATTATACATTTTATATATACACATAAATGTAGAATTAACTAGTTGTTGAAACTAACATAGTTTAAGCAGTTGTGTTTGGTTAAGTAGTAATTAGCTTCATTTCTAACTATATGTCTAATATTGATACACATGATTATATTAACGTGGTTCATTAGAAGTCATATTCAATATGTGGCAGTTATATATAAAATGAATTTTTAGGTGATGAAAACATTTTTTTCACATGTTGATTTTCAAACAATTTTGCTTTTATATAATCTAGGTATATTTTAATTTGTTGAATATGAATCCTTTCATTACACTAATATTTGTTGAGTATCAATAATGGACACAGTGTACTAAGTGTGGAGTTATAAAGCATAATAAGGTATCAAGTTTGTCTATGCAGATGAGGACACAGATAATTAATATTGCCTTCAACAGGCATTGAAACAATTTTTTCAATATAAGTAGTGATGTTCAGAAACAATGTCTCTTTCATCCAATATTTTTAACCAAATTTCCTCTAGGATTAAGCTTGTGATGCACTGCTATCAAAAGTTACTACAAGACATCTTTCTATTGTATTGTCTTAATAAATATATATTATTTACATATTTATTTAAGCATATATTATCTTAATATATATCTACCTTTATTCTTCCTCTGATCCTTGATGCCAGACAGAATGGAGAGTTCCTATTTCATTTGTCTGACTGAGATGTACTGTGTAGCCCAGATTGTTTAGTGTTTAGGAACTGTATCAAATAAGAGTTTTAGATTTTTGACAGGCAAAAATTTATTAGAGGAGAAAATAGATGAAAATTTTACTGACTCCTTGCCTCATGATATCTCTTTGTTTTTTTTTAAACTTGTTTTAAAATATACTTTAAATCTGGGCAGAAAACATTAATTATTTTAGGCTCCATAATAAATCACAAATATCAAATGTTCTTAAAAAAGAGACTACCCGGACTTTGTGCTCTTATACATTATCCCAAACCCCAAAGGAACATTCACATAAAGGTAGATGTTTCAAAACAGTTTTGAGTGTTTCAACATTTATAATGAATTTAGAAGTACAGATCATATTTTAGCAGACTTTATTTTTTAAGTATATATTTTATTTTTTATTTTAACTTTAAAAAATTTTAAATTACAGTTGACATTCGATGTTATTTTATATTAGTTTCAGATGTACCAGTGTGCAGCATAGTGGTTAGGCATTTATATAATTTACGAAGTGATCTCCCCGATTACTCTAGTACCTACCTGGTATAATACACAGTTATTACAATATTATTGACTATATTTCTTATGCTATACTTTACTTCCATGACTATTTTGTAATTACCTATTTGTACATCTTAATCCCTTCACCTTTTTCACCCAGCCCCAAACTTAACTTCTCATCTGACAGCTCTGTTTATTCAGTGTATCTATGAGTTTGTTTCTGTTTTGTTTATTCATTTGTTTTGTTCTTAGGTTCCACATGTAAGTGAAATCATATTGTATCTGTCTTTCTCTCCAGGCTCATCCATGTTGTCACAAATGGTAAGATGTCATTCTTTTTTGTGGCTGAGTAATATTTCATCAGCAGACTTTAAATGGGACTTTGACATGGACCTTCAAGATTATACCAGACACTGAAGATAATGAAAAAAATTGAAATTCAATGAAAAAGAATAGGCAACAGCATGGAGGTAGGAGCCATTATATAAGCATGGAGCCATTATATAAGTGAAACAGAAGGAGACATGTTGCAATTTACATTTTATAGATGTGTCCCTAAAGACAATATAAAATGTGAAACTGAGGAATTCAATTCAGAAAGAATAACTAGGCAGTTATTTTACAAATTTATGTAAAAGGTGATAAAGCATGATAACTGGAGTGAGAATAAAAGAGGGTTAGATTCCAAATTTAATTAGAAATGAGAACTGAGAATGATGATTTTATTATTGCTTTATACTATTTTTTATCTGATGATGTGAGAATGTACCTGACATAGATTTAAGTATGGTCAATACATTGATGGTACTGCTTATTAGATGTGTAGTTTTGGACAAGTTATTTAATTTTCCAAAGTTTCAGTTTTATTGTCAAAAATGTGAAGACAATAATAAGTCACCAATTCATATAATTTTGGAACTTACACTCAATAAATAGTAGCTTTTAAATATTAAGATTTTTTTCCTGCTATAAGTATCCAGGGCTAGAGAATGGTAGCAAGAAAAATAGTAACTGTTTTTAAATTTAGAATAATTTTGATTTTATCACCTTTTCAGAGAAATCATATATATTATTATATATCAACTTTAACTAAATAGAAAATATATATTACATATTTTACATATTTTCTATTTAGTTAAAATTGATTATAATCTGTAAAACATTAGGGGAAGAAAGCTCATCATATGTAATAATGTTATTTAGACTCAAAGTTGGTGGTTTTCAGCCTTGGCTAAATATTGGATTCACCAGAAATTTCTGAATATAAAATTCCTAAAATAAAAGCCAAACCAGCTTAATCAAAATATATGTGAATGGAGCATAGAAGTCATTATTTTCATATCCCAGATGATTCTAGTGCACAGCTTAAATTGATCACCACTCCTCTAAGTGTTCATGTTAGCATATCTCAAAATTTAATGTGAGTAAAAATCATCTGGGGAACTTGTTGAAATTCAGATTCTATCTCTAAGTGGAGTCTGAGATTCTGTATTTCCAAAAAGATCCCACTGGATGTCTTATAACTCATGGGTGGAGCAAAGTTTAAGTAGTAAGGATGTAGATCAAAGAGGTTGCTGTATATAGGGAAATTTTCCTGAAGCTTGCATTGAAAATGGGCTATATTTCAATGGTTGAGAAATGATGGGGATTGCATATCAGTTAGCAAGACCAGGAGGAACGAAGGGTGTACTTGGAGGATACATGGAGAACTACATGACTGATGTCCAGTTAGGTTTTTTGAGGAGCAGTAGAAGGTAAAGCTGAAGCATGAAAGATGTGTTAGACTAGATTGAGACCTCAAAAGCTCTACAGGTATATCCAGGCTTTTACTTCTGATTTAGAAAGAAACTTGGAAGAGGTCTTGAAACGTCAAAATATGGAAGGGAGAGCTGGGGTTTAGGAAGATATCTCTGTAGACAGGGAATATATACAAGGTCAGTTAGAACTGAAGGATTGAGGTAAAGGAGGAGCAAAGGCAGTCCTGCCCTTAATAATGAGGGGTCTTGGACCCTTACAAATAAAAATAAAATAAAATAAGATAAATAGTTGTAATAGTTATAAAGATAAATATCATTAACTGATTTTATACATGCCAGACACTCTGCTGAATACTTCATGCTGATCATTTTATTATCATATTCAACTTATGAGATAGGTACTATTGTCCCATTTTATTGGCTGTACAATTAAAATAGGAAATTAATATCTTGCTCAAGATCACAATACGCAATAAATTTAGAGCCATTTAGTTCTTCCATTCTCTGTGAATTTTTTTCCCAAAAATATCAACATGCTATTTATACTTTTAAAAAAATCGAAGTTACCATGTTTATATTTTTATATTGGTATACTAATGACACAGAGTTTTGGTGCAAACTGAGTAAGCAAATTTGTCTAAATTCAACTAAAAAAGCAAAACTACCTTGCATTACTAAGTCTGTGAAATTGTAACTGTTGATCTTTTTATGAGTTTATACATAATAGTTTGGAAAAAAATTTCTAAAGAATAGTCTTAATTTTCGATATTGAGATTATAATAGCTATTTGTCTTGGATCATAAAAATTCGTTTTTAAAATGAATCTCAGGACACTCAGATAGTTTATAATATGAAATTGGGATATGATAGGCCTTTGAGAAGTTTGCTTTTTTAAAAAGCATTTTGAGATACAATTTGCTATCATATATTTTACCCCTTAAAAGTATACAATTCAATGTTTTTTTGTATATTTAGAGTTGTTCAAATATCACTATAATCTAATTTTAGGAAAGTTTTATCACCTCAAAAAGCACCTGTACTAACTCCAGTCCTAAGCAACTACTAATCTACTGCTTATCTCTTAGACTTATTTTCTATTTATATAGATTTACACATTTCAAATAAATGGTATAATATAACATAAGGTCTTTCTTGACTGGCTAAACACAATGCTTTGAGATTTATTCATGTTGTAAATGTATGAGTACTTCATTTATATCGCTGAATAATATTCTATTACATGAATGCACCACATTAAGTGTATGCATTCATTAGTCAATAAACATATGGGGTCTTCACAAATTTTAGCTATACTGCTAGGAACATTTATGTACAATTTTTTGTGTGAACATATTTTTTCATTTATCTTGATACCTGGGAGTGGACATGTTGTGTGTTATAACTCCATGTTCAACATTTTGAGGAACTGCGGAATTGTTTTCCAAATTGGATGCACTGTTTTATACTCTCATCAACAATATATAAGAATTTTAATTTTTTTACCTCTCTGCCAATACTTGTTATTATCTGTCTTTTTGATCCTAAGTATACTAGTAGGTGTGAAGTGATATCTCATTGTGACTTTAATTTGCATTTTCTTAATGACTAACAATATTAAGCATTTTCTCATGTCATTATGGTTGTTTTTATATCTTTTTTGAACATTTTGCTTATTTTTTAATTGAGTTATTCTCTTTTTATAATTAGGTTGTAAGAGTTCTGGAATACAAATCCCTTATCATATATAATTTGTAAATATGTTCTCCCTTTGGATTGTCTTTGCATTTGCTTGATGGTATCCTTAGAAGAACAAAGTATTGTTTTTAATTGATAAAGTCCAACTTGTCAATATTTTTTAATCGCTTGTGCTTCGGTGCCACATCTAAGGGACTGTCGCCTAATGCAGGATCACAAAGACTTATTTCTGCTTTTTTCTGACTTTTATAGTTTTTGCTCTTACATTTTGATCTATGCTCCACTTTGAATTAATTTTTGTGTACGGTATGAGATGGGAAGAAATATTATTTTAGTAGGTTTGTGTTCACAACATGCAAAAATACCAATAACTTTATAATAAGACAGAAATGTATTACTGTATTCAGAAGCAAGGCTTGAAACAACTGAGTATTTTAGAGAATCTGTCTTGAAATATTCAGCTTGTATATGTTGACCTAGAAATGTGATAAGACCCAGAGTAGGATGAGCTTACCCTAGATAATCTGATTTGGCAGATCTGTCATAAGACCCAGAAATTCAAAATTTTTACAAGATCTCTATACAAATAATATTGTGTTCTGAAAACCTACTTTGAGAAACACTAATTAAAGTGAATGAATTTCAGCAAATACTGAAAATTTTAAGACACTATTGGTGATATTTTTTTTTAGAAAAATATGATAAACATAAGGGGACTGTAGACATCCCGGCCCTGAGGATTGACAATGATTTTCCTGTATGCCATAAAAAAGTTTACTTTATTGTAATTACACAAGATGTAGCTTCTGCTTCCCTAAATCCCACCTTCAGTGACTATATAGCAAGACTGTAACCACCATCATATTGCTATACTATAACAGTCCACAGAAAATTCAGGCTTAAGATGACAAGGAAAACAATTTTAGACAGAAATGGTTCCAGAGAACTGCTGAACATGCCAACATGATGCATCTATTTTCATGAAAATTTTCTTTCAGTCAATCTAACTCTCATTAAAATGCAATATTATCATCCAAATATCATGTATTCTAGATGTTTTCTTGCCATTTCTCACTATCCACCAATATCTCTTTTAGTATCAGGTCTTAGTCAATGATTAAATGATGGGAAGAGCTGTCTTGATAATTGTCATTAAACTAAAATCTGCATGCTACAGATTTCATGCAAAGCAAACATCATTTCTAATTGCTTTAAGAGATGTGTATAAAAAGAAAAAGGAGTCCCCAGAAAGCTCACCCACAAAACCAAAATGGTAACATCATAAATATAAAATTGAGGGAGAAATTTTTATTTTTTAAAAAATGTGCAACAGATGTAAAAATAAAAGCTTGTCTAAGGGCTAAGCAGGAGTAATCCTGTAGTGCATTTTGCTAATTGTAGAATAACGCAATTGAAATCTTCTTTGACTGTGAATAGTTTATGCAGAAATTAATTTTGTTTCTGAAACATCACCATTATTTTTAACAAAAAAAAGGAAGAAAGAGATGAGCTGAAAGTTTTTGCCTGTTTACCAGCAATTGGTTTTAAAATATGGAATCGTTTGAAACTTTAAAAAGGCAGAATGCAGGAAATTGTCATCAAACTGTGAGCTATACATTTCTTGCGACTCAGAAGGACAAATAATGCCTGAAAATAAAGTAAAATGGAAATAAGTGTTTGTGAATTCTTCCCAAAATGATAAATTTAGGACAACCTTTATAAAAACACATTGTAGGAATTTTAGGAAACTACCTAACAGCTCAGATGATACTTGGAAGAGAACAAAAATTAAAAAAATATTTCCAGAAAATAGAGAAAAACAAATATAAAATAGTGAATCAAGGGCAATATGAACTTATTGTCTTTTTATTTTCTTCAGAATAATACTTTTTTTTGCTAATTATTTTAAGAAATAAATGTCAATGAGACAATATGGAAGAAGCTGATTTTACTGGGTTGGTAAAAATGTGAAGGATATTTTGTCTCTGAAAAGTTAGCTGAGAGTTTATAAATATGGATTCCGGACAGATTAAAAGAAATTGAGCTTCATTGTAAGATGTATCAAAGTATGTTTTATGCTTTCTTGATCTATGAACAATCAGGTACTTATTGTTTAGCTAGTGATGTACTTTTTATTGGAAAAGTGGAAAAAAATCATGTCTTGAATTCTGTTTTATTAAAAAAAAATAGAAAAGTCCTTTGAGTGCTGTAATATGTACAAAATATTTCCAACGAAGGGGTTTTGGTAGGAGCTTATAAATGTGTGTCATACATCAGAATATCCTATTTGAAATAATGGGAATGCATTGAGAAGACATGACCCTAAGCAATTAAAAGGGGTAGGGGGAGGTGGTTTGGAAGATATTAAATCATGCTTCCTTCTGTCACTGTCAATTATATATTCAATTTCCAAGTCAATGTTTAATATATCATTGGAGCAATGCATTATAATTCTAGGATGGCTGGCATAGTCATAGTAACATCACTCTGATGTCACCTTAGAGTCTGGCAGAGAGCCACAATGAACATGAAAGTTTAGCCACCCTAAGAAATATTTCTCATAATTTTTTCAATAAATGATTAATATTAAGCCAAACTAGAGATACAACTCATTTGAAAAAGTGTAGGTCATTTTCCAACTGTTACTTCATAGTGTACACTGGCATCATGCCAGGGAAACAGAAGGGAAAACCCTATAATAAAATATGTTTTAATAAATTACTAATTTTTCATAGCCATGCTAAAGATTTAGAAGGAAGATGGCATTTTCTAACTAGGCCACAGGCTTATTGAGGTTAAAACTCTTTTTCTTTTGCCCAACATTGCAATATGGATGAGACTTTGCTCTCGCTTATCATAACTGCAGTGCACAGTGAATATTTAAATCCTGAAAGATCAGCAATAATGGATGCAAACCGAATGGATCAATATTTAGCCTTTTGTGGACTATAACTTTTCTCTTAGCCCCAATTACTTCTTGGCACAGGGGTTGATTTTTAATATCTTAGGTGTTTGGAATCTCACTAATTTTAATTTTAAACATTAAAGAGACACATGTAGAGAAAGCTGTTGCTAAAATAATTCTAAAATATGCTTAAATAAATTCAATGTCTTTTCAAGATCATTTTGTAATAATAAATTTTGTGACATATATATTGAATTTTTTTCATTTATAAGAGACCAGATAATTTTAAAATTTATGAAAAGATATTTTCTTGTAATGTCCTTGGGCAATATTTCATGACCACTTGTGAGACATTTGGCCAGTTTATCTTTTTAAAATAAAAACTTATTACAAATCTGATAAAATATTAGTATTAAAATATTATATAATTTATTCAGGTGTCACAGTATAACTAATCAATTATGATAATTTGTCTCTGAAGTTCTATGAAGGATTTCAAGGAAATCAAGATTCTAGGAAAAAACACACTTTGTTTTAAAATAGAAATTTCATTTTATCACCCTTTAGACAATAAGTACTCATAAATGTAATCTTTGTTCCCAAAAGCCCAATCCTATCTAATGCTAACCAAAAAAGAACAGCAACAGCAACAACAATAACAAAAACTATTCATTTAGCAACTAAGTAAATTAGAATATTTACTATGAAAAACTATAAATCAATTTTTTGTAAGAATTCTATTTTAAAGTATATGTGTGTGTGCAAGTGTGTGTGTGTGTGTGTATGTGTGTACCTCAGAATTAAAAAAGGAAGAGATAAGCCTTCCAGTTGAAGTAAGCATACTGTAATTATTATTTAAAATTTGACAAAATATAAAAAGCAACTGAGGAACCTGAAAAGTAAATAAGAATATAAAAATTGGGAAGGAAGTTAAAATGTAAGAAAAACAAATATAATCGTGTTGTGTTTAATGTTTTTCTTTCTTCTTTTATCTCCCTACTATGAGACAAACTATATGATGGACATCATTATCAAAATCTGATATAGTCCTTTCTGGCCAAAAGTCCAGGAAAATTGCCACCTATGATCTCAAGAGATAATTTTTCATTTTCTCCTTTTAAAAATTATTTTAGCTCTGCTGCAAAACCTGCTCCATTGCAGAACTGCAGTATTAAAATGCAGTAGTGGCACAAGTACCTATAGACCCTAGAAAAACACCCATCATTCTGTTCTCAGGAACAGAGAAGAGGGATCCTGTTAATCAAAGTGTAGAAGAATTCTAAATATTTTTTCTCTATCTTGTTCCTCTTTATTACAAGGGCAAGTCCAGAATTATGGAAATTCACAACAGCATGGGAGATCAAAAACCAAAATAAAAAACAAACAAAAACAGCCCATAAAAGCTGCAGTGTCAGAGAAATCTCACAGAGACCTGAGCTGAAGAACCTCTTTTTTGTATATAAACCAATAGAAGTCCTGAGCTCACCCTCAGATGTCTATATGTACAGCACACCCAACACATATAGTCAAAGATTCGAAAAGTGAATGACTATAGAGATGACTATCCAAATCTCCAGCTCATATTCTGAGTTGCTCAGGTGAGATGCAGACACAAGAAATATAGTAAACACTTTGAAAATTGAACTTTCATTAGATTTACCATCTGCAAAAAAAGTGTCTGATTTGCATTCTATACATGAATTAATTGCTTGCTAACAGAAACAAACAAAAGTCAGCATTGTCCAATTGGATTTTTTTTTTAAAGAACAATTTCTCAAAACGTAGTTTCTAAATGAACAGGATACCATTTAAAGCTACCCAAAATATCAAAACCTAGGACAGTCTGTCCAAGAACCAGGAAAATCTGATCTATTATCAAGAGAAAAGACCCTCAACACATGGCAGTTCTAAGATGACACAGATATTAGAATTACCATACAAAAGCTTTAAAGAGATTATTATAATGATGCTTTTTGAAGTAAACATGAACACTCTTGAAATAATGGGAAAAGTCAGAGATTCTAAGCAGAGAAATAGAAACCCTAAAACAGAAGCAAACAGAAATTTGAAAACAAACAAACAAAAATATCTGAAATTTAAAAATCGCTGGATATGTTCAATAGGAGAATAGAGGTGACAGAGAAAAGATATAGTAAAATTGATAACAGAACAATAGAAATTATCCAGAGTTAACAAAACAAAGAAAAAGGAGTAGAAAACAAAATGAACAGAACCTTGGGAATCTGTGGAATAAAATTCAAATGTTTAATATTTATTTTCAGTGAAGTCTGTGAAAGAGAAGAAAAAAATTCTTTCATAAAGTATCTTTGAAGAAACAGAAATTGAAAGCATCTCAAATTGGGTGACAAGCATACATTCAAAGATTCAGGAAGCTCAGTAAACATGGATTCCATAACAATATTGAATCTATTTGTACTTGGAGAGCTCCAAAATATAGGATATATTTAAAAACTGATTTTTAAAATGAGAAATAAAAAAGTCTACAATTGCACATGAAGATTTCAACATTCCCTTCTTCATAATTGATAGAGCAGGTAGATAAAAAATTAGGAAGGATACAAACTATCTTAAGAATGCCATCTACAAACTAGAATAGGAGTTGGCAAAGTATGGATTATCAATCAAATCTGGAATGCCACTATTTTGAGTGTAGCCCACAAGCTAAGAATGGTTTTTACACTTTGAAAATGTTGCACTTTAAATGGTTATATAAGAACGTACATAATATTCTCAATTTTGCTTTTCAGTGTGCAAAGTGTAAATTATTTATTACTTTTCATTTTAATAAAAAGTTTGTTAATTTCTGAAGTAGAAATTAGTTGACATTTATAGAACACACTGCTCAACTACAGAACATATATTCTGCCAAGTATTCATGGAAAATTCACTAAGGTAGACCATAATAGATAATAAAAAAAAATCTGGAAAATCTCCAAATAGATTGAAATTAAATAGCACACTTTTATATAACTAATGGTTTGTAACAAAGAAAAATAAAAACATTTTTAATTAAACTATTATACATCAAAACTTATAGAATCCAGCTAAAGTATATAGACAGAGAAATCATGTTTGCATTAAAAATAATAAAGGTCAAGCTTCTGGTCAAATAGTGAAGTAGAAAACACTCTGCTTGGGACCTCTCTTGACCACTACAAAATGACAACTAAACTACGGAACAACCATCATTGAGAATCTCTTGAAGTTTAGCTGAACAGAAGTCCTATAACTAAGGACATACAAAAGCCACAGGGAGACTGGTAGATGAGGCAGAGACTTGGAATGGGCTGGTCCCCCATCTACATGGGGCAGTTAAAAATCAGGAGAGATATCTCAGCTGTGGAGGTCATTCTGAGGAGTGAGGGATCCTAGCCCCATACCGGCCCCCAGCACAGGTCTCCAGAGTGAGCAAGAGAAGTCTTCACAACTTCTGACTGTAAAAACCAATGGAGATTGTGGCTGAGTTAGTCGGAGGGCAACTGGAGTCCCATGAACTCCACTTAAAAGACTCGCATACAGACTTCCTCATTGACAGATTCATTTACTTCGAGCTCCAGTGTTGGGACAGCAGCCTGAAAGGCCCCAGGGTAAAACTGAATTATCTGGCTTCAGGGTGAGGGCTGGAGGGAAAGCTTTTTCCCAGACAGAAGTGATGGCAGAAACCATTGTTCCTATGTTAAGCCCTCCCCGGTCCTGGTAATTCCCTGAGATTCCACCTGACCCAACTCGTGGGCCCACTCAAGCCACTTCCGGTGTTTTTGTTCGTTTGTTTGATTTTGTTTCTGTTGTTTTTGTTTTTGTTGTTGTTGTTGTTGTTGTTGTTGTTTGTTTTTGTTGTTTCTGTTTTTGTTTTATAAAATGGCCTGTCTTGGCTCATGCTGCAGACTTTCCTAAAATCTCTCTAAGTTTCTCAAGACCCAAACAAGCAGCATCTGGCCTCGGTGTGCCCTGTCCCTCTTGCTAAGCAGTCTCAAGACTGGCACTAGTGTCAGCTGGCCTCGGTTTTCAGCTTAGCCTCCTCCAAGCAACTCTAGGCCCAGAACAAGTGGCAACCATCTGCAGATCACTTTGTAAGTCATGCCAAGTGGCCCTAGGCAGGGCACAGGCAGTGGCTGAACTTGCCAAAAGGACTCAGAACCAAGACACCTGGTGGCCAGCTTCAGACCATATCAGAGAACCATCCAACTACCTCCACAAATGACATACCTAAAGGGCAAACTGGGTAGGTACCAGAGACATGCTCTGTAGGGTCAGCAACTGCACAACAGCTTCTCCATTGTAGTCAGTGGCCAGTCCACATAACCAATTAGCCTGAGAGTTAATCTCTCCTGTTAATGTGAACAGCAACCGGGTCTCAATCATAAGATGAGGGCACACACAATGGGCAGACCTGGAGCACCCAACTCAGGTGACCAGGGAGACTGAACCACTGGGTCCACAGGACAACTACTACATAAGACCACTCTACTATAACTAGAAGACATAGTAGCTCTATCTAACACATATAAACAAATACAGGGAGGCAGCCTAAATGGGAATAAAAAGAAATATATCCCAAATGAAAGAATAGAACAAACTTCCAGAAAAAGAACAAAATAAAATGGAAATAATTAATCTACCAGGTGGAGAGTCAAAATACTCAATGATCTCCATGAGAACTTAAAAAAAAAAGATAGGAAACATAAAAATGGATTTGGAAAATATAAAAAAGAACCGGTCAGAAATTAAGAATATAGTAACTAAAATAAAAAATACCTGAGAGGGAATCAATAGTAAATTAGATGAAGCAGAGGATTGAATCAATTACTGGGAAGATAAGGTAACAGAAAATATCCAATCAGAACAGCAAAACAAAAAAATGAATAAGAAAAAATTAGGGTAGTTAAAGGGACAATGTAAAGTACAGCAAGGTTTAGATCATAGGGGTACCAGAAGGAAAAGAGAAGAGGAAATTGAAAACCTATTTGAAGACATAATGACAGAAATCTTCCTTAACCTGGCAAAAAAACTAGATGCATAAGCCCAGGAAGCAGAGAGAGTATTAAACAATCTGAACCCAAAAAGACCCACATCGAGACACATCATAAAATTTCAAATGTTAAAGACAAAGAGAGGATTTTAAAGGCAGCGAGAGAAAACCAGTTAGTTAACTACAAGAGAGCTCTCATAAGACTGTCAGCTGATTTCTCGACAGAAACTTTGCAGGTCAGAAGGAATTGGCACAAAATAGTAAAAGTGATGAAAAGCAAAGACCTACAACCAGAAAAGAACTTTCCAGACAAGAAAGAGATAGAGTTCATCATTACCAAACCAGTATGACAAGAAATGTTAAAGAAACTTCTTTAAGACAAAGAAAAAAAATATTAATACTATGAATAATAAAATAACAATAATTATATATCAATAAGTAGTTCAACTGAAAAAAGACTTAAATGCTCTAACCAAAAGATAGGGTAGCTGAACAGATGAGAAAACAAGACCTTTACATATATTGTGTACATAAGATTCACTTGGGATCAAAAGACACACACAGACTAAAAAAAAATAGGTGGAAAAAGATATTTCATGAAAATGAAAATAAAAAAAAGCAGGGTAGTAATATTTATACAGACAAAATTATAGCATTTAAAGAAATGTTATAATTAGAGACAAAGAAGGACCCAGTAATCCATTTCTGGGCCTTCATCTGAAGAAACCCAACACACTACTGTACTTGTACCCAACAATACAGTGTAAGGAATATAGTCAATAATATTGTTACAACTACGTAGAGTATCAGATCAGTACTAGATTTATTAGGGCAATCACTTCATAAGTAAATGTGTAATCACTATGTTGTACACCTGAAACTGATATAATATTATATGTTAATTGTTAGTAAAAAGTAAAAAAAGTTATTTAAAAATAATAGTTTTTGAATTAATAATCAGAGCTTCCACCTTGAGAAATTGAAAAAATAACAAATTAAATAAAAAACAAACAAAAGAAATAAAAAAATAAAGATAAATAATAAAATAATACTGTAAGAACAAAAAAATAGAGACAATCAATAGAAATAAAAGATACTTCTTAGAAAACATCAAGAAAATGTATAAACCACTGTTTAGACTGACAAGAAAAATAAGAGAGAAAACTAAAATTAATCATAACATCGATAAAAGACAGGATGTCACTACTTATACAAAGATTTAAAAGATAAATACAGAAATACAACAAACAAACATACAAATCATTGTTGCAAGAAATTAAAATATAAATATTTGCAAAATCTTCCATGTTCATAGATCAGAAGACAATATATTTAAGGTGGCAATACTACCCAAAATGATTTAGAGATTCAAGGTAACCTCTCTTAAAATCCCAGATATTTTATTCATAGAAAGTGATGAGATGATCCTAAAGTTTTTATGGAAAATTAATAGACCCAAAATAGCCACAATTTGGGGAAATAAATAAGAACAAACTTGTAAGACTCATATTCCCAATTTTAAAACTGAGTATGAAGCTTTAGTAATCAGAACAATATGGTACTGGCATAAAGGTAGACATATAGATCAATGAAATACAATTGAGAGCCAGAAATAAGCCTTTACATTCATAATAAATTGATTTTAATAAGTGTACCAAGACATCTTAAATGAGAAAGAATGTTTTTTTCTAAATATTTTGTAGTGAAAAAAGGATATTCATATGCAAAAGCAAAAAGCTAAACTCCTTATACTATATACAAAAATTAACTCAAAATGGGACATAGATTTAAATTTAAGACCTAAAATTACAAAAGTCCTGGGAAGAAATACAGTGAATATTTGTGTCCTTGTGCTTTTCAAAATCTTCATCTTCAGACACCAAAGGCACAAAGGACAAAAGAAAAAAGAAGCAAATAAAATTTTATCATAATTATTATTATTATTATTATTATTATTATTATTTACTTCTAAGGATACCATCAAGAAAAGAAAAAGACAATTTATTTAATGGAAAAAATATTTACAAATTATATTTCTAATGAGACTAGAATCTGGAATATATAAAGAATTCTTAAAGGTAAATAATAAAAAGACAAATACCCTGTTTGTTTGTTTTTTTTGAGGAAAAATGTGAATACATATTTATATTAAGAAATACGAATGAGTACAAAGTATATGAAAAATGCTTTACATAATTAGCCATAAGAAAATACAAATCAAAATCAAAATGATATACTACTTTATACCCACTAGGATGGTTATAATAAAAATCACAGAGAAAAAAACAGTTGATGATAAGGATGTGGAGAAACCGAGACCATTATGCATTACGGACATGACTGGAAATAAGGCAGGCCCTTTGGAAAACCATGTGATGGTTCCTCAAAATGTTAAACATAGTTATCACCTGGTGATAAAAATGTCCTAAGATTTATTCAGTTGATGATTGCACACTCTATGAATACACTGAACACCAGTGAATTGTACACCTTAAGTTTGTATCTAAGTGAATTATATATCAGTGATGCTCTTATATAAAATCAAAACAAAAGCCTATACACAGTGTCTATAGTAATCGCTGAAATTAAGAAGAACTATAACATCTCCGAACTTGGGAATGCATAACAAATAAAAATAAATAAAATAAATATAAAAAGCAATAAACTATTGATACATGCAATCAATGGAATCAATTCTCAAAAGTCAGCATCTTGTATCATTTCATTCATATGACATCCCAGAAAAGATAAAACTATAGCAATGGAGAATAGATTAATGGCTATATAAGTGTTACAAACCAAATAAGGTTTTGATTGCAAAAAGATAACATGAGGGTTTTCAGGGGTGGTGGTAATGGAACCCCTCTGAGTCTTGATTTTGCTGGTGATTACATGACTCTATTCATGAGTCCTAGCAATGACAATACGGAGTTAGATACTACTATTCTTATGTTAATTTCACAGAAAATAAACTAAGAGTTAGAGAGTTTGAGAAATTTAATCAAAGTCAGAAAACTAATGCCTGTTGGAGCAGATGATTTCACCCAATCAAAGTGATACTGTGTCTCAGTCTGTTTGGACTGTTACAACAAAATACCAAAGACAAGGTAGCTTATAAACAACTAACATATATTTCTCACAGTTTTGGAAGCTGGGAAGTCCAGGATAAAGGCTTCCTTAGACTCAGTATCTGGTGAGACTGTCTTTCTCATGACAGCCTTCTCACTTTAATCTCACAAAGCAAGTGAAGGGGCAAGGAAACTTTCTTGAGCCTCTTTTATAAGGGCCTAATTCCATTCAGGAGGACTCCACCCTCATAACCTTATCATCACCCAAAGGCTCTACCTCCAATATTATCTCCTTTGGGGTTAATATTTCAATATATGAATTTTGGAAAAATACAAACATTCAGCATAGCACACTAGAAACCAGACTCTTAAGTGTTATACATAATGTGTTTCCATAGGTTGTCTTTCTTTTTGTTAGTTTAGAAAAAAAAAAATGCCTCTAAAGCAAGTGAGTTAGACTAGTAACTACTTTATTCATGGGAGCTACAAAATCAACAACAAAATTGGTAGTTTTGATAAGTCATTTAAGGAACCACCCCCCCCAAAAAAAAAAAAAAACGGGCACGCTTGACTTTGAGATCTTTTTTGTTCAACAACCTGACACAAAGTTCAATAAAAAATAAACACCAGTTGATGTGGTGCTATTGATCTTACCTCATTATATGAATTTTGTGAAAGCATACCAATTCTAATTCATATGTTGAGATACATTTGCATTGTTTGTGAATATTTCAAGATTATCTCCCTAAACCTTCAGAAAATACTATATTTTCCTAAATCAAAAATATTTCATCACATAATCTATACAGTTAGTCAGAAATTCTCCAAAATAATTAACTTTTTTATTTCAGGTGTTTTTGACAAACACATTATCACTACATTTGTATTGATTACACAGCTATCTTTAATTAATAAACTACTAATTATTATAGCAAACTATACCCCCACTATGGCTAACCAGTAATGAGATTACAGACAAACTTTTTAACAACCAAAGATAATGTCTTAATCATTCAGAACAAAATGTATCTGATTCCTTCTGTTAGGCCAAATTGAATATGATTTATTTGAATTGTTCATTTGTCTGAATCCCTTGTTTCCAATATAATTTTGCCTTTAAATTGATTAGCCATGTTTTATTTTAATCTGAACATAGAATGCAGAACATATCATCTTAACCAAAGCTAGAAACAGAACAATTAAAAATTAACTTTGGAATTCTTTTTTTATGAGAAGTTCTGATATTATTTACTATCTCAAAATTTTAGTCTAATCTAATCCTAATAAAAAGCTTTAGCAATTTTACAATTTTAGGGATGAAACATATCAAAATAAAAAAAATGTTTATGGGAAAATCTAATGTTTATTTTCTTTCATCAAAGAAAGTCATTTAGATTTTTGCAGTAATCTCTCTTTCATCTTTGGGTTTATATTCCACATTTAATTGATTTCAACAATATTCTTTATGTGCCAGTTAATAGTACATCGACATGAAAAGTGAAGTTCAGTAACTGCTAGCCTTTTTAAATAAGGAAGATGATTCTTTAAAAAGGGATAAATTTTTAAAATTATCAATAAAAATTCTGGATCTTTCATCACCTTATGGCAAATAATATTAAAGAATTATGTTTAAATGATTTACCACTAACAAAAATGCTATAAAATATATTCTCAAATAATTATTTATTTTATGCTAATTAGATAAGTAGTCATTGTTCCCTCTTTGATCATTTGGTGTACTATAGATCTTTTAAAATTAATTCTCATTTTCTAATGTTCCTGCAATTTAACCATTGAACCATACATTCTATTATTTGCCAAAACAACATATCTCTTTCTATTCAATGAGAGAAGATTATGCTTCATTTATATGTCTTATCATTAGATTTCATTGTTCATAATTATTTTATGGACTTTGTTTATAATAATTTTATTTACTCTGATGTCCAACATTATTTTTAACATATCTGCATTTATTTCAATGTCATTCAGAATTTCTCATGCAATGTTCAACTAAATTTATAATTTATCTATAGGAAATCAATCTTCAATTTTCTTAAAATATAAACCTAGTTCATTAAAATAAGAGAGATATTGACTATCAGACTTGAGGTTGTCATTATGACTAAATAATATCATTATTTTCTTTCTGTGGTTACTAAGCCAAGTGGCTTTTATCCACAGGGCTTATTTAATACATTCTCTTTTCTCCTTCCTCACCATAGCTAAACCTTATATCACCACATTTTATCTGTGTTTACTACATAAGCTACCAGGACAGCAAAGAAATAGGCATACACAGGAAGAGAAAAACAAAAGTAATCTCCAATCACCTATATGTCTAAGACAAAAGAAAGTTGTACTTCAGTATTTTTTTCTTATAATAATCGACTCCTGTACAGTGTCCCTATTGTGTCAGCTTACTGATGAACATCACTTACATTCTAATACTCATTAAGATTTCCCACTGGAGTAATTCACATTAAGTTTGCTGAAAGACACTCTTGTCCATATTCTAGAGTTCTGTGGTTAGAGAATATCATGAATCTCTCTCTATATTAATTATTCCCTTCAGAGTATAAGTTAGATTTTTTTTTGAAACTTGAGAATGTTTCATTCCACAAACCACAGCTGTCATTAAGTAGAAAAAAATAGAAACCAGAGAAACAAGTGTTGAGATTTTCTTGACTATGTCTAAGAGTCTGATTCATAATATACTTGTCAGTTTCTTTTAATTTTCTGGACCTTAATAACTTGAACTTCACATACCAGTGAGACTATTCACAGCATAAAGAAATGTTGAATGTGATAAGGTAATTGAATAGTAGGTGCCTCTTTTGTGTAACAGTGTTGTATTCCTTATGATCACCCCGATTATCAATATAATTGGCTTATGTAGTTCTCCCATAGTACATAAAAACTCAGAATTCTGTTCCATATTCCTGTCTTCTTTAATTGCTAGAGAGAAAATTAGTATAAGCTCAAGTTGCAACTCCTCAAGTTTAGGAACTTATATATTATTTTTAGTTTAAAATCTAGTTCATGTTACATTACACAATAGTCTATTAGGATATATGAGGTTTAGGGGACTGCTGGAATATCTTCCTTGAAACTCTGAAACTTTCTCTTTTTCTCTCTCCCTGAAACAAAATCCTTTATCACATTTTCCCAAATTAATTATAAAAGTTAAAAATTAAATCTTACTTTTGTCTCCCACATTAATTCTAAGTAGATCAGTTATTTTGTCCATATTAATGGGAGCATAGCACCAGTGAGATTTAATTTCAAACTTTTGTAATTACAGCTAAAATTAAATTTTACCATGAATGAATTGTCCATGTCCTAAATGAAAGCAGACTAGGAGGATTAGCAACCGTACCTCCAGGATGACTTATGTTATCTTTGATAATTAATTAAAATCAATGTGTAGAAGCCTATATTTGGAAATTTAAGGGGATTCTATGCAAGAATTTTTCAAATGCCCTTGTAAGTTTGGTGTAAGGGGTGCAGGAGTGGCAGTACTTTAAGGAAACTCTGAGAGGTCATAAAGTAGTGTGGTGAACCTATAGTACTTTTCTCTGTTTACTGATTTAAGCTGGATTAGGTATTCTCTCTGGAGGACTGCAGATATTTCATAAAGTTGAAAAACATGATTTTTATTTCCTAAAGGCTAAACAAGTTGAGAAGTCACTACAGGAAGTGAGGAGATTGGATAAATTATCCTTAAAATTGAGCCTTATAAAGAATTACAGAAATATGGAAGAGGAAATGTGTTAACTCTGAAGAATCTAAGTGGACACAAATACAATAACAAAATTTCTGATTAAATTTTAAAATATAAAAGTCTTAATTCTAATTTCAGAGTGGGGAATGGTACAATATACTTACAGTGCAGGCACATAGTAACAAACTATGAGATGATTTAAAAAGCATTGCCTAGAGAAAGTTTTCAAAACATTTGAAAAGTCTTATAAATTCCCAAAGTAGTAATCAGAGCAAATGAACATTAACAAGTCTAGTGACTAAGCAATTAAGTGAAGCCCTGAATTTTTAGCCTTTTTTTTTTTTTTATGAAGCCATGCCAAAGTACAGTGCATTATGTAAAAGTATCACAACATTAATAAGTCCAGCCGGGCATATGTTCCCCTGGTTCTGGCAGCCCTGTGTTTCCAAGTGGCGAGATTGTACTTAGAATGGCAGTTTCCCCTTTTTACAGCCAATGCTGATGAGTTTGTATATGTGTGTCCCTGGCAATGACAATAACAGTAATTTGGATATATATACTCTAAAACCCTTCATTTCAACATCTGTCCAGTCTTGCTCTACACCTTATTCCTGATTGTATCTTAAAAAAAACAAACAACAACAACAAAAAAACATTTTCAACACTGCTAATGAGAAATTAGTGTTTTCTTCATAACTTAAACACATAATAAATGGCAAAAAGCAGAACATTTTAGCCTTGCCAAAAATCTCATAGCAAGTGTGTTTGTGTGAGGAAGGGATACAGTAAAAATTTCTTCATTCATTCTAACACGTATTTACTGTAGATTTGACAGATTTCTTTCCTTTCACTCCTTTAATATTTTCTTAAAATCTTAGTTCTGATCATTTGAGTCTTCAGGGTGGGCTGATCCTCCCTCCACTATCAGCTAAATAAGCTTGAACTTAACTTGAAAAATAGGTAAAATGTTATATATCCTACTTTGAAACCTAGTTATTTGTTAATACAGCCATATTAGAAAGCATGTTCTGTGCTCTTGTGCCTATTTTGTGTTCACACTGACCATGCTCTACTTTTTTTCTTGATTCCATTATTAATGACAGTTGTAGGCTCAGTCTTCAAAGAAGTCTTCTCAGCTTATTCCAGGACACTATGGTTTCCTCTACCCTGCATTCATAGCATTTTATACTCTCATTCTTCAAATAAAAACTTCTTGAAATTGCTCTGTGATCTCCTTTGTGCTGTTGAATTCATATCTAATGTCAGTATTCTAGTAAGCTTTCTGTGTATGTTTTGTTTATCTGTATTACTAGACTGTAATATGTACATTGTGTATTTCTGTATAATGCTCTTCTTTCCTTGTCCTACCCCTAGATGAACTAAAACAGTATCTTGAATTAATAGTTGCTCTGTTGGTTGCCAATACTAAGGTAGAAAAGACCATATTTAATTCTTATTTACATTTTTAGACATTTTTAATAATCGGATCCAAACAAGTAGATATACAAACAAAATAATTTGAGAAAATGAAAGTAGAAAAAGATAGTCTGTTGGGGGAGCACTAACTGAGTTGGTGTCTGCTGCTATTTTGTCTGAGTGATGACTCAGTGATCATCTGTCATTCCGGGAAAATAGGTTTAATCATTTTGTCCTAGAATGTAGTAATAACATAATAGCTTCAATAACATTTTTTTTTCAATGAGAAGCAACATGTTAAAAGCTAAATTTACAATGGAGAGAGCAGGGACTTCTATAATTATCTTCATCTAAAATATAGTCTAAATCCTCAATGTTACCACTATTAGGCCACTAATAATTGACATTTCATAGTCACAAATTTTCCTTGACAGAGCAGTATGTTAGACATCTGTTACCACTGTACTCCATCGTTTCTGCATAGTTATATTAACCTCCTTATTGATCTAATATATGTCTTCTGCTTCCAGATACAAGATTAGGAAGTACTCTGAACTCCATTGTGATATTTATAGGGCCCACAATCATGTTAGGCAGCAGGCTATGTCCTGAGAACCTCTGCCATCAGCTAGTTGAATCTTGTGTTAGGTTTTATGCTACATAACTAGAATTTCACTCAAAAGCCATTGAACACATTAGAAAGATTACTTTGCCCCTTCTGACTCTAGTAAGGGCAATAAACTTGAACGCTGTGAAAGGCTAAGAATTACTGGCCCCTGAGCTTAACAGTTGGAAATAACAAATGACCAGACTGACTGTTATGACAGTGACCATCACTGAAAGTGCATAGGCTCTCAAGTTTTCTATCTGCACAGTTTTACTTGGAGCACACATCCTACTTTTCAGTCATAAGAAAGCATTGACTATATGCTTGTTTTTGACTCTACAAGGCGCTGGGTTATTTAAAACAGTAAAATGCACCTCCCCAAATGCTGCTTCTTTTAGATTTTTCTCTACCCTTTCCAGATGTTTCTGAAAACTCTTCTCCTGGATTGATTCCTTATTCTCTGTGAAGCTTTCATTTATCTTTTAAATTAACACTTTGCTTTTGTCAGCAGAAAGGGAACATGATATCTCTATTTTTTTAAAGTGACCTATAAAATTTCCTTTTATTTTAGGCATCTGAATAAAATTCTTGAGTGGATTATCACTTTTATCATTTTCTTAATCACGTGGCCACATATTTCTTAAATATGTTTGCCCAGAAATTCATTTAATAAGTGATATCTCCCTGTGCTCTTTTATTTATTCTTTTAACCTATTTACCATTTTCTATATGCCCAAAAGAGTTCGCTATCTCTCTGTTTTTTCTTCACTTCTCAGTTATTCAGATTCTATCACAGCTATAAACTAAGTTTATGTCTTTTATGTCTTTGTACCTGAGAATCTTTCTTCTACATATTTCTCAGGTTGCTTTATCACTTGCAAGAGTCAGATGTAGAGAGGAGTTTCCAAAGTCCCCCAGATAATGAAAATAAAAGGTTGGCAGGAGGGCAGGGTAAAACCTCCAGACAAAATGTGCGATGAACAGATTTTCAAGATTTAATGCAGTTGTCCAGACAATGCATCTCTAAGACCTGCGAGAGCTTTGGGATGAGGTTAGAAATGAGATGAGACAGAGGAATATTACAAACTTCCATACAGAGACTGAAAACATTTGGCAACCGCTACCACACTCTTTCCTACACCAAGAATTATCACTTTAATTCAAACGCTACTAGAAAAATGTACCTATTTTTGTGACGAAAAGGTGAGAACCAGAAGTAGGAAATTTTCTGAGCTAAATCAATAAGATTGGGAAGGATGAGGGTGGATTGCACCTGAAGGAGACAGTGAGCCTCCTTTGGGGATATGATGTAACAGCTTTTCTAATCATAGGAATTGAAGGGGAGTGTAAATGTCTTATAAGAGAAGAATTTGCTAAATGTTATGGACTTTTTGGGGAAAAGAAAACAGTAAGAGTTAAAAATAAAAATAGTTTAACTTAAAAGCATTCTATTAGTACAATTGGTAAAACAACATATCACTTGATATCAGCAGACAGCCATAAATTGGTTTGATTGGGTTAGGCATAAATAATAATGATTTTTCTTTTTGATATACTTCTATGTGACAGGAACTAGAGACTGTTAAAAAAAAAAAAAACTTACACATGTGCTATGAAAGCTTCCCCACAACTTTAGAAGGTGAGTGATGTCCCATTTTCAGAAGGAGAAAAATTAAATGTGGGAAAGTTAGATAATTTGTTCAAGGTCACAGATCTAGGAAGGTGGTAGAGCAATACTTTCTCAACAAGGCTTTCCATTGAGCTAGTGCAATCACATCTTGTAGTAATTTAGAGTAATCTAAAAACTGCTGTTAGTTTGTTTTTACTTTAACTAGGGAATAAAAATATTTTACATGACTTTTTGAATTAGAATCTTGTAGATGAAACACTATGCTTACTCTACTGCTATCATGGAATTAGATCTTTTATTTCCTCTGCACAGTCTAGGAAGTGTTAAGAGAAAGGAAGATATTTTCCCATGTGCTATGTTATTAGGTGTACTGTCTTTGGAGACCAATACAATTTCTTTACGTTTTCTCCAGAGAAGACGTAATGACACAGTATTTTCAGTTTGAACCCTTCACACACAATAGAAACAACAATAGTTTTCATCTGCGTAAACTAGATGACAAACAACTAGAATTATTGGAAGCCAGGTACTTCCCAGGTTTAAATCACTGGAAAAGTAAGATACTGTCATATCTTGACAGAGCATGTCTTTAAAAATAACAAATGCTGTAGCCTCTGAAGAGAATTATGTCAGATAGAGAAAGCTCAGAAAGATAGATCTAACACAAAGTTTAAAATCCCGGACCATGAAAGTATTGTCTCAGTTAAATATGCTAAAAGTTGAGGATACTTTATTTTCTTCACTTACACTATGAGATTGTATAGATGTATTTAAATTGTGCAGGTTTAGTTAAGAATTTAGCTTTTTAATTTTGTCTCAGTATCCTCTAGATGAATGAATGGAGAAAAAAAATATATATGGGTTGCCCTAAATGGCCTAGGGGTACACATAGCTTTCAGTGATAGATTTAAATGACCATGAATTGATATTGACCTTACAATGTTCCTGTTTATCTTGAAGTGCACATACCACTTCCCTGCTTTGGTGCCTTGATTAATGACTCTTCCCTTCTTTTCTGTAGTTTCTCTTTTCTTAACTTCCCTGTTGATAAGCATGTTTCAGTTGGAAAGCAGTGTCACCATGAAGTTAGGGTCACTTCCTTTTGGTCTTAGTTACTTAGAATTGCCAGCCCCTTGGGTTTAACTTTTACAAATATTTCATCTTGGTGATATATTCCCTGTGACTGGTCCACATTGCCTATTATTTTAGATTGAGTAGTTTCCTTTTTTGTATGGCACTTGAGTAACATTGTATGACTGCCGACCCTAAAGAAAATGAGATGTGCCTCCCACAAGGCAAGAGCTGAACACCCAAACTATTAAGTAATATTTAAATAGAAGTAGTGCACTAACTCTGGACTGTAAATCGACACATGCTTTCTACATTCCCAAACTTAATTTTCCTGACATGCCCCTGTGCCAGTTTCACTTGTGTTGAGTCCTAAAAATTACATGATTTTTAAGTACTCTGTCCCCTTTAAGCATATGGGAGCTTATCACAGGGTTAACTCTACTTTAAAAACTATAACTCAAAACAAGATTCTGGCCTGGCCAGATTCAAGTACTTGGTTGCAGCTGTTTTTCTCATGCATAGCAGAAGTACCGCATCCCTCAGGTAAAACTTGAGGTTTCTGGTATTTTTCATTATCTGATAAAAGGAAAATGAACTGCAAGGTCTTGTTCCTTATATCATCAAATACGGCTTTTGAAGATGGCTTGTATTTGCCTATGGAGTGCCTCTCCTTTCTCCCCATCGCATCTTCTCCCTTCTCTCTGTGAAACAAGCAGTAAGAAAACAAATTTCAACTGCTCAATTTGTAACATTTTTTTCCCATGATGCAGTCTATCATTATTTGGATGACTAAAAGCTTTAATTATTTACTTTGGGGAGTCCCTGAGACCCATGTCATTACAAATACTGAAGAATTTTCTGGGAAAGGTTTGAAACACTTCCAGTTAAACTCTTGACTTAATATCTCAAGAAGGAAAAAAATAATGTTTCTACCACATATTTTATGAAACCCTTTAGGTCATTTTACAAGAGAGGAAATACCAATTAACGTATAATTTAGCAGAACAAAATATTATCCCATTTCAACCAGTACCCACTTCCTTGAAGTTTATTCAAGCATTAATAACCATTTAATGCAATTTAACTACACTGAGGTATCCATTACATTAATATAATATATCCATCAGGAAATTAGAATTTTGTTTCCATGAATTTTGTATTACAAGAAGGTCTTTATAATTTTATTCTGCATTTTATGATGCTTAATTTCTTCAGTCTTTGTTATAGTGTGAGATGATCAAAATGGTCCTGTTAAAATATTGCAACGACTTGATTTCTTGAACCACAAATCACAAATGATTTTTTAATATACATATTGTTAACATATTTGAGGATTTAAACCACTAGATGTGTCAGGATCATCAAATCTCACTAGAAATATAATAATGTGAATATATCTTTGAGAACTTATCATTAACAATAATCCTTTTAAACATACATATTGGGAAAGCAACATTGTCAATGGTCTGGAGGCCTATACAGTGTTTTCAAGGATAAGTTATATTACCTGTATGGGCATTATATCACTAGATATGTTCTTTCATGATTTAACTCAAGAAGTATCTGATCTTGGAACTTTAGTTATGTTTCAGTATACAAAGACAAATGTAACCACATGATAGTTTATGTTAGAATAATATTTAGAGGACCTGAAAGGTCTTCCAATGGAAGACCTTTTTCTTACAGTGACTTCTTAGCTAAAAAACTTGATCAAAGCAATTTGGCTACTTCATATCAGGACTGGAGCACAGGGCTCTGGGTGTGTCCAGGTTAAAGTATCTCCTTCAACCTAGTGAGTTTCCATCTAGTTAGCGAATAAACATGTAAACAGCAATGGAAGACCCAATCTATGTTTTGGACTATTAGGAGGATTTGAGGGGATATTCCATCAGATACCTGGACATTACAACCTCTCTCCATACCATAGCAGTATAGAAACAACGTATATTGTCAAGAGATTACCCTATTTCCATGTAGAAAGGGTGTGAACCCATATGGATTACATTTGTCTTTTTGAGCAAAATTTGAATCTTTATCTCAGAATTTTTATTTTTATTTTTCTATTATAATCAACTATTTACCTTTTCTTTATTATACAGCATTAAAAGGTATCTGCAAAAAGAAGGTTTTCAAAATAAAGTTTACAGGGAAAAATGAAAGTGGAAGAAGCTCTTAAAATTTTGCTAAGTGAATTTTGAGGTCATAATTTGGTCAATTCAGAAAAAGTTCATTACTCAGGAGGTCATAAATGTGTTTACATGGGGAAAGTGAATATAAACCCAGGCAGATAGCCTATGAATCTCAGCAAGGTAGAACAATTATATGGACAAATCCCATTCCTTATCTGCTCCAGAATTTAGACATTATCTACGAAAACAATAATTTCCTGTCTATGGCCATAATACCCTAAACGTACCCAATCTCATCTGATCTTGGAAGCTAAGCAGAGTTGGGCCTGGTTAGTATTTGGATGGGAGACCACCTAGGAATACCAGGTGCTATAGGCATATAAAAAAAAAAGTTCACAAAAAACTGAATAATTTCCTAAGTTTTCCTGCTTACATTTCCTAATTTATTCAGTTAAGGAAATTATTCATAAATGCTGTTCTGAATGCTAGAAAGCAAACAAATTTTAAAAAGATAAATAGATTTTCCCAGTGATTTTTAGCTAAGCTCATATGAATAAGTGTTATATGGCCTAAGCTATCCGTTTCTACTCCATCTTTGTTATCTATATGCTTTGTAATGAAATAAAGTGAGATCATAAACATATGTTGTTTGGCTCTATATATCTTACTGATTCAACAGTTAGGATGAGGTCCTTAAGGACTAATGCTAAAGTGAGAATAGATCAATAGCTTTAAATTCAACCACCAGGGCTTTCTTACTTGACAAGCCATGAGGGCAGATGAAAATAAAGAAAGGTGGCCAAGTATTTACTTTGCAGAGAAATGGATCTTAAAAAGGACTTTTGATACAAGGTGAGTCCAATCTGTTTTTTTCATGCTTTCCCTACTGTATTATATTTTCTTTCCTTGATTCCCGCCCCCCCCACCCTTCCCATTCTCATATCTAGCTTTAGGTATATAAATGGATTACATCTTCCCTTATTTTTCTTTTTTAATCTGTGTCTATCAAACCTATAAGCAAACTTCCATATCCATTCATTCAGTAAACATTTATTAGGCACTTGCTATGTGACAAACCTTGTGCTGTGTTTATCTTCTGACCCTTGCACCTTTTCTTGATCTCCTAGCTTCCACATTTCTGGGGATGTGCTACAATGCTAATATTAGATCTCTACTGACCAAACTTTTTGTCTGGGATTCCAGGAACTCAGAGGCTGTGTATGACCCAGAACACCCAACATCAAAATTATTCCTCACATTTTATCAATTTCCTAGTTGTACAGATGTTAATCTTAGTGAAGACTAAAAACAAAAACTGTTACTTATTCATTCAGAATAAGGTGTGAATGACATAAAAAATCCTTACCAAGGATATTTGCATTTAAAAATAAAAAAGTAATTATCTCATAATTTTTAAATGAATCTTTAATTGGTGAATTATTATGATATTTTAGATTATCTCCCCATCTACTTACCTGTTAAATACTGGGTTCCTTTCCTACATTTTTAAATTTGTCTTCTCTGTTAATGTTTAAGGTCAAACCTGACCTAGTAGGTCAGTCATTCTGACTGTTGACACAAAATTGATTAATTGATTCCTAATTTATTTAATTATCTTGCATTGGAATAGGAGGTAAAGAAAAAAAAATACCAGAATTGTTTCTTGTGCAGAAAACAAGAATAAATAGAAAATCAACACAAATATAAAAAAATTGGTCATATTACTGGAAAAATAGTCATGAGAGGAAATTTTTGAGGATGTAGTGAACAGCTCATGTGACTATAGGCCAGTAAAAAAGAATAACAAATTCTGTGACATGAGCATTATTACTAACATATAGTTATTGGAACACATTGATGTGTATGTAATACTTTTTATTTTGGTGTCTCAGAATGCTAATGATTCTGAAAACAATCATTTTTACTTACCAAACAAAATAATAATAATTTTGTATCCACCAATAGAATAACCAGGTACCAATGTAATAATAAACCAACACTTGACTTCATATTCATCCAAATCAGTGGAGAATCAGCTGACTTCTTAAGTCTTATAGATGATCAAATAGTCTTTAACAAATTTAAAATAAAGAGATTTACCAGTGAAATGTTATCCTTAAAAAAATAAAATGCATGCAATTTCAATTTCAAGAGGCAGCAATAGAGATTTTATATTTAATTTGTTTGGCCTGTTTAGATTTAATATTTCCAAGAAAAGTTAATGTTGAGATTTCCTTCCTCTATGATGTAAAACATAATAGTTGTAGTTTAGATTGTATTAATTCCATCCTGTCCTAATTAGACAACACAATTATACCCTGAAAAAAATTAAAATAGCAGTGATGCTATATCCCTTTAGATATTTAATTTTTTACTCTAATAAATACTAGCTTACAAAATTATTAACTCAACTCTTAAGTCATTTTTACAAAACAACTTTAATTCTCTGAATGCTCACAATGTACCTAGAACTGTGGAAGCTACAATCAACAAATGAGATCACTGCATGTGAAAGAGTTATTACAATTTTCAGTTTCTAGAATCAAACATGGAGCTCCAAAGAAGTACAATTGTTTCCCCTAGGTAGCTAATGTGATAAAACTCAGACTCTAATAATTCACATCTTGGTCTAACTGATTCTGCAGCTTGCGTACTTTCTATCAAACCATACAATTAAAAAATTTGATATTTTTGGCTCTTGAAAATTTGGTCCTATCTTTATTTCACTTCTAATATATATACTTTTTTCAATGTAAATCATGATTGCACAAATAGGCAAGCTATTTTTTATGAAATTGTATAAACTTGTAAATATGAAACATTGAACACAGAATGGATTTTCTATCAGTTGAAATCATTACAAATACAGGTGTTTGGGATTTATGCTTTTTGGAAACAGATAAGGAAGAGGAGGTTCATAATTTGTCTATAATATTGTTTAGTAAATGAGTGTTTATTTTCTAATTATATTTATTGATAATAAAGATCTTAGGTGAGAAAACCTGATGCAAAAATTATCACAATTCACAATTGCCAGGCATAGATACTTTCATAATATATTTTAGCTTGAAAATGATCTTTTATAACAAAAGCAATTGACCTCGTAATCTAATTGTAACAAGCTATTAAGATGAAAAGTAATCTCAGAAATGCAAGATACTGTCTGCTCATACTTCCCCTACTTTTACGTTCAGTGAGAGGATACTTGTTCCATAGGCTTTAGCAACTTCCACTTAGACCTCTTACGACTCTTTGAGTGTATTTCACAGTTGCGCCCTTAATACATATAATTTATTATTGTTCTCTGCTTTCTAGTTCTTGTTGTAACTAGAAGATAAGTGCCTGGGGAACAAAGGCTGTGCCTCATTTACATTAATGCCGTGTGGACTAAAATCCCCATAGCGTTGAACAAGCTAGTTAACTAATCTTAATGTTTCTAGCTGTAGTGAAACTTGTGGGAATATGAGCTCTCTTGTGCACTTTCAGTGAGAATGTAAATTGATATGATATTTTTGGAGGATGATTATCATTAGGATTTAAAATAGAAAACACCCAGGCCTTTCAACCTAGGGATTCTTTCCTGTAACACTTTTCTTAGGGCTTTTCTCTGTGCATCATTTTCTCTATACCATAACCACTTCATTTTCCCCTTTGCCATTTTTTTTTCAATTGTCTAAATCCCATTATTTCTTGTCTTAGCTTAAATGCAACATTTTATGGGAAACTCCTAATCTTAAAAATGCTAAGTGTTTTTTTTTTTTAATCTCAAAGCTCCGATATATCTCATCCCACCATTTATTTACACTGTCATATCCCTATGTCCAAGAATGCCTGCCAAGTTATATACACTTAGCAAATGTCCACTAAATTAATAAACAAATGATTGTGTGAATGGATGAATAAACTGATGTGTTTGGACCCATGATATAGAATAATTTAAGTATTTAAAAATTTCAACATAAAAATTTACCAGCCACTGTAGTAATATTTTTATAGTAGAATGTCTTCATTTCACTGAAGTATTATTAAAACAAAACAAAACAAAACAAACAAAGAGAAACCTAATTTAATGTTGTCTTTCTATAATTTGTGCATCAAAGTATGATACATATACTTACAAACTTTACCCTCTCAGGAAGTATAATATAGAGCTCTATAAATAAAAAATGTGGACCAGACAGTAGAGAGAATAATAGAACTGAGAACGAACTATCCTGTGATCTCTAAATTCCTTATTTCCATATTCCATTACAGTACAAACTAGCTTGGATTTATTCCTTAAGAACACTGTATGAGTAGCATAATTGTTAAGAGAAATGCCTTGAATTATTTCAGCAAAAAAAAAAAAAATAGAAAAGAAAACACTTTCTCTCTTCCTCCTTTTTTACCCTACTAGGAATTCTTTAATAGCTAATAGTCTCGTAAATATTCAGTAAAGATAAAGAAGGTAAGAAATCAGCTGTATGAGAGAAAATTTATTTTGTCCATTCAATTTGCTCTTTATTTGTTGTACATTTTGAAAAGAATTGTTTCTGCTTTCCTCAAAAAAGAATCTAAGATTCCACATTGCAAAATAATAATGTGTGTGTGTCTGTGTGTGTGTGCGTGCATAATTTTTAAACAAGTTGTACTCATCTCATCTGATCATTAGCCAATTAATTTAAATGACTTTAGCTCTATTCAGATTCTTAGTGTTCATTTTATCCACCACCTAAATATACAAGTAGGAAAACTGAATTACAGAGAGGATTATTTTGTGTCTTCTGCAAGTACTGAAGATAAGTACTTGACAAAGATGACACCAGAAACTATTTTTCAAGCCCAGTCCAGGACTCCCACCCTGCCCTCAAAATCTCCTCCCACTTCAATCAGTGTGTTACCTTAAAGTGTTGTTAATAACATTTTACACCTTAGACTGAAAATGTCAGCATAGTAATTACTTATCCCTGAACTAATTTTTATAAAAGCTCACAAGTTGAAAAATAATATTTAACAGTTTTTATTATATCTATTTGCTAAAAATGACACACAGCAGTAACCAAAATAAACACACACAATACTGACCAAGTTCCTGTCTAAAAAAAAAACTAGAAAAAAAATCAATTATTTGGCATGAATGTGTCCTATGACTTTCCCATGTCAACCCCCTCCCCCTGTAAGATTAATTGTATGACAAATGACATAAGATGGCCTTATGAAATTTTGTATGGAGCAATTTTTACTGCTAATGGAAATTATAAATAATATGTGCCTTTCGTCAACTGCATTCTTTAGTAATCTAATTGTATCAAGCTAATGAGACCTGGGTTAGGAAATGTTCTGAGGTTCCCATGCCCCAGGTCAGAGAATGCTGAAAACATCCCGGAGCAGATGTGCTCTGTCTCATGAGAATGGCAGCTGAAGCACTTGGTCACTCCACAGAGCTCTGGCTGTGCAGGGGCCTATGTGCTTGACCTTCTGCTAGAGGTAAAGATCCTTCCTGTTGGTAAGCTGCAAAACTGAAGAGGGAGGGAGGGTGGACAGAGAGAGGTAAAATTCTTCTCACTCCCTGTCCTTTAACCTTTTCTTTTATTAACTGTGGAAGATTCTATGTTGCCTTTTAAGAACTAGCACGTGTTGGCATCTGTGTGTACTAAAGAGGGACAGAGGGCCAAGGAATGGTTGCATGAGAATGAAAACTCATCTTTTCTCCATTTCTCCAAATCAATATTGTTTACTCTACATTTACAAAGGTTGATGCAACATCACTTCAGGCTGTTATAGACTTAAACTACTTCAAAAAGGATTTTATGTATGTTTGGAGGAAAGGCGTTTAAATAAAAAATTCTAACATACTCCAAAGTGGCATATGCTGTGAACTCCCAACCTTGAGGTTAGGAAGTGTGTGCTGCAGAGCTGAGATATAATTACTTGCATCTTCGGAATAATGTTATTTAAGGGCAAGACAACCTTAGGAGTTGATTCTAATATTTGGTCAATTTCCAAAAGTCTAATAGGAGATTTTTTTCCCTCTTTGTTTTTAAAATTTCTCCATTTCAATGCCGCTAGGAAATATTTTTCTTGCTCTATTTTTTTTGTCTATTTTTTAACCAAGGTACAACTAACCCCACTCCACGATCCTTTCCCAATTCCATATTTCCCATGAGTATACACACACAAACACATCTGTGCTCTATTTTTTTTTTTTGTCTCAAAGAATCACTGATTCTGATACAGAGAAGAAGCATGAGAACTAAACATTAAACCAAGTTGTATTCGGAGCCTGGAACCTCGCTGATCAGCATAAGGCCAGACTACAGGGAACCTACAGGAAGATTCCTACTGAGATTACTACCTACTTCCCATGCCTTTAATGCTGCATACCCATACCTGGAAAAAAAAATAGATTTAAACTGAATTCCTCAGACACTCAATGTCTCTCTCATTTTCTGCCTTTAAGAAGAGACCACGTCTCTGTGCCATGTCTACTGCCTCTCTAACAAACTTTCCTTTTGTCTTTAACTCTGGCATGCCCTTGAATTCGTTCCTGCAACTAGTCAAGGACCCTCTCTTTGTGTAGAACTTGAGTCCCCACTCAGGGAGATTTGCCTGATTCTGTATCAATTCCATAATATCACACAGAAAAGAACTGTTCCTTCAGTAAGCCTTTATGTTTTGTTTTTCTGTTGTTTGTTCATTTGTTTGTTTGTTTGGGTTTTTAAAGCACGATTCAAATGTCCTAAGAACAAGAAGGCTCACTGATTTTCTAGGTATGTGATTATTTCTCATGGTGATCATTTTCCCTCTCCTCATTTTTAACTCAAATTCTTTTCCTCTTAGTTCTTTGAGCTTTTCATTTGCATCCTGCCAAAGGATTCTTCTTCTCCTGAGGCATTTACATCTTTCACATAGTTGTTGACTGTTATCATGCTCCTCTTAGCAATCACTTAGCCAAAATATACATTACTCTGTGCTCTTTTAATCTTTCCACATAAATCAAGCCTTTGGTCCCCTAATCATTTTGTTGTTCTTCTATGAAGTCACTCCAATTTGGCTTTGTGTTCTGAAGTGACAAAAATGGAAGACAGATTTCCCTGCTTAAACTCAATTCTGTCATGTTGAGACACCATCACCCCCTACTCCTTAATATGAGACTTTTTCATGTGCCAACTAACTCAATACTTCTTTCATATTGTTGGATTATGTTGCTGTTACATCCTTTTCTCCCTGGAGGTCTAATCTGCTGGGAACCTTGAAGTAGTTTATCATGTTACTTCTGAGCAATAATGAGAGTAGAAATTACATTTATTTTTGATAAAGGCAGCAGAAGCAGACCTATGTCCTCACCCCAAATTTCCCAAGCATTTATTAGATCTATAGATTTTTCAATTTTTTTTTCAGGGAGATTCTATTAAAAATAAAACCAGATATGGAAATTCTAGGCCCCAAAGGAAAGATTTTAGAAGAGGAAAACAGGAATTTATGATGAAAATACTCTTGCAACTTTACCAAATATGCTTTGATATAGCATAGAATCAAAATCAGTTTATTTTATAAGCACTTGATAAATTCCAGAAACAAAATCAAATGAAACCTGTATATTTCTGAAATTATTTAGAAGCATTTTTTTGCAAAAGTGAATCAGATTGTTGCTTTTAAATTTGTGTCATTCAGAAATAATCCTTCAGCTTCTTTTTTGGTTAAAATATTTGGAACTGACTGGCCTTTGAATCACTCTTTATGCTGAAGGTGGGTATGGACATCAAGCCGTGGGTCATTAACACCTCACAGGTGTTAGTTCAGAGATCCGGGTGTGCTAATGTTTGCATTGACACAGTGCATAGCATTTCTCAAAAATTCAGAGGTTTTGTTTTCCTGGGCTTTGATTTGAAATATTTTCCACATAAGTATTTTCACTCTCACTTTTAGTAATCACTTTTTTGGAATTCAGTTTTATATTAATTCATCTTAACTCATTGATTAGAAGAGATATGCACCAGCTGGAAAATCAGAAGAGGAGGTACAAGGCTTGCTCAATTGTCCTCTGGAGATGATACTTTGGGTAAAATATGCATATCACCCTTTCAACTCTATCTCAATACTGATTCCTAATCCTTATCTGCAACAATAGTCTCATTTTTGTAAAATTTACAAACTCCCACTTTGACTCTTGATAATCTGAGACTTTGCTATTAACATTAGAAGACTGAATAAATTTTTTTATCCTCTCTTTAGCATTTGACCTTATATGCTACCTCCTAGATCATCAGATCTTTAATCAAAATATTATACATAAGAAAGATATATTAACAAATATCATAGTAAGGAATTTATACTTGTATATTAATATATACAGACTTTTTATAGCACATATGTATGTATAATAATAAATAATCCTTGGTTGTTTATCATGAGGATATATATGTTCAAAAGCATAATGGTCAATGCAAAATTCTTGCCTACTTTCCTATAATTTTTCAGAAGTAAAAATAATTGGGAAAATTATCTATTAAAAAAACACCAAGGTAATTAAAATTGAACACAGTAGATAAAAGATTGATTTTGGAAATTTCATAGAGTATATTTGCATATATCATATAGATAGATTTTATACTGCCAAAGGAAACAATACAAAAAGAAACTGAACCTCAACTCTTTCTTGCAGCAATGTTGTAATCCCAGATACTAAATCATTTAGGCAGTATTTTATGCCACCAAGACTTTGCAATTGCTGTTCCTTCTACCTGAATTCTCTTCCCTCAGAAACATGCATGGTTCATCACTTCTATCACATTTTATTGAAACCTTCTCTTCTTCACCGAGATTTTTTTGACCAGTTAATCTAAAATCGGATCACTAATATAAGCACTTCCTATCTACATTCTCTGCTTTATTTTTTCTCTCTATCATTTATTAATATTGAGCATGCCAAATGTTTTACAGATTTATTCTGTTTTTTTCCCTTTTCTGCCAAATTTTAAGCCATAAAGGTAGACATTATGTTATTTTGTATTTTTAAATTACAATATATTTGTCATAAATATTATATTAATTTCAGGCATACAACATAGTAATTAGACATCTATACATCTTATGATGTAATCACTACAGTAAGTATAGTAACCATCTGTCACCATACAAAGTTATCATGATATTGACTATATTCCCTATACTCTACATGACATCCTCGTAAGTTGTTTATTTTATAACTAAAATTCTTACTTTGTATTCCCTTCAACTTTTTTACTACCTCCCTCATCCCTGGCAACCAACAGTGTGTTCTCTATATCTATGAGTCTATTTTTGTTTTGTTTGTTTGTTTATTATTTTTTTTTAGTGTCTACATATAAGTGAAATTATGGTATATGTTCTTTTCTGTCCAAATTATTTTACTTAGCATAGGTAGATTTTAATTTTAATTTCACTGATGGTTAGTGATGTTGAGAACCTTTTTATAAATCTATTGACTATTTGTATGTCTTCTTTGGTAAAAATGTCTATTTAGGTCTTCTGTCCATTTTTATTAGAGTGTTTGATTTTTTGATGTTGAGTTTTATGAGTGTTTTATACATTTTGGATATAACCCCTTATGGAATATATCTTGCAAATATCTTCTTCCATTCAGTAAATGAACTTTTAATTTTGTTGATGGTTTCCTCTACTGTGCAAAAAAATTTAAGTTTGATATAGTTCCACTGATTTATTTTGGTTGTTGTTTCTATTGCCCAGGGAGAGAGATCCAAAAATTTTTTGCTAAGATCAATGCCAAAGGATTTACTGACTATGTTTTATGATTTCAGGTCTTATAAGTCTTTAATCCATTTTGAGTTTATTTTGTATATATATATATATATATATATATATATATATATATATATATATATATATATATAAAAGTAGTCCCATTTCATTTTTTTAAATATATCTGTCCAGTTTTCCCAACTCTATTAAAGAGACTGTCATTTACCCATTGTCTATTCTTGCCTTCTTTGCTGTAGATTAATTGACCATATAAATAAAGGTTCATTTCTGGCTTTCTATTCTATTATCTTGATCTATATGTCTGTTTTTTTGTGCCACTACTATAGAGTTTTGATTATTATAGTTCTGCAGTGTAGTTTGAAATCAGAGAGCATGATACCAACATATTTGTTCTCTCTCAAGACTGTTTTGGCTATTCATGGTCTTCTGTGTTTCCATATAAATTATAGGATTATTTAGTCATGATTAAACCTTCAGAAACTATAGTGGTCTTCAACCCATTGTAGGCACTCAAAAGATATTTGTTGAATGAATTAGTTAAAATCAAATTCCAATAGAACCCAACAAATTAGAATGTACTTTGGAATTTGTTGTAACAAACTCATGTCTAAAATATACCTTTCAATAAAGCAAATTTAAAAGGAAGTAAAATGTAATCAAAATAGCAAAATCAAATTTAGGAATATTAATATATAATAGGAATATTTCATTTCCTCTTTACTTTGGCATATACACACATGCACACACACTTATTCAACTTGTAAATAAATCAGTAACTTCTAAGTAACATTTTAATAGAAAGAGACATGCAGTTTATCCTTAATGTCTTCTCCACCAGTGTTCTATAAGATAGAAAATAGAGAAGAGTATCAATTTAATTAAAAGCAGCTACATAAAAATAATGTTTTCTAAATCTTCTCTGAGCTTCAAGGACTAAACAAAATCATGCTTCTTCCATAAAACCACTGCCAACTATTCTCGTCCATACACATCACTCCCTTCTTTACGTTCATATTTTCAAGTTAACTGTTTTGGGGAATTGTTTTGTGCCAGGCACCACCCCGATACTAGAGAGACATAGCCAAGGATATAATCTCATGAGACAGAATCTTGTTTAATCCAATTTTGCCATTATTACTTTAAAATAATAGTCTCACTTCTTATTCCCTTGCTCTGCTCTTTTTCTCTCTGCATGTATTTATATCCAAAATATCACATATTTTACTTATTTTACTGATTTATCCTATTTAATGGCTGCTCTTCTACTAGAAGAAAGGCAACCCTGCAGCATATAGGACAAAGTTAAGTACACAGTAAAATCTTCTTATTCTGCCTTTCTTTGATGTCACCTCAGAGTATGCTAAGTGGACTCATATTTGTTATGATCCAACGAGAAAAAGACTAACTTTCGAGTAGCCAAAGCAGGGAATTGAAGTCGAGTAATTGGTTACATGAAGATTTGGAAGCGACTGCAAAGACAACCAGGGTAAAGTAAAGAAACCCAGTAATTATCTTGGACCAAAAGCACAGTGATTTTCTGTTCACAAGAAATTTTTTGTATGCTTACAGTTTTACAGGGGACTTAACAATAATTAATTTTGAAAACAATTTTGAAAAATCAAAATTTTCCTATGGTTAATAAACTTTTGAATTAAGTGAGTGTGTGTGTGTGTGTGTGTGTGTGTGTGTGTGTGTGTGTGTGTGTGTGATTGTTGGTGTTGTTTGTTTGGTTGTTTTTAAGGGGGATGCCCAAAAGCTGGACCTGGTCCAGGTAGGTGGAGTGTGGGTTTTCCAGTGTTAAAAAACAAAAATTAATACTAGTAAATTTGAAAATCTAATTGGCTTCATTTAATGATTAATGAATTGAGCAGTATCCCATCCAGTAAAAAGAGAGATACTCTGAGAAGCTGTAAAATATGAAAGGATTCTATAGACAGAAACTGGGTGGGACAGGAAGTTATTAGCAAAAGAAAGAAAAAGACTATTTCAGGCAAGGTTACCTTCCCTTAGGAGAAGGTAGGGGTCTTATCAGGCAAATTGCCTCAGCTTCCTTTGTGGGGGATGGGTGGAGAGGGCCTCTATGATAGATTACCTCATTGGTACTGACCAGGAAATATCAGACTGACCAATTAAGATTACATTTCTGGAGAAGATTAAAAGGGCAATTAGGTCAGGAATTAAGTCTAAGTTTGGCATCACAGGCTTTAGCACAAATGACTTCATATTAGGTCTGTGGTTTATTTCTTAATATCAGGAAAGGAAACATGGTACACTACGTGACTTAGGTGTGTCGGGAGGAATAAGAGCAGGTACTGATAGAGGGGCAAAGAGAGTGGGCTGGGATTCCCTGAGTGTCAGGGGTGACAAATGGTGGAATCAGACCCTAGGAGATGAAGCCGAGACCACATCTCCCAGGGGAAGGCCAATCTCAGGGGATCTCCAGAGTCCTCTGGGAGCCGCATGCCTGAGTACCCTGAGTGCTGGAGGCGCCTTGTCCCAGACTTGTCCTTAAGGAGTCTGGCTCACACCACATATTAGGCAAATCCCACCTACCCTCCCCACTTCAGAGTCACCGTGCAATGCCACCGTGCATCAGTGGCCAGGCCAGAAGTGGGAGAGCTGGCTCTGGTGCAAAGGATGTGCAGGGAAAGAACCGCCTGTAGCCAGAACAAGGTAGTAAACCATTCATTAGCAACAGGAAGTGTCTGCCACCCCTACGCTACAGGGATAAAGGGCCAGCAGCTTACTGAAGCTCAAGACCATGTTCCTATGGAGGAGCTGGAAACCATTTGGGGCTCCTCCAGTTGGAAATGAGCCACAGACAAGACAGTACCACTTAAGGAGACACTGTTAAGGCTGAGAAGTGAAATCACTCCAGCTTTCCCCACTCCAATCTCTCAGCAGTTCCTCTCACTGGTAAAATCTAGCCAAAATTCAGCCAAGAAACCCATTCTACAGAAGTTAGTCCCTGCTACAAGACAAAACAGAGCAGAGCAAAGAGGCAGGGAAAATGCATCTGAAAGCAAGCAGGCTCTGTAGCTGGAAACACTTGGCAAGAAACACATTTTTAAATATTTAATTCAATAAAGATTTTTTTTTAGGATTCCAGAAACTTTCCGGATACTGAGAGCAGCGAATATTATATTTTAACTATGAAATGATGATTCAAACACGAGAAAGCCTTTATAAGGAATTCTCTGGCATATGGACAAACCAGATATTTGCACTTAATCATGTGAATGAAGAGGAGGCTTGATTGAAAAGGGTATGGTTGTTGGTGGTGGTAAAGAAAAGATGTTTATTGAAAAATTTATCATCAGAGGGTAATTTAGAAATTGGCGTTAAGAAAGAAATGTCCTATGGTTTAATCTTTTGTACTTTTTGAAAATCTCAGCATTACCCAAGGAACAAATCTGTTTAAACTGGTATTTATATTTTCTGTGTAAGATAAAGAACAGATAGAAAATGATTATACGAATTTAGCTTTTTTAGGTGAATTGGGAATAAAAACCAATTTTTTATGCTCTCTTAAGAAGAAAATGCCCTCCAGATAGAGAAGTAGAGAGTGAAAAGGAGGGAGAAAGAGACTGAGAGAGAGAGAGAGAGAGAGAGAGAATTCCGGAAATGCCATGTCGAATAAGAACCCTCTGCAAACACAGAAGTTTGGTTGGTATTTTTCAAATTATTTAATACTGCTGACTGGACATTTTTACATGACAAACACCAGATGGAAAAATCAGTTGAGAGTCACAAGCCGAGGATGATTTTATTATAAAATGATCATTTACTCATAATTAACCAGAAAGGCCTCAAATCCTACAGTGCTTTCATAATAACATTTGTGTTACCAAAATATAACAAGAGTGTACTTTTGCTAAAAGTTTACATTATAATCTGCAGGATAACTTAATTATTCTAATATAATAAACACATAAAATGCCTGTCTAATTTTAAAATTGGAATTTCAGTTTCCAGTAACATTTCACCAAGACACCATTTGTAGTTTTTCTCTTAAACTGCTGTCTACAAAAATACTGTAATCACACAGCTTTTCTGATTAACCAAACAACCGATAATCAAGAAGACAAGGTCACTTTCATCTTTATGTTTAAGCTTAGTTTTTCTTTATAGCTGCATATAACAATAAGATGCTTTTAATAAGTTTTAAGAGACAGACCGAAAATACAAATTCCCTTTTCAGTGACCACACAGCAGGTTTTGGCTGCATCATGACATGTCTGCATTGTTATTTGGTGATAAACAAAATAAAAAGATCTGTCATTAAAACTTAAATAAGAGAGACTGGTTATATAAACTACAACATTCTAAACTTCAGTACTGTAAAGTCAACAGCTTGAAGCAGCTCTCCCAGCTAAACACAGTTGGATTGTTTTTCCACAGAGGAAAGATTAATAGCTAAAAATCATGACCTTCGACTTTTGAAATAAATTCTAAGAATTGAAATGCAGTTAGAAAAACTGGTGAAACCTTAAATTATTGCTACAGAGCAGAATAATAACAGTATATCTTCAAGAACTAAATATATACACCCAATTTCGGGCCACAAATTTATTCACTAGCTTATATTATAGCTTATCCAATGATTGAACACTTCCACATTTTCATCTCCACTGTACATCTACAAAGTAAAGCCTCAAATTGCTGGCTCCCTATATAATAAAAATTGTTTATAAATATAATTTCGAGAGGGGGGAAACTTTTATAAATATAGAGAATTTGTTTCATCTGACATTTTAATAAGCTTTATTTAGAAGTCACTTTGTACAGACATTACTTCATGCTACTGCAATTCTGAGTCTTCTTGAGAAATACATACTGAAGACTTCTATTATTCATTTTAGTAGTTCAAATTAGAAAATTAACATAAAATGTCGACATTTGTGGAAGTTTTTGAAAGTACAATGTATATCTTTTATGATGGACCATGACCTTAAGAGTAATTTATCATGTTACTACTAAAATAAGAATGATTTTAGAGCTTAATTATAAAATAATACAATATATTATGATATAATTCATAATTCATTTATGATTATAATAAAATATCAGGTATATTTAACTACCAGAAGCAAGTCAAATCAGTAACTTTTAAATTGCTTTCAACCATGTTCTCAATAAAGAAATAATTAAGTTAATACCTATGTGCCAAATGAGTTCATAATAAACAGTTAATGGCCCTTTTCACTACAATATAAAATTGAAAACCCAAAGAGTATTCAGTGGCACAGAAGAAGCTCATCAAGCTACACTTTTCATATCCCTTTAGGAATAAAAGCTATCATATTATAAATTCTGGAGGAAAAAAGATCCCAGGATGACAGAACTAATAAGTAACAAGCCATATACTGATGAATGAGATAAAAAGCTTTCTGGAAACAATAAGACACCCTCTTCAGAAATTCCATAATCCTGGCTAACCCTTTGCAATGAAACAGGGGCAATATCTTTAGTTTCCAAAAGAAAGGAAAAAACACACACATAAACATGCAGACATTTAGGTCATCTTTATAGTCTGGAGATTCTAATCCTGAAAAACGACTTGGCCTTTGAACTTCAAATATCAAGTCCATTCATTGGTCTCAGTATTAAAATAAAAGAAAGTCTTAAAACAAAATTTCTATTTGTTGGCCTCTTAAAATTTATCATTTTGTTCTCAGGAGCTTTAGGATAACTTGTTATAATTCTATTAGGAAAAAAAGCAAATATTTCATCGTTGTTAATTTTAAATGTGCGTGTCATTAATATTTATTTATTTCAAAATGAGCTGTTAGAAACCTGAGCATTTGCATATCTCTCTTGAATTTCAATTCAAGATAATATATTGAGAAAATAGATTAATCTATTTTTCCTCTTGAGGCCTATAAGAAAAAAAAAAAAGACACAACACATATAAAGTTAATAAATGCAAAGAACCAAGAGGACATGTGGTTGTCAACTACATCCTACATATTTCAAAAACATTTTGGGAAAGTGAAAATAGACAGAAGTGTAGAGTAGAACAGAATTTGCTCCAAAAAAGCTGTTCTGAGAGATGAGAACCGATTTTCCCATCAGACCGGGGAAGGAAGTGGCTTTGAGTTCAGAGGAGATTACATGGAGAGAGAAAATGAGAAGTAGTACTGGAACAAAACCACTACTCAGTATTTGAGATGGTTGAGCCCAGACAGCCCAGCATTTGCCCTTGTGGAGGAAAAACAATAGGGCATTTTTTTTTTTTTTTTTACTAAAGTGATTAAATGAGATATCTGGGAAGAGAAACAATAAGAAAACTAGTGTGGATATTAAAGCACTGAATTAAACTGACTGTTCTGACGTGTGACATATAACTGTACACTCAGGACTTTGCTTGATAAGGCCTGCCAATTTTACTCATGTATACAAGTCCTCCTACCTATTCAAGAGAGGGGCATAAATAGACATAAAAACATAAATTTGCAAGTTTGCAAATTTGCCAAAGAAACCTGTATTTGATAATTATTCTTATGCTTAATTATGAACAAATGAGATCATTGGATGTGTGAAAAATCAATAGCATTGAAGAGAAATACCAAGAAAAACTGAAAAGCTGATTATGGTGGAAAGAAAGATAAATTGTAATTTCAATAAATAAATAAAAGAGGAACAAGCAATGAAAACCTCTTCTATATAAAGGAAGAAATGAGAGGTTATACTGTGTCAATATAACAAAAACAAGATGCTATGTAAAAGGAAAGAATTATCAGAGAATAAGTGTGATAGATGATTAGAGATTAAAATTTTGAAACAATTAGAGGGAAGAGAAGGAAGAAGAGGAGGAGGCCTGTCCCAATATGTTGGACAGAGAGATTTACCTAAAATGTCAGAAAAAAAAATAACACTAGTTATAGAAGATCAAAATCCTACTAAAAGAGTGTTCTAGAAAAGCACACTGAGAAAAAAAGTTGGGAAGAAATTTTCTAATTTTTAGAAGGATAATAGGGGAAAATTTACAGGCTTACATCAGAAGTCTTTAGATTTAATGATTCAATAAGTGCCAAATACCCAGTAAAGCATATTTTTCAACTATCCTTATGAAAATTTAAGAACACCAAGGATAAAAATACTGCAAGTTTCCAAAGAAATAAAACAGCTTGTTAAAACAAATAAAACAGAAACTAGCATTGGAATTCTCCCCAGCAATAGCTGATTATAGAAGAATAAAATATTGCAAGTAAAACATAATTTTGATTTAGAATTCTAGGTCATGGCAAACCTACTCAAATGTAAGGACTGATATTTTCAAAAAAGGTAGGGTTTCCAAAAATTTACCTTCCATATATCATTTTCTAGACAAGTATTTGAATGTGTTCTAGAATACTTACATGGTCATAATGTAAACATTATAAATGGTTTCTAACTTAAAAAATCAGCCTATGGGCAAAACATCAAAAATTGCTCTGTGTGAAGAGAATGCAAGTATTAACTAGCTTGATAAATTAATCACAAAAATAAAGAAGAAGAACAGTGGAATAAAGTGTAGTTTAAAATTCTGACTGGAGTTTATGGCTCTCTCTCTCTCTCTCTCTCTCTCTCTCTCTCTCTCTCTATATATATATATATATATATATATATATATATATATATATATATATATATATAATTTGAAGTTACAAGGTAAAGGATGAAAGAGCTCAAAGTAATGATAAAATTGTCAAACTTTGGGAAGAGAACTGGGGAGAAAAGATGAAATAGTGGGTGATAAATCCACTTGCTTAGAAAATAGACATTGTTTCAAGTTAATTAAGAATTGGAGATATAAACAGACCTAGTGTTAGGAAAACAACCTACAGAAGAATAAAAACAGAAAAGATCAGAAAGAAGTGTCCCTGGAGATTGAAGATAGAAAACAAATATTATTTGTATGATTGCTTTTCCTTAGGAACCCTTCTGTATAATTTAATTTGTTAGAATGCACACATAACCCTGATAAAATTTTAAAACAAAAGTAAAACAAACTCCTTTTAGAGCTCTTCCATCAGCTTTAAATAACCCAAGGGAAAAAAAAATGTTTTTTATCCTGAAAAATACTCTACCAATTAAAAGAAGTCCTTTGGAAAAACCAACAGTCACCTCCAACAATATGTACTATTTCAACTAAAAACTTGTAAAAGTTTTTTTCTTTTTTTTTTCTCTTTCACAATGTAAAAGAGAATCCTAATTTAAAAACCCTAAATTTAGCTATGTGTTCAACCAAGTGTAATTTGTTTGAATATTTGGAAGCATTTTTGAAGTAGTAAATTTTTTTCAATGTCTCTTTGCATATCTGTAACTTTTTTAGGAAAATTAAATAAAGTACTTTATTGATTGAAATCATTTCACTGTACAAACTTTTCTTCTCAATTGACAGAGAAGACTGATGATTCTCAAGGATTTGTGATAATTTCTATGATCTTTGTGAATTAAAGAGGATTTGTGAGATAAGCGAACTTGGCCTAAAATGTCAAAAATGCACTTTTAAAAGTCAATAAATATAAAATTGAGTAAATATAAGTATTTTCTATATTGAGCAGACTCCTGTTATGTGGTATTTGGATTAGCAACAATGTAAAGCATATGGAGCAAAATTTTAAATAAGCAGAATTTATAAACAATATGTCATTAAAAAAAAAAAGAAAAACAGTTAGCCAAGACCAGTCATTGACTCATCTTCTTGGTATACTACTAACTACTTCAAGTCAATGCCCGACTGGAACAAGAGGCATATAAATGATTCTAAGAATTGTCTTAATTGTGATTTTTTTTAGATTTATTGGTCTTTTATATTATGCAATGAGTGTTACTAATTCATCTCCAATCTGTTCTGATATCACTAGTGGTTAGAAAAAATAGGGTTCATGTATATGTTCACCATTGGTCTTGTTATATATGCAACATGGTCCTATTATATATTTAACAAGTCCTATTAATCTGCTGCAAAGAATGTGGAATTTGTATATGAGAACTTAAAATGTAGATCTTAGCTGCATGAAAGTTTTCCAAAGCAGAGCTGCTCAATGTACTTTTGTACTATTTAAAGACTTAGAAAATTTATAATCCAATGGTGTATTTGAAGAAATAAAAACTTAAAAAGTTGAGTTTACTTTCTATTAAATTCAATAGTTTTCAATGACTCCATACTTAATCTGATGGAAAGATATTAGTAGACCATTTCAAACATGATAGATTTTTCAAATACAGTGTCTTTTTTATGGAATCCAGACACAATGCTAAGTAGATGAAGCTTGGGAGGAACATTTTAGGATTAGAGTTTTACTTCAGAAATTCAAACTTCTTTTTATTCACTGAGATGGTCCACAGAGTAACTGGAAGGAATTTCCAAGATACAACTGTATCTCCCATGTTTTGGTAATCTGTCACCAAGTACTGGGACATCAGAATAAGGATGACAAAACAGAAAAAAATGATAAGAATGGCCAACAGTTTTCAGTTTGCCAAGGAAAGTTCTGTGCATTTTGTATGCTTTATCTCATTATTTTTTTTCCACAAACCTCTGAGGTGGGTGTGGTTTGAATATTTCACACATCAGGAAAAAGGATCTGAAACAGGATTTGAACTGAAGCCTCCTGACAGAGTCTCTCCTTCTTAGACAATCTTTACTGCCAAATATACCAGAAACAGAATTTTCTCACCATAATGTTTTCTCTCTAAGGCATAAGATTTTATAGAGTGAGAAAATAATATCTCTCATGCTCTTGACATGAAAAAGTGGGTAAATGTTATTGTTATTATTAGAAGAAAAATATAGAATCGGACTATATTGATTTCCTTTTCTGAAAAATCTGCTTGCCCCATATACATATGGCATACTGTATTCAAGTCTCTTTCTAAATGTCATCATCACAAAGTTGTATTCATGGAAATCATTATATAAAATATTATTCTTCTGCCTTTAGCTCTTTGATTTTATTTTTCTTTACAGCACTTTACAGCATTTAAGATCACCTGGTATACTGTATATTAATTAGTTGATTTTTTACTGTTTTTTTCCCACTAGAATGTAAATTCCAAGAGAAAAGAAGTCATGTCTGTTTTGTTCATTAATATATTGTGAGTACATGGGATCGTCATTTATTTGGTGCTCAATAAACATATCTTGAGAGAATAAAAGATTCTAAGTCTTATGTTACCACTTGGATAGAAAATGGTTGTTTTTGCAGTTGATCAGCCATGAACAACACCTTTAAACCAAAACAGACTTTGCTTCCAAGTGAAAATATTTGAAAAAAAGTGGAAGAGTCACCACAAAAAATCACAACTGTTGGAAAGAAGCATGCACAGACTACACACAACAAAGGCATATAAAGTTAGCATGAAGTGCACCATTTTTACAATAAAGGGAGTCTAAATTTATGTATATCTCTATACATTGTGGCTACAATCACCAGCAACATGATTTGGAAATTAGCATGTCTACGTCAAAATGCATTTCAGTTCTTCATTATATCAGGCAAAGGATCTATCTCAGTACCAGCCTAATATTAAACAAATCACTTTTCTTCCTGTTTCCTATTTTAGAATCTGCTTTATTTTACATTTAGTATTGAAGTTTTCTTAGACTATGCTCCTATAATGCAAAAGTACACTCCACAAAATCTTTCTTTGCACTGGGATGTTTTAAATATTTGATATTATGGAAATACATTGAAAATCTATGTAAACAATATCGGCACACAAGATAAGGATACTGGGGCAGCAGGTCTTTTGTTTTTTCAAAGATGTATTATACAGCAATGGTGCGAGGAGGACATGATTTCCCACACAGTACAAACTAAAGGAATTGAAAGGAACACTGCTTTATGGTACAAGTTTCAGTAGTATAAATGTAACTAAGATTTTTATTTCATCCCATTTGCCCAGTTTGATCAACTGGTGAAATTTACTAGCTGATCACAGAGCTAAGAAAGAGTAATTATTATTATTAACAGCAAGAAGAGAGTTTCAGAGAAAGTAAACAACATGAAATACCCTTTAAATTAATTTGATGTTGCTCTAGAGTCTAAAAAAGTAAGGGGTGTGTGTTTATGCTGGCTAAAAAATAAGACAAAACACCACAATCCTTCTCTGTCAGTTGCATTCTAAAAGAAAAAATATATAGTAACATTAAAAAGCTAATACATGTTACTTAAATTAATAATTTAATTAACAATAATAAATTAATAATAAATTAACAATCCATAGCTTTATAGAAAATAACTAAGGTCAAATAACTGAAATCTATGAGTCGAGATGAAGAATTACATGTTGAGATTTATGAGAACAGGTACGTACTTTGTCTTCTCATAATTTGCATCCATTTCTATGGCTAGGACTGGAACAAAATAGGTGTTCAGTTAATACATATTGTGTAAATGGGTGTTGACTGCTGTAGTCATATGTCTCATCTTTTAAGAAGAGTTTCAACATGCAGTGGAAAGTCAGACTACCTCGGTTCACCTGCTGAACTGAGCATTTACTATGATCGACTATGTGACTTGGAAGAAGCAAGTGAATATTCTGAGCCTGGGTTTATCCATATGTAAAAATTAGAACATCATGGCTCCAACTGCCTAGAGTGGCTGGGAGAATTACATAATGATATCCATGAAAAGTTCTAAATTCATACCTGGCATGTAGAAAGCAATCAAAAAATGCTGCATGCTATTTTATTCACACCCTAAACTAGATATTCTCAGCCCATGATGATTAAGTTGTGTACATTCATACAGCAAGATTTCGCAAGTGCTCTTCATCACATCTTATATTTTAGGTGTTTTCTATAAATATTATTCTCTAACAAATGTTCAGCCCTCCTGGGAATTAAATTTTATTACTACTACCAATTTTTCTTGGGCCATCGTTTCCATGTTTATTTCCTAACTTACTCAATTAAATTCTATAATTTCTCATTATAATTTACCCTGAGTATCTGTGAATATTGTTTTAATTTTCCTCGTAGTACTCACCTAAAAAAATCCTTAAACCTTATTAAATCCAAACCCCCAACTAGTCCTTGGGTGGTATATTACAGATATCTGTAGATTCCTTCCAGTAGAGGTGGAGTCTTATTTCCCTGCCCTTGAGAGAGTATAGGCTGTTAGTGGTCTGCTCGACCAATAAAAGTGTCATTATTAGTTTTCTGAGGCTAGTTCCCAGAAAACCTTGTAGCTTTTACCTAGCTCTTTTAGAGTACTTGTTCTCAGAAGCTAGAGGCCATGCTGTGAGAAAACCCAAGCAACCTCGTGGAGAAGCCCATGTGGAGAATAACCAAAGAGTAACCTGGCCATCAGTCACTGAGCTCCCAGCAGGCAGGCAAGATCACACTGCCAGGCTTCTAGGTCCCCTAGACCTAGTTGAACCACTAATGTTGATACTGCAGAAGTAGACAAGAGCAATACTTTCTGAGTCCTGTTCAAAATTTCAGGACTGTGAGCAAAATAAAGAAATGATTGTTGTGGTTTTGAGACCCTAAGTACTGTAGTAGTTTGTTAGGTACCTATGATCACCAAAACACTCTGCTTCCATGTATGCATGCAAATTAATGTCACTAGAAAAAAAGCACACAATCATGCTGACTAGTTTCATTTTAAATTTTTGCTCAAAAAACTCAAGCAGCTCTTAAGTCTTCTCAACAATCGTACTACATGGTTCTATTTTGCTTACTTTGTCAGTGACCTAGAAGACTATATTTCACATTTTCCTCTCTCTGAAACCTAGAACATCTTTCTTTTCCTCAGCTCCTACAATCACTTCCACCCACTACCTGCTTCTAGAACAAAATGATGTTCTTCCTGTCATTCTCCCTACTCCTTTTCAGTCTGCTTTCTTGTTCTTCCTCATTTCTCCAAACTCATACCTTAAGATTGCCTCAAGGATAGCTTTGTGGACTATTTTTCTTCTTTATCTACTCTCACTCCTTTGGCATTCTCATTCAGTCTTTTGGTTTTAAACATCAATTGACTGAAATAGCTTAATTTACATCTTCGTTCTTGACCTTTTCTTAAATTCCAAACTATTGGAGTATATGCACTGTCTTCTTGACATCTTCACTTTGATGCCAAAACTGCAGATAAAACTTAACATGCCCCAGTTCAAGCTCTTCATGATATTCCTCCCCAAACCTGCACTAGCTTTTTCCATCTCAGTCTATTACACATCCTCTTTCCAGTTCTTTAGGCCTAACACCTTTGCCGTCATCTTTGACTCGACTCTTTCTTTCCTGCCCAATAATCTAGCAGCAAATCCTATTGGCTTGATTATAAAAATATACCTAGAATTTTACCATATCTCTCTATATCTATAGCTACCAGTCTGTCTTAAGATGCCATCATCTTCTTCTCCTCATTGGTCTCTGTGTTTCCTGTCCTGGCAGTGTTGGTGAAAGGCAAGGTTGTTCTCAACACAGTATGCCATATAATTCTTAGAAAATTATTAAGTCTGATAACATCATCAGATCACTCTTCTTTCCAACACCCTCCAGTGACTTTCCAGTTCACTCAGTAAAAGTCAAAATCCTAAAAGGTCCAAATAGACCATATAATCTGGCCTCCTCTGACTCAGATCCCCTTCAATCATCCATTTCTTACTGTTATAGGCCTCCTTGCTTTTTCCTGAAATTTATCAGCCAAATTTTAGCTCTTGGGCTTTTGTGTTTTCTATATTCTTTTCAACCTGGAATCTCTTTCTTGCTACCAGCTTTCTCACTTCCTTCAGATCTTTGCTCAAATGTAAATTACTAATCACTCTCTAAAAATTGAAATTTTATTTTATTGTTTGTCTTCACAGATTTCTAGAATGTAAGCACCGTCATCTGTTTAGTCTGTTTTATTTACTGCTGAATCCCTATATGTAGAGCAGTGCACATGCACAAAGATATCTGCTTAATAAATAAATGAGCAGGTGTCTGTCTTACCTTTTTCTTATGCTACATGCTTCACCAGTACCCTCAACATACCTAGCACACATCTAAGGATATGATAGCTTTATAAAAACCCTTGAAGACTGATTGCAATTAAACAAAAATGTTTCTCAGCAAATTAGTAGGCCCAACTGGACACTGTTAATAGGCTTAATGATATTTAGTATTGCATCAGTGCTCAAAAAAAAAAGATCCTGTCAGATGATAACATTTCTCAAATTAACACCAAAAATACTGAGTATACAAAGCAATAAAATTGAATTTCATTTTGAAAATCAAAAATTCACACTTTTTACTAAAACAATGTGAGATTATACCTATATATTTGATTTATTGCAATAAATCTTTGACAAGCTAAAAATATTGAGTAACTTTTAAACATATGAAAAAAATTACTTCTACTTGTTTATAAAATTTTCCTTCCCTTGGATTCTAAATTTTGCATACTATAGAAAATTGTAATTCCAAAATGTATTTCTCACTATGTATCTATTAAATGATAGATAGGTTTGAAAGTAGAATTGGGTATTCATGAATATTTTAATTTTTTTTAAAGAATTCAAAAGTTCCCTGTGTTCAAATTCGGAGTACTCCTGGGCAGATATAATTTATTTCTTCATGTTTGTGCTTCTGTAGAGACAGGACACGGACATGATGGAAGGGATAGTTTGTTAGATTGCAGAAATCTTGGTCTGAGATTACAGAAAAAGTAGTTAATAATCATTGCTAACATTTAAGCCATAAACACAAATGTGTTTGAAATTGTGTATTATTTTATTTTGCTGCACCTATATATCCTAACTCATTTAATGTTCACAATAATGTAGAAGAAAGTACTATTACTAGTTCAAATTTACAAATGATGGAATTGGAGTACAGAAAATAGTAAATGGCTAGGTTAAAATACAAATCTAGAGAGTATAGCTTCAGAACAACAATATTTCATATCATACTACGTTGTTTCTTTAATATTAAACACATAAACTATACAGCACATTTTGCACACATAAACATACTAACATATCATTTCCAGGAGTAAGTAAAAGAGATATTTAGGTGTAGTTTTTCTAACTGCAGAGTTACTGGTATTTTAGGAAGGGTGGAAATGGTACAGAAATTACTCCTGCATTGAAGGGTATTTTCTGTCCATTATTACTATCCACTGTGTGATGGAATGTCCCCTTCAGTCATTATCAGAGCTGAAAGCTCCCTCACATTTACAAATGCTCCTGGAATGGGAAATGCAGTGAAGCAACAGGTTGAGAATTAGCCCATTTCTCTATTCCTTATCAAGAAATCGCCCAGGTAAAATCTATGTCAACATAAGTCTGGTGTAATTTTTAAGAACTATGAAAAGAACTAACTTTCCACATATATACTACTCAACGTTAAATAATCCTCTGGTTAGAAATCTACTGTATTTCTCTACTGAGTTCATCCTGCTGTAGCTAATTGCATTTCCTCCTCCTCTATTTTTATTGATACATAAAATGCAAGATGGCCATTGCCCTTTTGTGAACTTCATCCTCACAGCACACTATCTCCTCTGTGCATCTACTGTAAATTTATATTTCATAAGAAAACTTCTATAATTCATCCTCTCATAAAAAATACTATCAGAATTAAAAAAAATAGAGTCATATTTGCAATTAATCATCAACTCAATTAAATGAGTAGGGTCTGAAAAGAAATACAGTCTCTTTAATAAACACCTCAAACAGTGCTTAAAACAGATTGAGCTGACAGCTCTCCCAACCTTAGTATCTCCTCTAAGATTTACAATGGCATAGCTCCTCCTTTTAGCAAATTAAACCTTATGTCAAGGCTTGGAATTAAATCCAACCCCCTTCTTTCTCTGTGGAAGGAACAAATTGGCCCCACATGCTGGTAGTGAGGAGGCTGATAGGGAACAGTAAAGTGAGGGCTCCCCAACCTGGAAGGCGTCATGTGGTCAAATCAACCAGCATAAACAGTCAACTCTACTTAAGGTTTTACATTGAAAGACTGGTAAAATACAGAGAATTTGAATATAAAAATTTCTTTTTATACCAAACAAAATTGACTGGGTGCCAAAATGTTACATTTCTGTGCTGTGCAAGCACTTTATGGAGAAAGTGCTTTTTATTCCATTTTTACATGTTTGTTATGGGTCTGTTTTGCAAAAATTGCTTAAAGCCTAGGTAATAAAATTTTTTTTTTAAAAAGCACACAAATGGCCATGATTAATACATCAAGCGATCTATTCTTCTGTATGTATGAAATGCATAATATCCCTCTCTGGATATTTTAATACAGCAAAATGTGTGTAGGTCGCTCTAGGTTTCAAAAATTTATTGTAACAGCAGATCTTGCTGTGGAATTATTCTGAAAGTCCTAGAACACAAAGTTCTTAGTTTTGTAGAGTTATTTTGCCAGGAAAACTTTGTGAGCCTGTTTCTTATATGTTATTTGGCATTAATGTCTATATTAAAAATGGACAGAAATCGCTTCTTCGTAGAAATCTGAGAATATGGCACATATATGAAAAATTTCTAACTATATTATTAGATTATTATCTTAAAATAAATTATAGTGTATTGGTCACTATCCAAATAATGCTGTTGGATATTAGAGGACACTTTGATTACCAAATTAGTGTAATGCTTAACAATGAAAGTGAAACAAAATCTGGTTCAAAACACTGTAACCAGTCATTACTTTGGAGAGTGTTTTATTTTCAGGATACATTTCTAAAAATTAGTGTGTGTTTCCTCACTGTTAAGATACTAGGAATAGATGTACAGGTTCTTCATGGAAAACCAATGGTATAGAAAAGTAAACAGTTTAGAACATCTCGAAATATACACGGTTGTCTAAGTTGGGTACTGCACAATTCTAGAAGCATGTATTCATATGTATTGTCCTTGTATTTTTGCATGTCATAAAAAAGCTACTTTTTTCTATACATAGGTACCTTTTGGGCAAAAGAAGGCAAGTATTTCAAAAGAGGGACAACTATTCTTATAATGACTAAACAGATGATGAATAGATGAAATTAGAACATGAAAGTTATATTTTTGTTTGCTTATATATGGAATGCTTCAAATAATCTGAGCAGTTACTTTGTTTTAATTCTCTCAGTGGTACTTTGTGATTCTGAGAAAAATTATAAAAACTAGTATCTAAAGTTAAGAGTTATAGAAAACAAGATATAGAATAAGAAACAGGCTTTAAGTATATTATCAGAAATAATTCTTACCCAGTTTCTTAATTCTTTCAGATATTTTTGGCTTTCACTTCTAATTATATTTCAGGTTTAGTTTATCCCAGCTTCATAACTGGCAGCATATCTGAATGAATATGCCAATTGCCAATTTATTTTGCAGCTATTTGGTTTGGAGTTATACATGGATTGATATAAAGGATTGATCTCTGTGTTATGGTATGGTATAAATTCAACTTTAGCTTCAGAAACTCTTGGATGGAAAGCAACATCAGGTTTATTTTACTACGAAAATTTAATTTTTAATAGATGCCTAGTAAGATGCTTGGAGAATTTTTTTTAAAAAAATACAAACCTGATTCATCTCACAACATGTAATTTCATGTATATGTACACACACAAATCAGCAACAAAGAAGACATCTTTTGGGTTTTGCATCAGTCTCTGAATCATTCCTGAACTAGTTATTCTGCAATTTCTTCTAGTTTTTGCCCGGATTCCTGTGATTGAATCTGTCAGGAGTTCTGTGAACAATTATTTTCCATGGCTCCACAACCCTGCACCCACTAAGCCAAAGTTTTTTTCCCTTAACATTGGATCAGTTCCTTTATATATGAACCACAACTGCCTTAGAGAATCCATTTCAGTATTGCCCATAAGTTGAAATGAGAGTAAAATAAACTTTTTGCCCTTGTGTCTTCTTTATATTTAAGTTTATAAATTCTTCTAAGAACCTCCTCTCTTAGGAAGAAGGTAAAAAAAAAAAATTGAATCACATAGTGTAGAATAAACTCTTTACATTCTAATTAATTGGGTAGAAAAATGTAAGAGGATGTGTCCTAACAGTATTAAAAACAGGACATCAAAAGAAAAACCAGAAAGTGTGAAATTATGAATGAAGCACAACGTCTGCTATTTCAGCTGGTTTTCCTCTGGCTGTTCCTCCAAAACATAAAATTTCTGTGTCCCACCAATACAATGCACTGGCAGAAAAATTATTGGTTTAGTAAATCTTAATTTTGGAACAGATTTTCACTTGACAATTGCATCATTTTCAAAGGGCAATGACTGACTCCTTACGTGGTCTTTTTGAATTTGGGAAGAAGTCCTTTGAGAATAAAAAACAGTTAGGTTTGCAATCATTGTTTGGATTACATAAAAAGATATTATTTTAGAATAATACAAAAATGTTTTTCTCTATAAGACCTCAGGAATTAAAATATATGTTGAGTGTAAAGATCCATGGCCACCTTTGAAGAAAGGCATATCTGTGAAGTAACATTTGTATACGTTTTTCAAAGACTAGTTTTAGAAAAATATCAAATATTATTGTTAACCATTAGCTTGTAAAGCTGCATTTTAAATTCACAAATTTTTCTAATTATTCAGAAGTTTTTTTTTTTTTTTATCTAGTAGCAAAGCTAATATTGTCAAGATGTCCAACAAAAGACTAAAAAGAAATACAACTTATAAATTACCAAAAACTTAGCTATGGAATATGTGTGAGATAAGAGTTTTCATGAGTTTACCTTTCTAATATATTTTTTTTCAAAAATATATTTTAATTTGATATATCTGTTATTATAACTGCAAGTATAATTTTCCACATACAATATCTTGATAATATATAATATTCAATAATATTTCTTTATTAATTATTATAATAAAATATTTTAAATGTTCTAGGTAACTGTTCCACTTCAAAATAAATGCACTGTATTCTCATTTTACCCATGTAAAATATAAATTATTTCAATATATTTACTAGACCAATAGATTTTTAAGTACAATCAGAGCAATAAAATTTTCCATGAGTCAAAAAAAAATTTCAGACATCAAATTTATTATTTTCTGGTTCTTGAATTTATTTTTCTTTTTCTCTCTGGTATCTAAATCACTCATATATATATAAAGATAAATCCTATTCCCTCCTCTTGCCTCTACTTTTATCCATGCACTCTCCACCCTGCCCACTAATTTTTTTCAATGTTGAATTAAAAGTTGCCACTTAAAAAGACAATTTTATAGCTTTAAGTGAGTTGTCAAAATAGTAAGATACACTTCTGTAAATAGAACAGATTCTATTTTAAACACATTCTGCCAGGATCCAATGATTGTTTTTAGCAGCTACGTTTCCAGGCAAGATAATACGTTACAATTTAGTTAATCTCCATATCATGGCCCTAATATCTGTAAAGGCTGCTTTGTTTTTAATGCCACAAGAAACAACTGCTTCCCCAATTTGTCTTAAAAAAAATCAATTGCCATAAAACAAAAACAATATTTTGATAAAATACAATTTAAATACCCAGTCACAATGACTATGTTAAAGATAATAAAACAATTTAGGCAATAGAGGTTTTTAAATATCCTGGACAATAAACAAATGTATTAGATAAGCAAGATAAGCTATGATAAAATTTTGAAATCAAGTTATAGTTGACCCTCTAACACAGGTTTGAACTGTGTGGGTCCACTTAAAAATGAATATTTTTCAATAAATACTTATAATACTTTTTATTTGTACTTGGGAGCCTGTGGGTTCAGAAGGTCAACTGTTTGCATTGATCTACACCATTTTATGTAGAGGATTTGAGCTTCTGCAGATTTTGATATCTGCGGGGGTCCTGGAACCAATCCCTTCCTCCCCCACAGATACTGAAGGAAACTAGGGAGGTGTCAAAAGTTGCACATGGATTTTTGTTGCCTGGGGGTCAACACTCTTAATCCTCAGGTTGTTCAGGGGACAATTATACTTTCTGATCAGGGTTCTTGTAAGAAATGGATAGGAACATTTAAGAATTTAATAAATGAACTCTTTTCAAAGATATAGATGAAGTACAGGGTAACTTTCAGGAAGAGTAGCCACCTGGGACTGGTAAGAATAAAATGACAATAACCTCAAGCCTGAAAGGTAAAGGAAATGAGGTGGCTTCTAGACCTCAGAGATAGTGAGTGCCATATGGAGCAGACTCTGTCCACATCTGACCTCAGGTTTTGGAAGCCCATCAGCCACAGCTGCCAGTGCAATCTATTACCTGAGCACACTCTCCTCCTTTAGTCTGCCAGTTTCCCGATTGGCTGACCCCACCTTAAGACAGAAGGCAGGTGGCCTGCTGATGTCCATATAGGCCAATGTCCTGGGACTTAGAGCAGAGGGGAGAAGAGAACAGATTGGACCAGGAGGGATAAAAAAAAAAAAAAAAGACACAAAGAATCATTTACTTTAGACTCAGAAACATTTATATCTATAGATATTTTAAGATCACTGATGTTGACATCTGTAACTGAGGTTGATATAAAGGTTAATTTTTATGTAAAACTTGCTACATACACTCCTGAGATATTTGCATCTATTAACCCATTAAATCTTACCCAGTAGTCACATTTTATTATCCCCATTTTCATTATCCTTATTATCCTTATTTAACATACAAAGAAACTGAGGCACTGGGTGACTAGATCACATGTCACAGCTAAATTGCCTAGACAAAACTCTTTACTGCATAATAAATCCAGTCCATGCTGTATAGTAGTTGCCAGGTCTCTGTGGTTTTTTCATTTATTTAATTGGATTTGACAGTTCATAGTATTACTTGCATTTTTAGTAACTATTAGAAATACCTATGTATGTTAACATGATATTAATGATACATAAAATGCAATATATTTTTATTTAGTAAAAATTATGAATTACCTTTTATGTGTCAGAGTTTCCACTAGCTGATGCGATTAAAAATTGCACACAAAGTTCAAAGACTTATTTACAGGAGAGATATAAAATTTTATTGTAGTTATTTGTTTTATAACTGGGAGTATGTAAAATCATTGCATGGGATATGCTTAAACTAAAAACAATATTTGGTATTTACCTGAAATTCAAATGTATCTGGATGTTCTTTATTTTTATTTGCTAACCTGGCAGCTTGAAGATGAATAGAAGTCTTGACCTTTGGAGAATGTGGAATAAAAATCATTTCAAGCAGAGTGAATATGAGCAGAGACCTTTACATACAAGTATAGATGTACATTGAAGTGTGTATTTGGAGAAGAACCAGTGCAGTACTGTGAGGAGGTTTCATGATGTCCACAGACAGCAGATGAGAAAATTTGACTGAAAATATAGGTTGAGGTCAGATAATTAAAGAATTATACCCTGTCAAAAGGAATCGATATGAATCATGGAGAGATTTTAACTAGAGACAGGTTGAGATCATATTTGCATTTTAGAACCATAATTTCAATGGCAGTGTGAGGGATTCACCAAAGTAGAAAAAAAAAAGACATTTTCAAAAGCTCTTGGAATCATCCAGAAAAAAAATGTAACAAGCCTATATAGAATAAAACTAATGTATTTATATCAAATATGACAAAAGGCTTTTTTCTTTTCCTTGTTCTATTTTTTGCTCCCACAATTTTAGAATATATACTGCCTCATACATTGTTTTTGTTGTTAGTTTTCAAAATTTTTATTTCCACCAGACTTTTAAGGATTGGAAACTGGCCTCTGGTGACCGTAGTGACTTCTGACTCTTCTTGGATCCTTGAAGGACAAGACAAATCACACTTGATGAACACACTTGGCCAAAGTGCCTGGGGAGTTCCATCTATTTATGAGATTATCCAGGAAGTATTACAGCAAAATGGGAAATTAAAACAAATGATCAAATCTATTGGTGCAGTTTTATCTCTGCAATATTTTATGCTAAATTTTTAAGATGATTTGTTATAAATCTATTCTCCAATGGCAGTTTCACTGTAGTCAAGTATACCAAAACTGAATTTCCATTATTTTCACCATATGCCTTTCTGAGTAGTCACAAAAAATTAGAGGCTAGATTTAAGTAAAAATTGATCATAAGAAAAATTATTTTTAGAAAGAAATGTCATTAAAATGGTTAGTTTTTGTATTTTCATTTTCAATGAAATAATCATTCATGCAAAACACATGCTCTTTTCATGTTACCTATACAATTCTTGAAGTCATAACAATACAAAACACAGAATTTGTTACAAAATTTTAATGTGCTTATTTTATATATTAATTCCCAGTGTTGCTTGTTTTAAAATGCGTTTTTTTAAAGAAAAATGAATTAGAAAAAAGCTTTTTTTTCTCTCACATCACAACAGAACATGATTTGAACAAGAAGCAATATGAAAACAGATGGATCAAAAGTAGCAAATAAAGTAATAAAAACATCCATTGCATTCAATCTATCATGTAACTAAGAGTTCTGTGTACTAAAAGTAAGAAAGGAAGAAGGACTTATATCCCATTAATATAAAGAAAGCAGAGAATTACCCTTGTACAGCTGAAATCAGTTCAGATTGATTGAAAATAAGCTTAGTACATAAATGTTTCCCATAAGGAAAAAAAATCAATATCCTACCTACATAAAGACCATTCATTAAAATAAACAAAATAGAAACATATTTGGAATGATTCCACAAAAATGAGCCCTTTCTCTAAATTGCCATGTAGCCATTTCTGTATATGATTCATAAAAACAGTAAGGATGAATTCTGTACTAACTGCGAGGTGCTTACTTTTCTTCAACGATAATTGTCTTAATGCCTATTTTAATCAGTATTAACTACTAGCAATAACATGCTTTTAATTATGTTTGAAATGAGTCCTTTATTGGGCTATTTTGGGAAGCAAATTAGTCAAAAGGAGCTGTTAATCAAAAACGCATTACTGGCACAAAATAAATGTTCATTTAAGGAACCATTTGAAATAAACCTGGCTCATTGCCTCTGACAACCTGCAAGGACACCAAGGCCTCCCGAGGATAACTCCTTCAGTACTTGCCTGGATACGCCTTGCTGCTCAGAAGTTATAAGGAGAAACATTAAGCAGTTTAGGTCATTCATCAGCTAACTTTTACTACTGTACTCAAGAAAATGAGCCTCCTAGGAACTTCACAGCAGATCTATTCATTCATTAGCTAAGTAATATTGAGAGAGATGTTCCTGTCACTTCAAATGAAGAAATCTATTGCACTGAATTTTAGTGGTATCCCTTTTGTCTACGAGCTGTCTTTGCAAATTCCAAGGTATTTAGGCTGAAAAACTAGCATAATTATCTCTGAACATTTTTCGTATAAATTCATTTCTTTTATTGAATGATGTCTAGCCAGAATGTACCACTGGGCAAAACTCTATATTTTATGTTATTCTATAGTCTTAGAACTGGATTTTCTCACTATTAGCTTCTATTAGCAAGATGTAAATTGAAATACAACTTTCAAAAACATCTCAAAGTAATTGTTTGGATGGTTTAATGCCTCAATTTTAAAATAACTCAAAAGGATGTGAAAAAATATGTTATGCTGTTGTAAAAACATTAATTTAAAACTTGATTCATTTGTGGGCTAGTTTTCTTGTCCTTAGAAATTGTTTTTACAATTTACTATTCTTTTTCATCCTCCATATTTGAAGGTTAGACTATTAAAAATTAAATGTCCCTCAGTGATTTTTTTCTGCTATATCATAAAATATTTTTGGAAATCTAACTTTCAAAATAATACTATTCCTCTTGAAAAGATTGCTATATGTATGGTCACTAGGCTGATTTTTGTATGGCCTACAGCTCACCACAATGCCTGGCAACAAGCAAGAATAAATATTTGGCAAGTGTTTATTCAACACATACATGTATCAAGCAGCTAATATGTGTCAAACATTGAGCAAGGCATGAGGGAATAAGACACTGCAGCTCTCTTCACAGAGCTGTACTCTCTGATGGAAGGTTAAAAGTCTACTCTCTCATATAACACTAATCCAATTTGGCTTTCTGAAAGCTGTGTAAGACTGTCTGAGGATATCACAACCTGTGCTATCTATTTACTCCTTTTAGATTCCCAGAAAGTATTGCCATATTTGTAGACTTTCTACCATGGATTTTTGTTTGTTTGTTTGTTTGTTTGTTTTTTTAATTATTCATTTGGGTTCAGTTCAGTTTCTGTTTTGATTTTTGGTCTGAGTAAAAGAGGCCAAACAAGGGTGAATGTTCCCTTATTCCCCCAGGTCAGGTTCATATTGCTAACTGGAAATGAAAGGCTGGGAGTTCTGTGAGGGGGATAAAAGCTTGGTAGATCTCTCAATGTGGTTCCCTACATATGAGGAGACAGAAAGCATAAGGGCTGGTCTTATTCATTTCTTCATTCAGAAAGGTGGCAGGAACCTGAGGCAAAGATCCTCTAAGATGATTCAGGACATTGAGATTGTTCTGATCAGGAGACAAAGCCTGAGATGCCTAAACTCCCGAAAGTGATTTCCCCAGTTGAATGAAGAGGAAAAAAATCAGGAGTCGCTCTGAAAAGGAAGAAAAGGCAGTCAAGCCGAGGCATCCCACAGAGTTTCCTTGGGCCTGCCCCAGAAATAACAGGCACAACAAGAGGGATCATTAACAGCATATCCAAAATACAGTACAAGTGTAAAGAATGAAGCTTTTCATATTGACAATCAGACACCAGAAACTGCAGTCAGTGAATGTGAAACAAAGGAGGCAGAAGAGGTTGGGTGTACTGTGAACCTGAAGTTTTGCACCCCCAGATGGGTTTATCATTCCCTTCACCCTGGTTGTTTCCAGAAAAATAATGACTGACAGTAATTGAGCTCCTGTTGTTATTATTTTGGTACAAAGTGCTTAAATACATTATCTCATTTAATTTTCTCTCTAGATAGCTCCTATTTTTGTCCTCAAATTACAAATGATGGAACCAGTAATTTAAAAGAGTAAGTAATTTATCAGTCACACCTCAGAGACAGGACTTGAACCCAAGTCTCAAACTCAAAGGCGTAGCTTGGAGAATAGCCAAGGAAAGCTACCAGATCTACATCAGACTGATATCATAAATTAGAAATAAACTTTTGTTGTGTTACTCCAGTCAGATGCTGTGGTTGCTCTCACTGAAACACAGCCCAGAGACATCGTCCTCTAAGTATTTGTGAACTGGATGGGTGGATGGATAAATTAGTAAATAAATATAGGCAGCTACCAGGAGTTAAAATCTGTATTTTCTAACATACTGGCTTAATTTACTTATTATAACATCCCTATAGGTATCAGACTAGCCCAGACTCTGTATTATAAAGCTCTTTTTGGCTGCCTTGTTCATACATTATTTTCTGATGCTTTATATTTATATAACATTTTCTATAAAGATCCAGCAATATAATTTTACTATTCTTCTAACTGTTTTGTTAATGCTGGTGAGGAAACTGAGGCTTACATATGTTTAGTAACCTATAAAAGATTATGTAATATTAAATATCAAAGATGAATTTTAAATGCAGATTCCCTTATATAAAGTTTAAAAAAATTTTTTTTCTATTAGCGCCCTCTCCAATTGTAGCTCTCCATAATCTGAACATCCTAAAAAATGAATGAAGCAAAAGTTTTCTTTTTCAAGCCTGATCTCCATTTATTAACTTGCTAATGTTGCAAAGTGAATTTGAGCAATTTAAAAATCATTTCTGTATATAATGGACAATTAAGATATCAAAGGATTAATACTTAATCTGTACCATAACAGTTATTTTAATGAAAATATATGTTTCAATTTAAGTTATATTGATTTAAATCATGCTCTCTATTGACTAATTGCTGTCATAAATGAAGTACTCCTATCATAAGATTTTTCTAATAGAACTCATTTCAAACTCTTTTCCCAGAAGGCTGTATTCAGACATCAAAGTAGGACAGAAAGCTCAAGTCAGACAGGTGAGAAATGTGAGGAAATAATCATAAAAAAAATCAATTTAATTTTCCTTCTTGTTTTCATTGGTCCCAATTCTTTATGACTTGTCCATGCAAATTCTTGCCATTGTCCCTCTCTCGTAGCTGACAAAACAGTGGAGATAGAAAGAGTCCTCTCATGCCTTCTGCAGCAAACCATGTATTAGTAAAAGAGTAATGAAAAATTAAATTATTTTGCTGGTATTATGTAACCGCTTGGTTAATACTTGGCAACTGACTCAATATGAAGGAGAGTTAAGAATGGATGTTCTGGTTTATCACAGTTGAACTGGGTAATACTGGTTTTATTCTATCTCTATAAAGTTGGAAAAACCGCTTTAAGTTATTAAACATTAGAACTTTAATGTAGCATTAAGAATGACTTGATTTGATTATGTATTTAAATCCTTTAATACTTCTCTCAGCAAAATATTTTAATAAAATTAAAAAGTACTAATAGTGTCTTACCATGTTTTTATTTTGATTTTTATGAAAAACACACAACATATAAACTAAAATGTAATTTTAAATATAATCTTTTTTGATATTTAAAAGCTAATTACAATTTGGATGAATACTTAAATATAACAGTAATGGTAGGGTTGTATTGCAAGTGCATCTCTGATTATGATGGAAACTGGCCACTTAACTTTTTAAATGATCGTTTTCCTCATTAAGAGTTATATTAGTGTCTCTCCAGTGATCATCATGTTGCACAAGCCACAATAAGAGATTACTTCTGACCCCACTCAATAACTAAAGGAGTTTTCAGTTAATGATACAACCACAGTCTGCCTGTCTTAGACTTCTGGAACTGCAGAAATGATCTTTACAATAAAAAATAATTACCAACCTTCCTGTTTATATCATCTGGCACATGCAAATCAATCATCACTGATGATAACTTTTCTTCTGGTTTTAAACTTCTATCAAACTCTCCTTTCCTTTGCTGTGGGTATAGGATCAAATATTTTTACTAAAGGAGGAAGATAGAAAAGCCAATAATTAGGCTCGTACATATCTCAAAGCAAAACCACCAGCATCCATTTTCATAGCCAAGTTGGAATAAAACCTTATTGGGGAATTTTTAATATCAAAATAATAGCCTTAGTTTTCAGTTAGATGTTTTGGCCATTTTGCATATCACTCATAATGGAACCAGATGTTATAGAAATCCATTTATGAAAATCTTATACAGGATATTATTTTATGGCAAGAAATTATTTTTTTAATCTTAATAATATAATTTGAATCATTTGATTTATTTTTTAATTATATATCTTAAATAAATATTCATGGTTTTGATGCTTCAAAAAATAAATTTAACTCTCAGGTTTAGAGTTATTCCAGGGACTCTCAAAGGAGATAATATTGCCAAGGGGCAATACTTATTTAGGGGTTGAAAAAAATGTCACTCTTTTTATGTATAAAGTAAGAATACACACAGAGTACATAATATATAGTATATACACTAAAATATCATAGAGAGATTAGATTAAAATGTCTAAAGGCTTCTGGGGGAGCAATAATAAACAAAAATTTGAGAAGCACTGTGGTATACTAATGCATTTGAAGGTCAGGAGAAAAGTCAACATATGATATAAATTTCATAACAATTTATAGACCTATGAAGTTTCCAATTGCTGTATTTTATAAATAAAGACAACTATTACTTCAACTTCTTTCATTTAAAGCTATTTTTTGATAAGTTATGTCCAGTAACAAGAACCTGCCAGCTCTAAATTACCCATAAATATCTTTTTACTTACTCTTATAGAACATGAAATTGAAAGTGAGATGTTTAGCCATTGTGAAATATATATATATATATATATATATATATATATATATATATATATATATAGTATGTGTATATATACCATCTCTTCTTTATTCATTCATCCATTGACAAAAACATATGTTTTCATATCTTGCCTATTGTAAATAATGCTTCAAGAAACATGAGAGGGCAGATATCTCTTCAATATCCTGTTTTCATTTCCTTTAGATATATACCCAGAAGTGGAATTGCTGGATCATGATAGTTCTATTTTTAATTTGAGGAACCACTGTACTATTTTCTGTAGCTGAACAAATTTATATCCCCACTAATAGTGACAAGGATTCTCTATATTCTCCACCATCTTCACTAACACGTCACTAACACCCCTGTCATTCTAACAGGGGTGAGATGATATCTCATTGTGGTTTTGATTTGCATTTTCTTAATTATTAGTGATGTTGAGTATTTTTTAAATACTTATTGTCCATTTGGATATCTTAGAAAAATGTTCATTTAGTTTCTTTACCTTTTAATGATAATTTAGAGTTCATAAGCATTTTTCTATCAATACCCTACTTCCTAGGTTGGTCAGTTATTGACCTTAATTAAACACTACACAAATGCACATTTGGATGCTACTATTCTCTAACCAGGTGAGCTCACTGACACTGACAATAGTTATTTTTTAAGTGATGTGCTTGCATAGATGTAAATGACATGGTCTTAATTTTTAGACAATTGATCATAACTTACAAAGAGGTCAAATGTCAAAATGTAAACATGGAAGGTAATCATCAGTGACATAGATACCTGTTACCACTACTAATTCTATCATTTATTTACTTACTTCACAATATTTAAGCTCTATCATCTCTGGGAACTACCAAATCTCCAAAGGTAAAAAAAATCAAACAAGAGAAAAAAAATATGCACCTCACATTAGAAAGATTATCAACACTTATTCTGAGATTATACACACACACACACACACACACACACACACACATACAGATTTATATTTATGTATACACACAGGCATACACACACACATATACACACACACATATATATACACATATACATATATGTATACATATACATAAATTAAATATGAAATGCTATAATTCCTCACTTACAATTTCTATTAAAGTTAAGGAATGCATTATTAGAAAAAAACACCTCAATTTTATCACATCATAAACATTTACAAAGTTTTCTTAATAATGCTGATTTAAGGAAATACCATATTGGATTGGGAGGTGATTTAGACTAAAACACCATAATGTTTCTATTCTAAGTCCATATTTAAAATATCTAAAAGTAGCATTAATTGTGAATAAAATAATATCTTAAGTCAAAAAAATTTGAAAATAACAGATCATCAAATTGCTCACTTCATACGTATATATGTTCATTGAATAACATTAAATACAGTAATCAAGACCAAAAATAATGAGAGCTCTCAATTTATTTAATATGTTTTTACTTAGTCTTAAAAAAAAAGACAAGGTATAAAAAGAATTCTTTAGACTTTGTAACACAGAAACTCAGTCTAGGATATGCTATTTGGTCATTATAGATTAAGAAAAGTCCTTAATCTCTTTTTTATCTTTTATCTCTCTAAGACAACATGTATAAATATATATACATATATAAAATATGTATGGTAATTCTCTCTATCTCTTTACACATATATAATATACACGTTATACATATACAATATTAAGTGTATATGGAGAGGCAGAGACAGAGAGAGAGAGAGAGAGACAGACAGACAGAGAATATTAACATTCTTAAATTACTTTAACATACACATTAAGACTTTCTTATATTCTCCTGTGAAAGTAATCTCCTGTCACAGCAGTAATTACTGTTACAACAGTAATATAATTAACATATTATTTTAAAAATTGGGAACAATAAGTATTATCTCTGGGAAATAAAATAAAAAATTGAGATGATGGTTTGGAAGGATGCAAACATTTAATTTCCTAAAGACAAATAAAGAAAGATTCACGTGTCTTTTAAAATATGAAATCTTATACATGAAACTATTTAAAAATCTAAAAGCTAAAAAAATGTAGTTAGCTATGAAATTTTTAAAAATGATTTCTAAAAAAGTTGGTACATAAAATATTTGCACCATTTTATGTACCATAATATAAAGTATTTAAATTGAGGAAAGTCACCAATATGCTCAATATCTTGGTCAGAAAGAAAGAAAATATTTTCTATGAGGTTCAATCTCATGTCATGATAAGCAGTATAATTTTCTGGCTGTGGGTTTTTTTTTTTAATTAAATTCATTGGGGGTTCCATTGGTCAAAAAAGTTACATAGGTTTCAAGTGTACCATTTCCATAATACATCATCTGTATTTTATTGCATTGTGTATTCACTACCTAGTGTCAAATCTACTTCTGTCACCATGTATTTGACACTTTTACCCCTTTCTACTCCTCCTCCTCTCCTTTTCTCTCTGGTAATCACCATTCTGTTGTCTGTGTCTGCGAGTTTTGTTTGCTTGTCTTGTTCTTTTGTTGCTTATATCCCACATATAAGTGAAATAATAGGGTTCTTGACTTTTTCTGCCTCACTTACTTTGCTTAGCCTGATATTCTCAAGATCCATCCATATTGTCACAAATGGCAATATTTCATTTTTTCTTATGCCTGAGTAATGTTCTATTTATATATGTACCACATCTTCTTTATCCAATCATCTATCAAAGGATACATTGGTCATTTCCATGGCTTGGCCAACGTGAATAGTGCTGCAATGAATATAGTTGTACAAATATCTTTATGAATAAATGTTTTCAAATTTTTCAGGTAGATACTCAGAAGAGGCATTGTTGGATCATATGGTAATCCTATTTTTAAATTTTAAGGAATCTCCATACTGTTTTCTATAGTGGCTGTACCAATTTGCATTCCCACCAGCAATATATGAGAATTCCTTTTTTTCCTACAGCATCTCCAACACTTGTTATTACTTGTTTTGTTGAATAGCCATTCTAACAGGTATGAGGTGGTTTTGATTTCCATTTCCCTAATAGCTAGTGAAGTTAAGCATCTTTCACATACCTGTTGACTATTTGTGTATTTTCTCAGGAGAAATGTATGTTTAGGTTTGTTCATTTTTTAAACTGGATTTTTTTTATTAAATTGTATAAATTCTTTATATCACAGACATACTTTTGAGTTAATTATATTGTAGTATCTCCTTAAAGAAAAGACACTTTACGAAATGCTAGGTGACTTCTAGTCACTGCATATTCTTCTCAGACGCTCATAATTACTCTGGACCAGGTATTTAGGTTCAAGAACTGGTGTAGGTACCAGAGGCAGAAAGAAAATTACCCTAGAATGTGAAATGTCAGCCAGAAGTTGTTCTAGGCAATTTAGGCAACTATTTTTCATTAACAAATTCACAAGCATGAATGTTCATAGATTGATTTTGTATATGCCAAGAGAAGCTGATTAAAGAGTCCCTCAATGGAAATATTAATCATAGTGTGGAATTTGGTAAGACTTGGACTTCATCCATAATGTTTTAGTGACTCAAGTACCAAACGTTCTCCTAGATTTTGTAGTGTCTCATTAGTCACTAAGGATAGCATTCAGAAGGTTCTCAGGGTATTAAGCAGTGATACCAATTCAATAGGAATAGTTTCATTACATAAGTTGATTAGATAAGCAACTTACAGTACACTGTAAAAAATATTACTTATTATTACATAATAAAAATAATATCCTTGAGTAATATTAAAAATGAAACCACAAAAAATATAGTTATAATTTAACAAAAGTGCCAGCATATATTGTTTTTTTATAAAGTGCCAATTTTCAAAACAACATTTATTGTAAAACTAAAAGAGTATTTCAAGATGCAACATTTTAAATTATTAGCATCATATAATTTATACTCCAAAATTATTCACAGAAGTGGTATTTTACAAAAAATATGTATAATACAGTAATCTAAATAAAGCCTTTTATTGCTATGTATTTTTTTAGTAATTTAGTTATTCTCATAATCTTGAAATAATATATATTACTTTGAAATTTTTAAATTCCTATAAGGCCTCATGAAAAACTTATCATTACTTCACAGACCCTGATATAGTCGATAAATAGCACATAATTTAACTGTTAAAATGAAATAACAAGTAGGCTTAGGAGAAGGCAGAGTCACCAAATTCTAGACCACAGCTATGCTATGGGAGAAACCATAAAAAGTTTATTCTAACCAAAGTGATACCACATTGAATTACATGCTATTTAGTAAAATTTTCTGCCTATGGTACTATTTTTACTTTTTGTATAAACTATGTTCAAGTTCTTCTTATTATTTTATTGTCTCATGTAAATACCAAGATTCAGAATAACCATTGACACCTATTTTACTGAATTATATATTTTTTCAATCAAAATTTTCAAATTAAAATACTTTTCAAAGCTTGTTTTGAACAAAAATATACAAGAGACTAATGGAAAACTAATTATTGGGAAGAGATACTAGTTTAATTTATCCTTGTTAAGCTGAAATTTTCTGTGACTTGCTTAATGTTTAAAGGAAAACAAAGAGTATTAGGGAGGGAAAACAGAGTAGAAATTTGTTTCCTCAATATACTAAAGTGGAAACCAAAGTTATAATTTTTCATAACTTTTACATTTTTAAAAAATTTTTTAAATTATATTTTCATCATAGTAATCTAAATTTTCATTCCTCTTTAGTTGTATTTAGTTCCAGTTGAAAGCGACCCTAATATAAATACTTTAATTACATCATGTCATCACAAATTTATTGTGACACTTATTTCCTCATTTAAAGAATAAATGTCTGGTCTAAATTATCTCCTTATCTCCCTTAAGTCTATACTGATGCGAGCTAATGCAATATTCAAATACAAGATAATCAGCTAAAAAACAGGTATTTTTTAAATGCAAAAACACATTCCATTGAGCATGTAAAAATCTACCAAATACATGATATCAAGAATAGAACTGAAGAGACTAAACAGATCAAAGACTGTAATTAATTTTTGAAAGACAGTATATTACTGTAGGTAGTATATTACTGTAGAAAAAAACAGTTGAGAAACCTGAAGCCCACACAAAAGAAGGTTTCAGCAAAGATGAGAATATGATGACTGAAAAGAAAAAAATTCATGCTCAAGAGAGACATTGATTATCTTTTAAGATGAGAAACAATGACCAGGTTTAGTAATTATGGAAGGATCCAGCTACAAGAATATGACCATAGAAACAAAAAAGCAAATTGAAAAATTGTTAGTTTAGGTTAGCGTTAAGATATTTATGGCGATGCTAATACGTTCCATTGTATACATGTCTTCACTTATGCTTAGATTCTCAGGGATGGGTATAGAGAATAAAGATAGTAAGAATTGTACAAGTTTGAATTTTTGCTAAATAAGTGTAATGACCAAAGCTCGAAGTTGTTTTTTGGCAAGAATGTTTTTAAAATGATAGATCATGAGACCTACAGTGGATAAAAAAAAAAAAAAAAAAGGAAGGGCTAATGGATTTGGGCAGGATAAAATGTTAATGAGCTGAAGATTTTGAGTGTGCCATTGAGTTGCAGATAATTGAAAATGCAACTGAGAAGTATCCACGACATATTTGATCAAGTACGAAGGCAAAATAGTGAGTTTCAAATATTCAACAATTTAGAAACGGTACTCTAGGACATTCATACTAAGAATCTTATTTAATGTCCTCCAACAAATTAAATAAAGAATCCAGAGAAGTCAATACCATAGAATCTATGAAGAAATGGAACTCACCCAGAAAAACAAAATAAATATAAATGGTATAGAAATATAAAAAAAATCTCAGACCGAAGGTTTGGCCACAGGTATGAAATGTAATCGATATAAAAGAGAACAAGAAGCCAGAGGCCTGTTAGTTGAATATTTTCATGAAGAAGGAAGGCAATAAAAATAAAAATTATTAAAAATTTGTACGCTCTTAGTTATATAATGGGGAAGGCAATTTTCTTGTCTTAAAAATTGCAAGGAGAATAAGAATAAAATTGCAGGCAAACAGAGTTGCCCAAGATGAACCAAATATAAATCATATTGAAATACAGCACATTTAAAAATATTTAATATATTATATATACTACTTTACTCTCCAATAAATAATAAAACAATAACATTATCAATAATGTATGTGGTTTTTCAATGTTTATGGACATTAAAGAGTAACAAAACAAAACATGTAATATAACATTGGACAATATAAAGTCATATATATAACTGAAATGTGTCTGAGGAGAAAGTGGAAAATATAGATAGATGACAGTGTAGTAAAAACTTTTTTAAAAAATAGAGATTTGATTTATGACTTAAAATATAGATATAGTTACTAGACAAATTAAAAATAGTGCCATTAACCAAACTTGAAGTAAAGGAATAGTGAAAGTGGAAAGTAACCTATTCCAATTCACTTTCTAATCTTCCATGTAGATAAGGTATAGCATTGATCAACTAAGATTTAGAAATAAAAGAATAATATTTACAATTGTTTTTTGTAACTGACAGAAGAACTAAAAACAGAAAATGCCATAAGTTTCACATTTGGGACACATAAAAGATGACAAGGTGTGACAGTATATTACTTTAAATTAATATCTATTAGTTTGGGGGCATTTGTTTATAATCTATTTGTTTATACTCTAGTATAAAGATAACATCTTTATTTTCTGGTTTCTTAAAATATTTTTAATCTAGTTTAGTTTATTGAATGCCATTCTCCTTGTAACCTTACCATGAAGACCACCCAAGAGTAAGAAGCTGGAAATAGAATGATGGAGTAATTGCTCATTGGTTTAAATTATGCTAAAGCTCCATATTCTTTAATAATTTCTCATTTCATTTTACATACAATTCAAGATGTAAAACTATTCTACATAAATCCCTAAATAAATCTCTAACTGCTTTTGAAATTGTGCTACACAGTAGGCTCATTTGGAAAATCATAATTAACTATGTTTCTGACAATTCCCAAATTTCATCCTTAGGGAGTTAGTGGCAGATTTTCTCCCATGGAGGACTCATTCTTGTAGAACTGCCTAATTTGCCCAAGTGGTAGTGTCATTCTTAAGAGTATAATAGAAAATTTTTACTAGGTTTTGATATATGATTATATTAGTCAGGATTCTCCAGACAAATAGAACCAAGGGAAAGGGAGAAGTAAAGAAGGAGAAGGAAGGGTAGGAGAGAGGTAGGGAGAAGGAGGAAGAAGGAGGCAGGGAGGGAGGAAAGAAGGATGAGAGAGAGAGAGAGAGAGAGAGAGAGAGATTTTAAGAAATTGGCTTACAGGATTGAGGAGGCTGGCACGTCTAAAATCTGCATGGCAGGAGGTCAGATTGGAGACTCAGAAAAAAGTCAGTGTTGTTGTTTGAGTGAAAGGATTCTTGGAAACAGAATTTCTTGTTCTTTGGAGAACTTCAGTATTTTATTCCTGAAGGCCTTCAACTGATTGGACAAGGCCCACTCACATTATAGAGGGTGATCTGCTCTACAAAAAGGCTACTGATTTAAGTGTTAATCTCACCTAAGAATATTTTCACAGTGACACCTAGAACAAATAAATATCTGGATACCATGACCAAGTTAAGTTCAAACAGAAAGTTAACCATTGCAATGATGATTTTTACTAAATATGGCTACTTTAATCTTTAAATTACCATTTAAAATATCTACCATTAAAGGCACTAACTAAAGGATTTGTGATTTCAAATAGGACACTGAATTTCAGCAGTTACCATAGTCAGTACTAAAATATCACAAACATGCAACTAACATATGGCTTGCTCTTGGATCTCTAAAAAATATTATTTTTCCTTTACCATATCCAAATATTACATTAGCCATATTCCTCAAGGCTTCTATATAAATTCATAAAGACTATTTGAATATGAACAAAGCAAACAAACTAAAATTTTCTCTTTTTTATTTCTTCCTATAAGTGTCATAAGATTCCCATGCTTGGTTTTTCAATGTTTCTTCTATCCTGTGTAAAAAAAAATAGCTAGTAAAAATATGACCTCATATTAATGCTACTTTTGGACTATATCTATTGGCATATAATTCTATCTTAAAATATATGCACTTAAAGCAAAGTCTACTATAATTTAATTAGCACAATATTCTAACTTACACTGCAGAGAAATTTTGCTTCTTAATGTGAAATGAGCAAAACTAAACTAGCAGTAAGAGGTCTTCACTTTTTATTCATTTTGTAATAAAATTAACAAAAATTTCCACAGAACTGCCAAACTTGTTTCATGTGCAAACACTAAAGCAGAATTTGTTTAGAGATTCTTATTTACTTTCCTTCATTGCTGACCTCTGTGTACACTTAAATGGCTGTCATGTTATGATTATGGCTCAAGTGAATATGAGTTTTAGGAGAGTTAATGAGAGAGGGATGGATGTGCATGCAGTCAATGTACATGCCTTCTTTGTGTGTATATTTATATATCTAGAAAATAATGTGCAACTCTATGTATAATTTACTTACCTAATCTTTCTACCCTCTATCATAAGATGCATGTATTCCACCCATGTACACATTTGTGGGGAAAGTTCACATTCACTGTTCCAAATGATTCAAGAAAACATGAAATTAGTTTATAAATGTCGGTGTAGAGAGGAAAATAGAACAGTCACCCCATCAGGTTCCTAGTCTGGGTATGACTTATAACTTGGAAGATACATGTATAAAAGGTGAAAGTTTGTAGAAAATACACAAAACATTTTGCCAAAACCACTAATTTTTAAGTCGATGATTCTGAAGCTAATAAATGCTGCATGATTTGTCCATGATTATATATGGAAGGAATGACAGGATTGAAATTAAAAGTCAGCTTTCTTAAAGTTTTGTTCAGGTTCACATCCTTGTTTTACTGAGACTCAATTGCCATATTATGCTTCATACTTGGTAGATTCCATGTGCAAAGAGATTTTAAAGAGATTTTAAATCTCTAAACGAATTTTGAGAAAGAAAAAGAAATTGTTTCCATAAGAACAAACAGGTTTTGGTTTTGTCAAGAATAAAAACCAGATTGGTCAGATGCATGAGACATAATAAATAGAAACTAGTAAAAATATATGAGACATAACTAATAAAAACTATTCAAGTGAAAATATTAAAACAATTTTTTTTTATTTTTGTTGCATGTTCTATTGTGGTAAAGAAACAGCAAAGCATGTTCTGATCACAAAGCAATGATATCACCCATCATACTAAGTAATAGTCAGCTCTTTTGTGAAAGGCATGAAGTTTGAGGTTCTATAGCCAAAATATTAGTTAGGTTTAAAAGTAAGAGATTTATCAGAAAGCTATAAATGTTATGATTAATCAACAAATATACCTTATATGGGTTTTAAGTTCTGGAAAATACTTTCAAGGGTGATTTAACAATTACAGTTTTCAAGTAGACTGAGGGTTCTCATGAAGAAAATAATGATCAACTGTTTTCTAATACCATATATAGGGCATGCAGTTTCATGAAGATCTAACACAATAAAAGATATTTCAGCAACACTATGAGGGTTTTGTCAGTTACATGAAAGACAGCAGTAAAAGTAATGTTTCTTATTTCTTAAATTCAGAAAGAAGAGACGATTCTGAAGCTCTTCAAAAATAAAAGTGATTAGCCATAAGCAAAGATGAAATATTGCCATTTGCAACAACAGGGATGGATCTTGAGGTCATGCTAAATGAATAACTTAGACAGAAGGTGAGAATCATATGATATCACTGATATGTGGGATATAAAACAGAAAGCAACAAATGAATAAGACAGAGACTCCCAGACATGAGCAAGAGTTTAGTGGTTACCAGAGGGAAGAGGGGAAAGTAGGGTGGTAGATAAAGGTAAAAGGGGTCAAATATATGGTGATGGAAAGAGATTTGGCTTTGGGTGGTGAACATGCAGTGCAATACACATATGATGCATTGATTCACTGTATACTTGAAACCGATATAATTTTATTAACCAGTGTTACCCCAATAAATTTAATTTAAAAAGTAGTCATGATAACATTCTTTTTTTAAAGAGCATCTTGGTGTGAGGTGGATTAAACATGATCTCACTGGGAATGGTGTGATAGATGCCTGCAGAAGATTCTTTTGATTCTGCTACTGTGCCAGACTTTAATATATTACATCTCAAGAAATGCTTTTTGTAGGTCTCATATAAAAATCAAATTTTGTGTGAACTCAGGCAAGTTATTAATCTTTCTGGGCTTCAGTTTTTTCATCTGTAAAATGAGGTCAAGCTACAGTGAAATTTTCAAAATGTGTCTTAGTTATTCTTAGATCAAGGTATGCCACGGGGTGAATTAAGAAAGGTTCACAGACTCTCTTCTTTACCTGCACAACCTGATCCTAATGCTGGAAAAATGTTTATGTCTGAATTTTGAGTAAAGATCTCCAGTTTCCTTTCCAGGAACAGCAAAGCACAGTGAAATGAATTCTGAATCCAATTACCAATGGGTGTTCAAGTATTCTTTAAATAGTCTGAAATGGGGCATGAGACTGAACCTCTCTGCGTCTTACAGACCTTGTCTGTAGGTACACCCATAATAACACCTCTTGATGGCAAAACGCCACAGAAAATTGAGAATCTCTTTACTTCCAGTTTTACAGTCCATGATACATCTCTCTTGTTTTATTCTCTTCTAGAAACCTAACATTTCCTTCAGATGTGCAAGAAAGAAGTTTTGTTTGTTTTAGTCAATTGAGCAAAGAGAATAAAAAAAAAGAAATGTAACACTGTCTGTAATTACAAGACATAAATAAAACCTGTTTTTGGTGTAAGAGTATATACCCATGTTAGAACCAATTTAAAATAAATTCTTTAAGATACTATGGAGCCATTTTTAATTCAAAATAAATCTTGTAATTAACCATCGCAAACATTCATTTGACTATTGCATACATTGTTAATATATTATGTCTGTATATAAATATAATATGCATATACACATGTATGTATGCCTCCTATTGTCTCTTACTTTATTTTTTAAATTACAGTTAGGTTGTTTAAAAAGCTAGACTTCAGCTGTCAAGTACCTGAAGTAAAATGAAAAGTAGACAAGGAAAAATCTATGTATTATTGGTACAAGTGGAAACCCTAGAGGAATTACACTCATCTATCCTCTGTGTGGTGTTTCTTCTTATCTCAAATAGGCTCTTAATCACAAGTTTTGTTTAACTACAGATCTACAGCCTGCTGAAGCTTGAGTGAGGTATGAGTAATTAGTGCATATATGATCAAGCATGGACTAAATATACAGAGGCTTTAAGTACTGAGCTACATGTTAAGTTTTAGAAAAAAAAATGTACTCCACTTTATAGAGGGAATAATTAGTCTGCATAACTCCAAAAACTCATCATAAAAAACTAACAAACAAATAGCACAATGAACTGCATGAGTTTGTTTGTTTGTTTGTTTTTGTTTTTTGTTTTTGTTTTTGTTTTCATTTTTAATGACACTCCTAAGTTTTCTGAAAGTGTAATGGAATCCAGGCCAGCATCTTTAGGGCGATCCACACTGGGAGATCTGTTGACTGGCAATTGAATTGTGACTATCTCCTCCAAGATGTGACTTCACTAATGTAGATTGCTGAAATAGAATTTTTATGTTACTATAATAAAAGTTTTATTTATTTATTTATTTATTTGTTTGTTTGTTTGTTTGTTTGTTTTGCTTTTAGTTTTTCTGAGGACCAATTTTAGAAAATTCTATTAATAATATCTGACATAAGACAATCTTAAGGGGATAGTCTCATTTCCAGATGTTTCCTACCTGAGATTTAAGAAGAAAGTGATGTGTAAGCATTTGGAAATTTTGGCTAATTATTCAGCTAAAAAGTCACTTCATATTCATTAAAGCACTCCTTTAACCATTGGAAAATTCACTCAAAATCTGGCATGTGGAAAGTGCTTAAGAACATCATTGCAGAGAATATAAATTATTATTATTTTGCAAAAATTTTCAGATTATTTTTCCTCTCAAAGAATCTAAAACTAATTTTATTATATAAAAATTATATGCAAAAATAATTTTAGAAAATAGAAAAAGAGAAATCATTTATCATCTTATTTAGATAACAAAAGTAGTGCACTTTTTATTATTTGACTGTCAGTATTTTTACATATGGCTATTTACAGAGTTGAAGTGATAACACAGTAATATCCTGCAATTCTAGTTTAAGTTGTAATGTCATTTTTATTATTATATTTAAATAAATACATTTTATTTAATTTTTATGCTATTGGTGACTATGAAGTTATTTCACTATTTTAAATCACATTGCATTGGACAAACATCCTTAGCTTTTCCTATTTTACTGTTTTTTTCATATTTAGAGAACTAAATTAGGTTAAAATTTGTAAAACTTTATGGAATTAATTATATAGGTCATCAAATTATTTCAAAAAATTGTTATATATGATTCATCAGCAAAGCTCTGAAATCTCAATTTTATAATAATTTTACAAATTTTGAAAATGACATAAAAACTTTACTAATATAATTGAAAAAAGTTGCACTTTATTTTAAAATATTTCCTAGATTACTATAGAAGTGGGATATGTTTTTGTTATGTTTCTATGATAATTTATGAGTGGATGGTGAGTGTGTTTATTAGAAAAAGTAATAGTTAATATTCATAGTAATTTTTGCATGTATTACCTCATTTAATCTTAAACAACCCTTTCCTTGCATTGTCCTGTGACTGATTCTTCTTTGAATGGATATGTTTTCTTTGATGATGGCAAACATAAAGTCAGAGTCCTTTCTCTTTGTAAGAATTAAATCTTGTACTCTTTTCCAAGCAGGGTATTAGAATAATTCCCATTATTATAAGGCCTCACCTATGCATTAAATCCTTATTCAGAGGCAGAATGTGAGAATGTAATATCTGTTTCCTAGGATACAATTAACCCCATTTCTATTTGTACTGGATGTCACATGGTCACATTAAAAGATTTTATTGTTTTGCAGACAAAGATTGTCTGAGGCATCCAATGTTCATCTTGAATTATTCATGCTATATCATTATTTATTCATTAGTTCCTGAGCAATCTTGCTTAGTTCAAGTACCTACACTCTTTTGTTTCTTATATGAAGATGTGTAGGGTATTAGCCTTATATGAGATTTACTGTATTAAAGGGCAGCTTCTAAACATTTAACCTAGCATGAACACTTAGAGACAGGACTTACTGATAAGGAATATATAAGGAAAAGAAGATATAGAATGTTAATCAGAAACAGAGTCATATCTTTTTTGCACTAATGGACAATTGTTCAAATGCTAGTGTTTCACAATTAAGAGTGCTTATTTAGAATCTAATATCTGAGTCTCTGAAAGTGGTCAAGGACAAAAGAAACTCAAATCATTAGTTTTGGACAATGAAAATATTCAAAAGCCTTAGCTTAGAACATATTAAGTGCTCTCAAGTAACGTTTTGTCAACCTGTTGACTTGAGAGTAGCATAGAAACTCCCTGAGGAAAACATAAAATAGAGTTTTATAAAGGACAATATAAAAAGAAATGGTCTATGTGAATGAGGAATTGGGCAGTGAGAAGTTAGAGGATATAAACAGAAATATATGGGAAGTTAGATGAGAAGGGATCCAAAAGGTGTTTATGAGTTAGAAGATTCCGCTGTACATGAGAATAGAAATAAGATGAACCAAACAAAACTAAATGATGAGATTATAAATAGAATAATCATATATTTTCCAGGCTGGTCCATTTTAAAAGTAAAAGGGTGAAGGGTGCTCTATTACCCCAAGACAATAGGCATAAAAGACTGAATAAATCAGGCATGTCACTATCCTAAGTATAGAGAACTTAAATAAATAATTATAATAAAAAATTTTTTGTATTCATCATGCCACATTGTAATATACTAAGCACTTTTAGGGTACCATAGTTCAATAAAAAATGTTCAGTAAAGAGCGTTTAAAGTGAAAAGTCTAGAAAAAATAATTTATGTAAAAATGACTAACAGAACTCAAACATTTGGCCTGGATAAACAAAGACATAAAATAGGTAGTCATTTTTAAATAGTTGAAGGCATATCACATTATCTATGATTGAGACTTACTTGACTTAGCTACACAGGATAGAACTATAACCAATGTGTTAGTAATGAATAAACTCTTTTAGTACAATATTTAAGATATGATATGTTATCGTGTTTTAGGGAGTTTGAGTTTACCTAAGTTGGAATCACGGCTTTTTTTAAAAAAAACAAATATTTTTAAAATGTCAGCTTCATACTTACCAGCACTTTTCATTTTACTATTTATTCTTATGATATGTAATATACATAACTTAAAGAGCACATCCATACAACTCTCCTACAACCTGCACCTTCATAATAAGAACCCATAAACATATAATGTCAACTTCCCTTTCTGTGGGTTGGTTTTCTGTTCTTGCTTTCTTTTCTTTTTCTACTTTCATGTGCAGTAGGCTTCAGCAGGACCAGAAAAAAGCATGAGGGGTGTGAGGCAGGGGTGAGGGAGGAGGGAGCAGAGACAGAAAATGACAATACCTGTGAAAGGTGAAAGACAGGACAGATGCAAAAAAAGGAGGATGGATTTTCAATCCAGTGTCAAGACCCCAAAATAATATGCCAGTGTTTCTCCTTCTTTCCAAATGAGAACTTTTCTTTCTCAGAAAATGGTTTATAGTGCATGTTTTGCTGATGTGACTTTTCTTGCTTTATCTACAAAAGTGTTTTCCTTTGCATTTGAGTGGGCAACTGACACTGGAGAAGAACATATGGAATGGTCTCCACTAAACACAACATGCAGAATCAAGGTCATATTGTACTTCTACAATCATTGTAGTATGGCTTGTTTTTGTCATTCCTCAGGGCTTCCAAGGAGGGATCAAGGAATTACTTGAGCAGAGTGTAGAGATGTAGTGTTTCCTGTTAGTTTACATGATAGATAGAAGGTAGATAGATGAATGATAGATAGATGATAGATAGATAGATCCATAGCTAGCTACCATTTATCTAAATATCTGCTTTTCCTTTCCCAGTTTCTCATTAGTGAGAGATTCCCTTTGACTGTATTGAGATGACTTTGGGAAAGTAACTTTCTCACACCTAGGGAGTGGCTTCTCTAAGGCCATATATATAATCTTCTTCAAAGTTTCTCACTGCCGGTCGTGTAGGGAAAATGATTATATAAAAAGAGAGAGCTAAAGCACCAACTCCCATTCTTGGTTAACAAGGTGTCTTTGGGGGGTATCTCTCTCTTTTATCAAGTTACCATCACATCTCCTTAGAGTTGTATGCATAGCTCTTCTTTTAATATTGTATCCCATATGTGAGTATATAGTCCAGCTGTCATAAAACTGGGCACCTATTCAAAACTTGAGTAAAGGGTATATGTTAAACAAGAAAGAGAGAATTACATAAAACAAGGTAATCCGATATTTAGAAAATCTTTATATAGATTCAACTTGGAGGCCTACCCAGAAAATTTTCAGTCTGCCTTCAATGGGTAAGTGCAATCTTTAACAAGACAATACCTACATCAAGCAGTGCTCCCTAACTCTCAAGACCAAAAGAAAGGGTTACTTTTTTCAGTATAAAGCATAGTTTTATAAACTATTCCAACTAAGTATTCCTGATAGAAAGAGACTATTGAGATTGCTTATGTGTGTGTATGTAAGTGTGTGTGTATGCAAACTTTGGGGGTGGGTTATATGTGACATTATGTGTGTTTTGTGTTTCTTCATGTGTTATAAGGCTGAAATAGTCTATCAAAAGATAATATTTTTGGAGTCTTATAATTTCTTTAAAACCTATTAAAATACAGTGTGTACTCTCTAGCTTGTTTTTAAATAAATATAATGCTTTAAAATAATAAGAACACAAAAAGTTGATAATGCAGAAAGATGTGCAATTTTTTCCCAGATAATCTCATATATTTTGCATTCATTATAACTTGCATGGAATCTGCTTAATCAATTTGGGCTACTATAACAGAATACCATAGACTAGGTGGCTTATAAACAATAGTTCTCACAGTTTTGTAGGCTGGAAAGTCCATACCAAGGCATCAGCAGATTCAGTGTTTGGTGAGATTACACATCTTGGTTTCTAGACAACCATCTTTACTCCATGTCTTCATAAGGCAGAAGGAGCAAGGGAGCTCTCTGGAATCTCCTCTATAAGGGCACTAATATCATTCATAAGGGTTCTCTCCTCATGACCTAATCACCTCCTAAAGGGTCCACTTACAGATAAAAACACATTGAGCATTAATATTTAATATATACATTTTGTGGGAGACACAAAACATTCAGTCTACAACAATAATTACAAGGCATTTTGTTGTTGTTTTGGTATTTTGTGTGTATTTAAGAGACAGTCATGTACATTAGCAGGTAGAGAAGGCAGAAAATTCCCCTCTTAAATTATATATATTATTTCAATTAAAAAGTATATTGAGAGTAATATTATAGTCTAGAAAAATGAAAAAATTAATTTCAAAACAAAACTTAAAATACTAAAAATAATATTTCAGGAGAAAATATTGAAAATTATAAAAAATAAAAAGTAAATAAAATTCAAAGAGATGATCATTATGCTCCATAAATAAAACCCTTTTATAATGAGCTCATAATTTTAAAGAAAAATTATAATAGGAAACAATTCATACTGAGAGAATATAAACAAACACTAGAAACAATAAACAGCAAGAATAAATTCCCATGATAATAAGACAAAAATTAGATACAGAACATTAAACAATGATATTTAGAAGATGAAATATGAGTGAAAATAAAAGTCCACTTATCATTAAAACAAAACCAGAAATAACTCTCAAAGAGAAATTTAAATTTAAAAAATGATAAATGTGATAAATAACTAATTAGACTTAAATAATAACAAACAGAGTAAACAGAGAAAATTACTGGAATGCAATTAAGAGAAAAATCTATCATCAAAAACATAAAAAGAGCTTTTAAAGAAAGAGAAAGCAACATGAAGTCCATAATTTTTAAACAATTTTATTGAGATATTGAGATAAAACTTCACACTTTTAAAATGTACAATTAAGTAATTTTGAGTACATTCAGAAAGTTATTCAAACATCACTATGATCATCTTTTAGAATATTTCATTACCCCAAAAAGAAACCCTGTACCTATTAGATATTATTTCGTATTCCTACCTCCCACCGGAACTTGTAAAATACTAATCCATCTCCTGTCTCTATGAGTTTGTCTATTCTGAACATTTCCATATATAAAGAATCATACTCTGTGTAGTCTTTTGTGACTGTTTTTTTTTTTCACTTGGCATATCGTTTTCAAAGTTCATGCAGGTTGTAGAATATATCAATACTTTACTCCTTTCCGTGGCTGAATAAGATTCGATTGTATAAATATACTGCATCTCGTTTATCAGATGATCATTCGGGTTGTTTCCATTTTATGCATTCATAAATAATGATGCTATGAATATTCATGTACAAGTTTTTGCAGGGAGGTATGCTTTTATTCTCTTGGATATTATCTAGGAGTGGAATTGCTGAGTCATATGGTAATTCCATATTTAACATTTTGAAGAACTGCCAAACTGTTTCACAAAGAATTGGCTACATTTTACATCCCTATCAACAATGTATGAGAATTCTAACTTCTCCACATCCTTGAGAATATTAGATTTTAGCTGTCTTTTTTATAATAGCCAACCTAGTAGATTTAAAATGGTATCATGTTTTGATTAGTATTTCCCCAATGACTAGTGACTTTGAGCATTTTTTCTTGTATTTACTAATCATTCAAATATCATCTTTGGTAAATATCTATTTAGAATGTTAGCCTATTTTTGACAGAGTTAAATGTCCTTTTATTATCAACTTGTAAACATTATTTATACATTCTAAATAAAAGTTATCAGATACATATTTTGAACATATTTTCTCTCACTTTAGATTATTTTTTACTTATTGATGGTATCATTTCAGCACTGAGTTTTTATTTTGTATGAAATTCAATATTTTTTTTTCTTTTGTCATTTGTGCTTTTGGTTTTCTATCTATCATGATTTCACCTGAGTCGTCAAAGTAACAAAAATTTACTTATATATTTGCTTCTAAAAGTTCTTACATATGGTCTATAATTAATTTTGAGTTAATTTTTGTATATGGTATGAGACAGAGGTCTAACTTTATTCCTTTGCATATGAATATACAGCACTATGTATTAATAAGCTATTCTTCCCCCACAGAATGATCTTAGCATTATTACCAAAATCACTGCACCATATATTTGAGAGTTTATTTCTGGGCTCTTTATTCTGTTCTATTGGTCCTGATATCTATCTTATGATAGTATCATAGTTTTGATTATTGTAGCTCTGTAATTAAGTTTTCAAATTAGGAAGTGTGAGACCTATAACTTATTTTTGTTTTTCAAAGTTGTTTTGGTTATTTGAGTTTTCTTGAAAATAAACATGAACTTGAGGAGGTTACTTTTTTCTATTCTTGTGAAAAACACTATTGGGATTTAAAAAGGCTACACTGAGTCTGCAGATTAATTTTAGTAATATTGACATCTGAACAACATTAAATAACTTAAACATAATTAAAAGACTTTAAGTCTTCTAATCCATAAAGGAGAAATAGGTTTCCATTTATTAGTGCCTTCTTTAATATTTTCAACAACTTTTTGTAATTTTCAGTGTACAAGTTTTCTGCCTTCTTGGTTAGTTTATTTCTAAGTATTTTGTATTTTGATGTTATATAAAATTTTCTTATTTTTTGTATTGTTTATTGTGAGTGTATAGAGATACAACAGATACTTATATGTTAAATTTATATTCTGCATCTTTGATGAATTCATTTATTAGTTCTGATAGATTTGGGGGGACTATTTAGGGTTTTCCACATATAAGGTCATATCATCTGCAAAACAGATCACTTTACTTTTTTCCAATTTCAATGCTTTTTATTTTTTTTCTTTTACCCAAGTGCTTTGCCTAGAAAAAGACTTCAGTCTTTCAAAATTGAGTATGATTTAATTATAAACTTTTATATATGGCATTTATTTTATTGATATAGTTTTCTATTCTCAGTTTGTTGAGTGTTTTTATAAAAGGATGTTGAATCTTATTAAAAGCTTATTCTTTATGAATTAAGATGATCATGTGGTTTTTATTCTTCATTTTGTTAGTGTGGTACCCTACATTAATTGATTTTATATGTTGAACCATCCTTGCATTTCAGTAATTAAATTCCACTTGGTCATTGTGTATAATTCTTTGTAATGTGCTTTTTAATTTAGTTTGCTACTATTTTGCTGAGAATTTTTACAACAATATTTATCAGGATATTAGTCTGTAGTTTTCTTATGGTATCTGAGTTCACATCATGATAATGCTGGTCTCATAGAATGAGTTTGGAATTGTTTACATTTATTAAATTTTTTGGAAGAGTTTAAGAAAGATTTGTGTTAATTATTCTTTAATTATATATTAGAATTCTCTGAATGCTCTTTGAGACTGAGCTTTATGTTATGTTAATGGGTGAGAGTGGGTTTTGATTAATAACTTAATCTCTTTACTGGATGTTGCTCTGTTTAAAATTTTTATTTCTTTGTTAGCCTTGTTAGGTTGTGTTTTCCAAAAATTTATCAGTTTCATCTAGGTTACCCATTTTTTTGGCATACAGTTGTTAATAATATTCTCTTACGATCCTTTTTATTCCCATAAAATTAATTGTTATGTCCTTTCATTCACTTCTGATTTTAGATATTTGAGTCTTCTCTTTTTTTTCTCTTACTTAATTTAGCTAAGGTTTATCAATGTTGTTAATATTTTTGGAAAAAAATACAGTTCTTGTTTTTGTTGATTTTACTGTTTTTCTATTCTCCAATTATCTTTGCTCTAATCTTAATATTTCCTTTTTTTCTACTAGCTTTGAGTTTAATTTGTTTTCTTTTCCAGTTCTCTCAAGTATCAAGTTAGATGGTTAATTTGAAATATTTCTTCTCTCATAATATTCTTTTATTATCTTCTCAATTGTCCATAGGACTGCAGTGATGTCTTTTCTTTCATTTCTGATATTAATAATTTCTGTTATCTCTATATTTTTCTTCTTAGCTTGACTAGAAGCTTAAAACTTTTATTGATATTTTAAAAAAAACAGCTTTTGCTGTCCTTGATATTCTCTATTGATTTTGTGTTTTAAATTTTAATGATTTCAGTTATAATTCTGAATATTTCTTTCATTCTGCTTATTTTAGATATAATGTGCTCTAATTTTTCTAGATTCCTAAGGTGGAAACTTAGATGATTGGTATAAATTTCCCTCTCAGCCCTGCTTTTACTATATCTTACAAATGTTGACAAGCTTTGTTTTCATTTTCACTTAGTTCAAATTTTTAAATTTCTCTTCAGAGTTCTTCTTTGGTCTATATGTTATTTAAAAGTATGTTGTTTAGTCTTTACATATTTGGGGATTTTTCAATTATCTTTCTATTATTAATTCCTAATTTAATTCTATTTTGATCAGAGCTGACATTGTATAATTTCTATTCTTTTAGATTTATTAAGGTATGTTTTATGAATAGATTGTGGAATATCTTGGTGAATATTCCATGTGAGCTTGAGAAAAATGTGTATTCTGCTGTTGCTGATGAAATAGTCTATTATATCTAGTTTATTGATAGTGTTATTGGGCTCAACTATGTCATTACTGATTATCTACCTGCTGAATCTATCCATTTCTGATAGAGGGATGTTGAAATCTCCAACTATGATCATAGTTTTATCTAAACCACTTTGTGATTTTATAAGGTTTTCCTTGCATAGTTTGATGCTCTGTTGTTAGCCACAGATACATTAAGAACTGTTATGCCTTCTGAGAAAATTGACTCCTTTATCAATACATAATGCCCTTCTTTATCCTTAATAACTTTTCTTGCTTTGAAATGTGCTATTTCTGAAATTAATATAGCTACTCCTGTTTTCTGTTGAATAATAAGACACAATAGCTAGATTGGGCTGGAGTTGTGTAGTCCCTTCTCCACATGGAAGACTAGAGAAGACTGTAGTTTAATATTTCCAGGTCAACTGGACTCTAATAATACTCCAATAAATTAGGTTTGTGTAAACTAGTTTCCCCTGAGGGCAGGCCTTATTTAGAAGACCAGCGCTGCGGTATATTTCAAATAATTTTTTTTTTCTCCTGCCTCTGCTGAAAAGACAAGAAAAATTTTTTAAATACTTACTTGGGAACTTGGTTGAGCTCTTGGAGATTAATCTCATAATAATGTAGCCGCCCCACCCCCACACCCCCACCCCCGTGACTGGAATTTCCTGGAGTTTTTAACACTCAGAGTTTTCCACACTAAACTTCTAGCAGCTTGTCAATTACAATTCATGTTTTGCTACCTCAGTACTGGTTCTCATGGTAAAACCACTTTCATCTCTGCTCTGGTTAGCCTTGACTCTCCTGTCTGTCTGAAAATTAAGCAAAGGATCATAACTTTTATTCAGGAGGCTGATCTAACTCTCATTCTTGCTTTTTTTTTTAAGAAAAATATATAGATATTAAATAGCACAATTTTTGGCCATATTTTTTTTTCCTAGATATTCAGTGATTTCTGGCTCCTGGTAGTTAAGCACAATTACTTCCCCTGTAATATTTTGGAGGCCCCAGAAAATCAAGATGGATGGTAACAAGCATGTTAAAGTGAAGGACTCTCTGACCATTCTTCCCACAAAGAAGAACTGTCAACAAACATCAATGATGCTAGTTCCTTTCTTAACAGTATATTTCTTAGGATCTCAATGAATATTGCATTCACTGAGTCTTCATATTTCACATAATCCTTTGATGGGTCTTCTGGCCTTATATAATACATCCATTTTAGCATGTCTACTTCTTCAGTTTATTTATTATTTTCTCTACAGTCTGCCAGGGTAATAGACATTTCCTTTTCACTGAAAGTTTGACATCATTTTATCAAGATTTTAAGAGTAACTTTAATGGCATATCTGCCCCTACCCTGTGGGGGTTTTCCCAATCTGTTAAATTCAGTATACTATAAAAGTATCTTTAATTCAATGAAATCTTGCTGGCATAGTCTTACATTCCAATCCTCTTTGTCAAATAGCCTCAAAAATGCAATCTTAAGAGTACTTCCTTCATTCCTGCCAAAACAAGCCAGCTAAATCTTGCAATTTCTTAGAGATATCATCTCTATCTTTCCTTATCAAGTCCAGCACATCCTGGCTAAATTATGCTGCAATCTGAACCGAGTTTTCTGCCTGGAATTCACGAGGGGAAGTGGACATAGCACCTGAGAGACAACGTTTTGTCTGTGAGAAACTTCTGCAGCATCTTCTAGCACAGTTAAGTGCAAAGTCATAGTAAGGAAGGATGAACCATTTCTGCAAACCTACAGGGTTCAGAGAAATTGCAGAGTCAACATTTTCAGGGACATCCAAACTGATAACTCCACATCATATATCAGGATATCAGATTTCCCTCACCCTTCATGTAATAGATCTGATTTGTTGAACAGCTAAATGTATCTAGAGCTCTGCAGCTCTTAAAATTAGATCTCAGTCTGGTGCTCTTCTGTGTTGACTCTTCTAGCATCCTCTATGACTCTTACATTAGCTACTTAAGAGCATGCATCCTCTCACTCTTCAGGGCTTCAATACAATGTAGCAGTGACCAATGAACTCCACTAGCTTTGCAGTCATTGTTACTCCCTTATGTTTCAGTTGTCTACAACTTTATATGTACAATATTATTCTGTTCATGGTAAAATTTTCCCAGATTATTGCCAGTGAAATTTTTAGCAATTGAGCCACCACATATTTCTAGGTAATAAGCATTTGCTACCTAGTAACCAAATGCCATACTGTTTTTTGGGCAGTGAAAAATCCATTCCTAAATCCCAATCTTACAATCTGTTTCGTCAGACTGTCCAGTAGCAGTAGTACTTGTATTAATTTAGGTCTTCCAATATTGGATTCATGATGTATCTCTTAATCATTGACTGGTAGAACCGAGTAGCCTGTGTGAAGCCAGGCCTCTTTGCAAATTCAGAATGCAGCATTTGAAACTTTAGATGATTATATTCCCTGGTAGTTGAAATCTATAGACAGTCTCATGATTGCCATGCTACATAAGTCATCATTAATTCAAGTCTAGTAGTTTATGTTTTTAATTGATCAAGTTGAGGTATGAGACGGTTTCATTTCTAGATAATCTATTAACATATATAATTAAATTAATAAATTAAATAAACAAGGGAAGGATTCCTGTCATTACTCCTTGGTGTAACAGACACTGTAAGAACATAAATATATATATATATATATATATATATATATATATATATATATATATATAATGTCATTATTCCTGGAGGATAAGATTAGCTACATAAATTATTTCACTAAAAATTATCAATTTTCTATTCAGTCTCTAATAAAAATATAACTTGTACCTTTAGGCACAAAACAATTAGAACTTGTAATTTAAATATATATAAAATTTTCAAAATATTTAAAAATATAAAAAATAAATAAATAAATATTAGACAAATAGTCAAGATCTTTTGTAAATTTTTTTTACAAATTTATAGAAAAATAAGAAGACTTAAATAAATAGAGAGGAAAACCTTGTTTATAAATACGAATACCTCATGTTGTTTCTAACCTCTAAATTCAGTGTAATCCTAATCAAAATTACAACAGAATTTTTCCTGAATCTAAGAAGGCTAATTTTAAATTACATATAAAAAAGAATAGAGATATGAATCAATGAAACAAATTTTAAAGAAAATTAAAAATGAAGATATTTGTTCTATTAATTTATCAAATCTATAAATCTACAGTATGTAAAAAATATAAAATTTGTGTAGAGATACATGAATAGATCAATGAATCAGAACAGGAATCCACAGATATGTAGAAATTTTAAAAATGAGAGAGATCTCCCAATTCTGGCTAAAAAAATAGTAACAAGGACTGGATTTATCCTTTGTGCTTAAAACAACTAAAACCCTAACAATGTATATATGAGAAATCCATTTTTGAAGATTAGGTAGTACAGGACAGTAATTCCTCCAAGACGTGGGATAAATAAATAAATAAAGAAAGAAAGAAACAAAACAAGGTAAGCTCTAATTATCCTCATTTATGGCCTGTAGAAAATGTTTAAGCTTTAGAGGCAGCAGAATAAAAACTATGGTAGAACCTAGTAGTCTACCTGACTTGAAGAAATAAAGTTGTGAGTCCTCAGGGGCCAAAACATTCTGAGCTCATTTGCTAGAGGACCAAAAAGAACATAGGGTTCTATAGGGCTGCAGGGGGCCACTCTCAAGTCTCCAGTTAACTACTGATCAGAATTTTTGATCAGAAATGTCTTGACAGGATCAGAAATGTCCTGAGGGGACAGAAATGTCCCAGAAATATCCACCTAAAAAGATTAGAGGGGAAAATCTCTGTAGCCAGCTAGGAACCAGGACTAGTTTTTGCTTTCTATCAGCCAGAACTGAAAAACCTTGTAATTCATGAAATATCATGGAATTATATTTAAGTGTATATATATGTATATATATATATATATATTCATAATGAGTCAAATTTAGCCCTAGACTATAGGTTGCCCTAGTCCTGATCCTAGCAACAAACAACGCAAGCTTCGAAAGAAGCAAACTATTTTTAAGTATTTTCAATTGCACAACAACAACAACAAAAAGCTTTAGAATATTTGCAAAAACATAAAAATACCCAGCACCCATCAAATCAAAATTCGCAATGTCTGGCATCACATAATAAAAAAAAAAAAAGATGCTAGATATGGAAGGAAACAGAACACTAAAACCCAAGTAAAGATAAAAAATATTCAATAGAAATTAATTAGTAAGACATTAAAACAATTTATATAAATTACATATTAAAATGCTCAAAGAGGTGAAGATTATGTTAAATTCAGACCTAAAAGATATAGAAAATATACTAAATTTAATTTCTAGATATAAAAACTAAAGTCACTGAGGTGAATGCAGGTTATAAGATTAATATCAGATTAAATTTGTGAGAGAAAAGATTAGTGAACTTGAAGACACTGCAATAGAAAGTTTTCATAATGAAAAATTAATAAAAGGGACTGAAAATAAATGAACAAATCATTAGTGAGCTGTGTGACAAGTCAGACAGCCTAATAATGTACATTCATTTGGCTTCCTTGAGGATAAGATAGACACTGAAAGAAAGAAAAATATATATATATATATATATATATGAATAAATATATATATATATGAAAATATGAAGTGGTTGCCTATGAGCAGAGTGGGCAAGGAAAGTCTACAGGGAGAGATAACAAAGGAACATGAAGAATTTTGAGGTCCAGTTTTATTTTCTTGATTGTAATGTTGATTTTATAAGTACATGTATATGTAAAAACTTAGTTTATACAATTTCAATATATGAATTTTGTTATATTTCACTAATATCTTAATAAAACAGAGAATTTAGTGTGCAATAAATGTTCTAATGATTCTGGGACAACTCGTTGTAAAAAAAATAAAGATTTACTTACTACCTTATATAGCACACAAAAATAAATACTAGATTTTTTAAGTACTAAGATTGAAAAGTAAAATGTACAACATCAAGAAGAAAATATCTTTAGGTAGAGAATAATTTTTTCATAATACCTAAAAAAGTGAAAAATATAATTGAGTTGGATGAAACTAAATACCCCATGCATCAAAAGACTTCATAAAAAGGTGAAAAGATAGACTACACATACATTTTACAATATAGAGGATTAATATACAGAATAAAGTATTTCCAAACAATAAGATATCAAACTTTTTCAAAAATTAGAATTTATCAAATATTAAAATAGTTAATTCTTAGTAGAAGAAATTATATATCCAATAAATATAGACAAAATTCTCAACCTCACTAGAAATCAAAAAACTAAGTTAAAATGACAATGAGATTACACTTGTATTTAAATAAGTTTGACAAACAAAAAGTTAAAAATCCTGATGTTGCATATTATAAAATAATTTTAGATAACTATGATATTATTATACACTACCAGTGGCAGAGTAATTGTTTAAAATGTTGTAAAGCAATTTGTTGATATTTATTAAAGCCAAAAAACATAATATATACTATTTAACTAGAAATTTTGCACTTATTTCTATACCATAAAGCAAATCTCATGCATAATTTATCAGAAAGCACTTATTCAAAATGTTTACTCCAGTAATGTTTATAATAGAAATAGAAAAACACAATGTCCATCAGCAATAAGTGGATTTTAAAATTGAATTTATATAATATGATACAATAAATAAAAAAAATAAAAACTGGTTATATACATCAACAGAGAAGTCTCAGAGACATAACAGTGAGTCCCCATAAATAGGTAAGGTAAAAATATATGAACAAAATAAGAAGTAATAGTTTGTATTATTGTATTATCTCTTTATTTTTTGAAAGACATTTTTGCTAAGTACAAGAGTGAATTCATAGTTTTTCATTTTAGTACTTTAGGTTTGTCTAATTTCTTTAGAGAAGTCAGCTGTATTTGTTATTTTCATTTTTTCTCTGGCTGCTTGCAAGATGTTCCCTTTATCTTTCTTTTAAAGCAATTTGAAAATTTGAATATTATGTATATAAGAGTATATATGTGTGCTTTCCTATTTATTTTGTTTGCATTCCCTTCAGCTTCTTAGTTCTGTGGTTTAATATCTTTCATTATTGTTGAAAATGTATTAACTATTATCTCAAACTTTCTTCTTCCATGTTCTTTCTCTCTTTTCCCTTTAGAGCTCTAATTCCATGTGTGTTAGACTATTTATATTGTATTATTGCTGTGTATACTCTTTTTTTCTTTTTTATCTCATTAAAGTTTTGAGAAGCTCTTGGCTATTTTTTCCTTTCTTTCTGATTAAGGTTTAATGATATTATTGACTAATTTTTAATTTTGATTACTTTCCTCAGCTATTCTGTGGGTGAACTCTTTGAAAGCCATTTTCACTGCTGTTTCATGTCTATCATTTTCATTTAACTCTTCGAGTTTTCATCTCTCCACTGAAATTCTCCATTTGTTCTTCATGTTGCCCATCTTTTCTTCCATACCCTTTAACATATTAACCATAGTTATTTTAAAGTTCTCTAATACTTAAAACATCTAAATCATATCTGTGTCTGACTCTATAAATTTCTCTCTTCATAATGGGTAATTTTTTCTAATATTTATTTTTTGTCTTGTAATATTTTGTTGAATGTTAGCCATAATGTAGAGATTGAGGAAAAAAGTATATATGTCTGCAAACAGGCATATTTTTTCTCCTTTTAGGCTGTTAGTGTGGGGTATAAGCCGGTTTGTTCTTGTCTGTCTGATTCTGACTGTCTGTCTGTCTGTCTGTATACCTATATCTATCTTGCTATGAATACCTTCGAGAAAAAACAGACTTTAAATTTTCTTAGTGATGAGATTCTACTGGCTAAAACAAGAGTTTTCTCATTGTTCTTACCCCAACCTAAGCTTTCACCTTTACCTACATTATTGGACCAGAGATGTCTCTTCACTCCCTTGTCCTTCCTATGGATAGCCACTGCTGTAGCTTATCTAGATTATTCCTCAGCTGATGGTGAGGAGCAGTAATTTTTATCCATAACTCTGAATAAACCTAAGTATTAGTCAGGCTATCTATTCTTATGCCTCAAAGGGGTGGTTTTAAATTTTGAAATATACAGCATAACACTAATATGTTGTTTACTGACAAAAACATATATTTTAAACTGTATAGTCATATGAGAGATGAATTAATAATAAAAGATTATGGTGTACTTTTGCTGAAAAAGTACAGAGAAAAAATTTAAGTAAGGGACACAGAATTATCAAAATGTGTATAATCTATTATTTCCTAAACTAGTTAGTTGTTACTAGAACATTATGTTATTATGTTTTCATGTTTAGTTTATGTGAATATTATGCACACATAATTTATATTTCATTAGATAAAAGTCTCTCACCTTAAAATTTTATTCTGGCTAGCTTTATTTTTCTTTTCTGCAGTAATAGTCATCAATTATGTATAGGCACAATACCTTTTTACAAAGACCAATCAGATTTTTGTAATGTGACACTGAGTAGAATATAAGTAAAACAAAATATTTTAACCATCTGCAAATAACTATACAACTGCTATTTCTCTAAAAATGCTTATGATTGTCTTAAATTGAATTCCATTAATTGAGAGTCATAATCTTCATAAAAAATAAACAAATAAATAAACAAACAAACAAATGAATAAATAAAGCAGGGAAGCTATGATGAGTTGAAAGTATTGTTTGAAATACAAAAATTAGACCAATCTTAAAGACATTTAAAGAAGAATGATCTTTAAAGTCAGCCTCAGTCATATTAGAATCTCAGATTACCACTTGATGGTTTCATGAACTTTGGCAAATTAATTAACTCTAGGGTTTTTTTTTCTCAAAAGTAAATGAAGATAATATACCTGCCTTGAAATAGGTGTTAAATAAATGGAAATTTATTATGCTTAATCTTTTACTTTGTAAAGAATAAAACTAAGAATCAGTCATCAACTAGTTCTTTGACTTTAGGAAGTTCACTTCATTTTTATGTGCTTTAGTTTCCTTCTCTTTAACAAACTATAATAACGTACTCTATCTACATACAAAAGAAATATAAAGATAAAATGAGATAATCTATAAAACTTGCTCAGAAAAAGTATGTTACTTTACAAAGTTGTTATTACAGTGATTGGGCATTTGTTTTCTTTCAGATGAATGAGAATGAATGAGTAACAGATTGAAAAAGCACTAAATTGAGAAGATTAGAGATTTATCATTCTTCAGTGGTGAGGTAAGCACATAATAACATGTTTATTGGTACAAAGAAAACAAAGCTATGAACAAACATTTTTTAAACAATAATATCATACAAACAAATTTTTAAATGCAAAATAACAAATTTTGGGTTTTGCTGCTTTTCTTGGCTTTTAATATTATTTTATTATTTTATAAACAAGATTCACATCTTTTCCAGGTGAATGGCAGTTTGATGTGTAAACAGGTCCATAGTAAAGATAAGCAATAGATCAGATAATCATATATATAGAACTGTATAGTATAGAAAAGACTGTGCAAATTTATACATTTCTGAGCATCAGAGAAAGTTTTAATAGTAGAGACTTGGTAATACACATACTCTAGAGACAATATACAAACTTTAACCAAGGAATAAATTATATTTAAGAATGTGTGATTATTTCCACACTTTATGAACATTTTCATTATATTTAATTCAAATATTAAAGTCTTTTAATATTCCACTTTTTAAATTTATTATTTCCACGTAAAAACTGAAATTACTCTTACAAATTCAAATTAGAGTGTTTACAGAATTTACGTATTTTGTTTCCCTTACTTTAAAGTTTGATAGTTGTCCACCAGTAGCTATTTTGTCTAATTTCAATTGCATTCCACCCTAGATTTTCAATGGTGTGCTGAAAAAGTTTCATGACCTACATTTAGAGAATTGTTTTCATTTTCTTAAAAAAATTAAGATATATTGGTGATTTTACAAGATAATAGTACTGGTCATAACATGAGTTCATAGTTTCTGCTAAATGCAAACAATACATGTAATGACTGACTTAGATACCATTTTTAAAAGAGATAACATTTGATTGAACCTTGGATCAGATTTCAAGCCAATCTGACTTAACCCACTGCAGGAAAAAATTGAACTCTTGAGGGAAAAATTTAGTTTAATTATTTACCACTTATGTCAGGGGAAAATCATTATGAAAAATTTGAACCTGTTTCTAAAGTTCACCATGAGGCTACAGTTGTAACAGGAAGAAAGCATTAGTGATTGGAGCTCAACTTACATAGTTTTCACTTTGGTGGGAACATTTACTGAAAGTTGAGACATTTGTTACCCTTTCAACAAAGTAAGTGAGGTGCTGGCTTTTTGACCCTATTTGGGCACCCACAGGTGGAAAGAAAAAAAAATGATTTCAAATCAGAGCTCCAACATGCGAATGTGTTTTTCTCCTTTTCCCTTTGGATTAGTGGTCCTCAGGCAACAAAAGCATAATGTATCTTGGACTCTTATTTTCACAGCATGAAAGTCAGTAAAACTTTCAACAATCTCCTGTCCTTAATAACTTTCTTTTTCTATATATACAACAATATATACACGTATTTTCTCCAACCCCCAAAACAGCCATTAAAAGTCACCATCATCTATCCAGTTATGCAAACAATACAGAAAAGAGCTAAAGTGAACTTCAGTCATTGGCATGAAGCCAGGAAGTCAAACCTGATATTCTTTGTCTATTTCTTGGATTAGAGAGAATATGTCCCAAAGTAATTGCAGTTTAAGAGGACCTCTCAAGCCACCACATATATGTGTAAAGAGAGAAAATAAATTTTTGTGAAATGATCTAATAAACTTGATTCTCATATTTAAAAAACCCTTTCAACAATGACAACGAAATCTCAAAGATCCTTTGTCCAAGATGAGTAAACTTTTCAGATTAAAGTTTCACAGTGTTGCAGGATAACTAACTTGAAGCTAAATAGCAGCTCTTTTAAATTAGATGAATACCTAATAATCTAAATTACCATCCTTTCAGGATCAAATGAAATTTGAGGACTAAGGTTGACAAAAGGAACACTGAAGTATTCTTCATATGCCCTAAAGATCTGTGTTTCTGCAGTAATCCTGGCTGTATTTTATGGCAAAACTTTGCTTGTTTTTTAATGCTGAAATTACATTCTCAAAGTGTGCCTCATTTGGACTTCTCTGTCTCTGAAGTCCATTTGTCCTAGAGTATCATGTGCCACATGTGATCTGTTTTTGAAGGTGTTTTGCTTGTGTATATATGTACATCTCTCTCTCTTTCTCTCTCTCTCTCTCTTCTCTCTCTCTCTCTCTCTCTCTCTCTCTCTCTCTCTCTCTCTTCTCTCTCTCTCTCTCTCTCTCTCTCTCTATATATATATATATATATATATATATATATATATATATATATATATATATATGTATTTGTGTTTTACTGGCCCTTTTACTATGTACAACATATGGCGCTGTCATGACCATTCTGGCTGAGATATTTATAGAAATAAGGTACTTAAAACCTATGTACATTTTATAGCTATTTTCCAAATTTTTAAAAGTGTGATCACATTACTTGTTATAAGAAAAATTAAGTAATTAATTCTAAACTAGGTGTTTTTATATTAAAGATCAATTCCTTGCCAATTGATCCAATGCTAATCCACAAGGTCTGAGATTGTTTAATCCTCTGAGGAATACCACTTTTCATTTTCAGCCAGTATATACCAGTGTCTTGTCTAATTCTCAATACCTATTTCAGTTAGATTGTTTAATATTGTGATTAATTTCTTAGAAATACTCATATCTCTAAAGTATTCTCAATTCCCGGGAAGACATGGAAACTATTACTATACTACTCTGGGCTGACCCAGAATCAAATATATTTGTTAGTGGGCACCAACTTGAAGTTTTATTAATGTTTCATCCACATGGCGACATTCAGGAACAATTAGTAATTATCATAAATGAGAACATCAAGCAAAAAGATGGAAAATTATCAAGTAAACCAATTTTTAAAATATATCCCCAAAATAGGTCTAAGATTTTATGCTCCAGGGAATATAACTTAATTACAACCAATTACTCAAGAATAGCTATTCATATCTCCCCATATGACATTTGGTTCACATGAAAGAATGCTGATTTAATGGTAATCTGGCCTTGTTTCTGAGCTATAACCTTAAGAAAAGTTACGCTGCAATATTTTCATCCTCACAGTCGCATGTTTTATGCTTCCTGTGTGATTTTAGGGCTGAGTTTTTTTTAATGGAGTATAGAAACCATAACATTTTTAAAAGAATAACAAAACCACATCGCCCCACAGTGAGGCGATTTTTTTCTCAATTACTTTCTTATCATTAAGTATAATTTTTTAACCTATTATAGCATTTAATTGAAAGAATCTAAATATTTCTCAATCAAAATTCTTCTTTAATTGAAAGTATTCATTACATGAAATAGTCTTAAATTTACTTAATATTTTTATATATTGAATCTGTCACTTGATAATTAAAGAGAAGCAGGAAACCAATTTGATAAATGCAAATACATAAATACAAAATAATGTTTATAAAGCTTATATTTGCTTAGAAATTATGCCTTAAATGTAATTTTAAAAGCCTTTAAGTAAGTTGCTAAATTTAACTATTCTTTATAAAGGCCTCATTAAAATTTTTTAAACAATAGTCAAACATGAAATGCACCCAGATTACCAGATAGAAACAAATTCACTAAAACCAAGAACTGTCTCATCAAAGTTTAAATTCATGTTTTCTTCAGATGCTAAAACAAAAATCTCTAATATAAATGTTCCATTTCTTTCCATGAAGTTATATCATAAATACAAAAGACCTCAAGAAACTAAATTCCTGTTTTGTTGTTTTACATGACATGGCATATTTCAAGCATGTGTCTTAAAGGGAATGAGGCTGGGGTAGCATGAAAAGAAATTAGAACAATTTCCTAGAACCAGCATTTCTTGTATTCCAATCCCAATTATAAAATGAATGAGTCTTCTTCTTAGGGAATTGGAATTCAAATAGTGGGTTAAAAGTTCACAGAATGAACAAAGTTCACAGGGAAATTGGAAGGCAATCAAAAGAAGAATGAAGAAGAGGAGAAGGTGAAATAGAAGTCTGAAGGGAAAGAATATTCTGAAATAAATTGCATACACTTAGAACTAGACTAAAAACCTTCAAAAAGAAAGGAAAATTAGGTCATTCACCATTGTTCTTGGCAAGCGCTATAGCTGACAGTTGGTTAGATAAATATCCAAAGTTACTATTAATTTTACTTAAATGGTCACTAATGTTAACATGAGCATCTACATATTATCCCAAATAACATTTTAAAAGTAATTATATTAGTTCATTCAATTGGGAGATGAAATGACCATTTCTTTGGTTTCAGTGAGGACAGGTTGAAAATAAAACACTATAATTTCTGTCTTAGTATTTTCTACATAGAAAAATGCACATGAATTTTGGAAAATATAAATTAATAAGATATATTTTGAATTCTAAAATTAGGTATCAACATAACGCTCTGATTCTTAACTAGAAATAGTTTCATTGATCTCCTGGGTTGATTACTGGCTCCTCTTCTTTGCATTATTTTAATGGTGGATCTTTACTGCCTTAAAGAGCAAAGGACAGTGTTGAAGTCAGCCTTGTGTTAGCTCCAACTTGTGCAGAAACTGAGTTAAAGGGAATTGATAACAAGCAAGGAATGGATCTAAATCATTGTGGCTGATTTTGAAATGATTTAAATTTTATATATCCAGATCTGTTATCTTCTTTTAAAGTGTGGTTACACATTTTTTTTCCCAATTACCTTGCTATTGTTCAAATATTCCAGTATCTTCTTAAGGAACTGAGATAAAATTATTGCCAGAAACTATAGTCTAAGCAAGTTGTGATAATGAGCATTATTTTTATTTCTTTTTTCAGATAGAAAACCGATACTTCACAAGGTTAAAACCTGTATTTCTCCACCCTATAATGCTGAGTAACTAGGGATAAAACTGAACTGCATGACACAGAAGGAGTGAGAGAAAAGTGATAAACAAGATCTCAAGATATTTACAAATTAAGTTATAAGCATTATTACTATTATTATTTTATGCCTACAGCATCTGGTCTTCCTAGGTGGTCTCCATCCAAGTACTAACTAGCTGGACCCTGCTTAGTTTCTGAGATCAGACATTGATCTTGTTTAGGGTAACATGGCCATAGACCATGGACTGTGGCTCCACTGGGGTATGAACCCAGGATCTTCTGCATGCAAAGCAGATATGCTTACCACTCCACTAAGAAACCACATCCAAGTTATAAGCATTTTTATAAACCATAATTTTACTAAGTATACTTAAATGCCTATACTGAAAGATGACTCTGACTTAATGTAAAATCCATATATATTTTTAAAAAAACATTATTTCTATTTTATAGTCACATCTACTAAAGAATCAACTTGTCAGGAATCATATATTTTTACTGTATCTGTAAATTAAATGTAAGTTAAATTCTCTAGAATGAAATAAAACAACCAGATTAATATTTCTTCTTTGATATAGCATACCATTTCTTTAAAATTTAGGTCAATATCTTTTATTCAGGAACAAAATGAATCTAATTTTTAAAGCTGCATTATTAGCCTAATTTCCATAGACAATTTCTAATATTGTTTCTGCCCCTTAGAAACCTGGGACCATCAAGGAAGCAATCCTGAGTATCCTCTGAAAACTTGATTAAAACAGAAAAAGTACTTTCCATACCATCCTTACTTCTCTTATCCTGTTGTCTTACAAAAAGTAGTTGCTGAGATTATATTCATGCATTTTTACAGAAAAATCAGGTACTGAAATGTCTTTTTCCTTACTGACTGATTGGTTTATTATCTTCAAATCTTCAGAGTAGGCCTTCAATAAATACTGACCTGAAGTGAATTAAACTTCAACACATGGAAGAATGTATTTTCAGCAAGTAAAAAAATTATTTAATTTTCAAGAGGGCATTGCATGTAATGAAGTACCTTATGTGGCCTAAAAACAATCAGTATCACTATGGTAGAAACCTTTATCTAGGTATAAGAAAAACAGTCAAATTTGATACCACATTTTTTAAATATAAATTAAGAGAGTTTCAGTTCCAGAAACAACCTGAATATCAGCAAGCCAAAAATAACCCATATGTCATCCAGGAATCTAAGAGTCACAGATTTCTAAGACTTTCTGATCAATAGATGGTATGAGAATGTTTTAATTGTGTAGAATTTTCAGAATATCTCATTTTGGAATCTTCCCAGAATATAATATATAGATCATAGATACTATGAAAAAATTGCATTAAATACTCTTTTCACTGTTAGACATTTGAAATGTATGGTTTATAAAGACAAAATGATATTTAGCCATGCCTGTGAGTTTATTGATTATTATCATGGTTATGTGCAAGCTATTTTCTGCTGTACCAAAAAGGATTTTTCTTCTTCCAACACTCTAAGTGACCAGAAACCTAATCTCTGTGAGACAGAAAAATAAAACTTGAGACAGACATCAGGGAGGTGTCTCAGATTCACTGACCCCATCAATATAAGAAAAAGACATGTACAGGTAAGGCCAAGTGTAGCCTAGAGCCCGTGTCCTTGTGACATGCGTGTTGACAGGTCTTGAATTTATCTAAATTTCAGAGAAGATTAGCCTTTATTTACCTTAGTCTCTGCTTGATAGAAGTGTCTATTGTTTAGAAGGATACAAATATACAGGACCAATATATACTTCTGATGTGCTGAGAGGTGAGGAGTTATAAAATCTATCCCAGATGAAAGAAATTTGAGCTTTCCAAACACATAACTCAGTGTTAAACTCTTTATATGTGACATCATAGTTAATAAGTGTGCTTTATTTTTTTTTTGGGGGGGGACAGATGATTAAAGTTTTAAGTCACTTGGTCATTAAAATGACATTCAGATCCATTATAAGGTTTATAATCATTATTTCATGTAACATCCTTCATAGTTAGAAGTTAAAGTTTATGTTAAAGTAAATAAAGTAAATAAATTAGAAAAATATTTATTATCAGAATAGCCAATATTGTTCTCAATAGTTGTTAAACATTTTTATAAGGTATGACTTCTTTCTAAGGACACTTTCTTCTGTTTATTTAATTGCCTAAATATTTACAAATGTGTTTAGAGATGTCAGATTAACTAGACACCTACAGATTAAAATAAAAATGTGTGCCACTTGAAAATAAAAAAGAAAGGCATTAATATGTTTTGTCTCTTATTTAGCAATTTCTGTAGAATACTTATCTACATGAGATGATCATTATCTCTGATAACTTTTCAACATTGAGACCAATTTCAGACTCTCAATTTTGCCAGATAAAATAAACAAAGAAAGAAAAAGCAGAAGATGGATTTGCACTGAATAGATTAATATTCTGCCAATGGAAATTCACAAATTTGGAGAGAGATCCATTTGCAACATATGTCATCATGGGTTTTAAAAAATAAGTTTAGAGATGAAGTAATGATTAGAAAATACCTCATATTTTACACTAAATAAATGACATGTTTCCTAAGTTATAGGCTACTATTAATTTCCTTGCTTCTGACATTTCCAGAGAAAAAGTCTACACTCTAAAGGAATGTTTAAAAAACATTCATATCCAACACAAATACAGTGAAGGAAGCTGACACTCAGTGTAAGGAAAGCTCGCACCTACAAATATCACTGAAACTCTAGTTAATCAAGGCATCAAAGTAACTAAAGCATTTATACAGATTTTATTGAAAATAAATCACTTTATCATATTTTCAGATGTATGCATGATTTTCTCATAGAGATTTTTCCTTGGTCTTCTGTAGGTTTTTTTTATAGAGTATCTCCTGCCCTCTTTAGTCCAGAGTTTATAACTACATTTAGGAAAAGAAATCTAAGTCTACAGCATAATTCTGAAGTTAGCTCTTTCTACTTACTGCTTGGTGAAAATAGGTCATTATTAGCCATTTTTGGCAGGAACAGCTGACAGGAAACAGAACAGGAAATGATATAATGATTTCATAATTGTATATTTCCCCTATGCCCTGCTGTTTGGGGAATGATCTTACAGTTAACCAGGAAACTAAGAGGTAGTCTTGATCTCAAACACTCATACTATTGACTTCTTATCTGTCCCTGGGTCCTCTTCACTTAATGAAATAGATTAAAATTCTAAGACCATTAGATGAAAGATAAATTTAACAAAGAAAATATTTGTCTGTTAAATAATATATATATGTATTTCTAGATTTTTGAGCAGACTATTCAAAGCACACTTTTATATTCATTTAGGTAACACAAACCACCTAAATATTAAAACAACAAACTTCTAAATGCTTCAATATTTATGAACTTTATATTTTCATGAAAATGAAACTTTAATATTATTTATTATTAAATACATAGTTAAATCACTGTTTGAAAACTGCTTTTTAAAGATGTGTTTTTATATGTCTCATAATGATAAATTACATTAATATGTGGTCTATTGTTCATTTTTTCTCTAAGATAGATGATATCTTCTGAATGAAATATACCCAATAAAAATGACATGGCTAAACTCACACAAACATATAGGCACAGGGATACATAGCATAAAACGTAAACTTTTCCATTTAAAATTTTATGTAAATTAAGTATCTATAAATTCTATTTATACTTTTTGTGTTCAGTTATTTTATAGCTTTAAAAATAGATATCCAATTAAGAACTTCACCTAAGACAATTAATTGACCCACAAACAAAAAGTGCAGAATCTATCACAAGAGGTCTCATGTTCACAGTGTGATGATCTAAACCTCTTTTGTTACTCTAGTGTGGTATTAAGCCCTTAAATATTTTAAAACACTTAACTATTTTATTTGCATTCCCTTAGTCATTAAATTCAACCTGTTTTAAATTTATGTCACTGGAGGATGGAGAATAACAAAGCTGTACAAATTTAACAATTAGCCTTACTATGTAATTGCTTCGAATAAACATCCTGATTAATCAAATCACTATTAAATTTTAATCAATGTGAGTGGGTGTTTCTATATTTGATTGGGGATTCCACATGGATTTTCTGAGCAACTCCTTTTTGTATGTGAAATTGATATGTTTTCTCTCTTTCTATTCTGCCTAATGAATTGTAACTCAATCTTATGTAATGCACTGCTAAGGAGTAATCAGACATTTTTCTTTAATATCAGCTTTCATAAAAAGATGTTAATGACATATTTTTTCTAAATTTATTATATCTTTATGTTTAAACAAATAAAGGTATGTATAAATATTAAATGTGACAGTTTCTGATAATATTTTTGAAAAATATAATTTAATTTCATGCAAATATTTTGTTATTTAAGGCAAAAATAACCTTTTTAAAAAGTGAATGTTAATTATTTGAAAAATAAGCATTTATTTTTTAAAAAATAAAGTTTTCTGTGATTTCACTCAACAAAATACAATATCAGAAAATGAGATAATGTCTAACAATTCCTAAAATTAAAAAAAGCAAGCAATATTTTCTCTTTTTTTTTTTTTTTTTTGGTCAGGAAAATTTATTTCATTAAGTAAGTATAAGACTATGTGGTTTTTTTTATTTGTTTGGATTGACAATCTTCCTATTACAGACAACCAATTAACATAAAATAGCATTTTCTGTATTTAATATTCTCCAGAAATAATTTCCATGAATTTCTTTAGTGAAAGCTTGTAAAGTCTTTAGGTATTTTGAGATAAATAATTCATTTTCTATGTATTCTTTTATGCTATCGTTGTGAGAGCATTATTCCTACAATAAAATGTTCAGGACTACTCGATCTCTTTAAGCATTCTCTGCTAATTCAATATGGTCTATCAGGGGACAGGTAGAATGGCTTTTGAAGTAACAGGCTCCATTACAAATACAATCAATTCTGTGAAACAGATTTCACTTTTTTCAGAAATATAGTTGGTTAAGAGACTGAAATAAAATAATACAAATATAAACATTGCACTTATGAAAATGGATAAAATATTTTCTCCCAATCACAGGAATCATATTTTCTAAATGTAATCTTTGTGTTTTCCTTGCCTTTTATAACCCAGCCAGTTCTGACTAACATCAGAATAAACCAATATTAAAACAACATTTTGCTCCTTTGTTGCTCAATGTAGTTTGTGATCCACAGTTTCCATTTAGTCTGTTTTTCTTAATTAAATAATTACTCTGCTTTTTGACGAGTTACAACTTTAATATGTGACTATGTAAATTTCAGATAACTAAATGTGGTTACTCTGTAATTTACCATTTCTAAGAAATATTTACAAGAGAAAAAATAGAGATCTCATTTTTTTTAAAAGTAACGACATATTTGTGAAATTGTATTACTTATTAAAGTTAAGGATAAGTTTAAATGTGCCTTTTGCTTTTCATATGGATCATTAAATAGTTAAACCTAACAAGCATGGGGGGAGGAAAAGAAATTAACTAAAGTAAGGCCCCTGTGATACAATGACACTTGCTCTATGCTCTTACAGAGAAAAAACATGATGATAAAACAGCACAAAGTGGAGTGTTATGAATTTTATTAATGACTAAGAGACAGTGTGCAAAACATCAAAGGTCTGTGGAAAAGATTAATGACCCTGTGTGAGACTGTTTAATTACCTCCAGCTAATTAGATTCTTGACCAAATTTTTAATATCTGCATTTCTTCTACAGCCTAATTGAGATTCCACATTATTTATCAATCTTTCAAAAAGCCCTTAGTGGGCTGCTTTTTTACTTTTCCCTTTGCACTTTGACTTCGTTTATGGTCAATTATTAAATAAATAGCAAAGTAACTATTCCCCACAAATTGTATATGTAGAATAGTTTATGCCTGTTTATTTTGACTAAGAGACTATCATTGGCATCTTTTATACATAATGAAGCACTCCAACTAATAAACTGACTAACTCCACTGTAAACAATGTGGATAGTATTTTTGTTATCTGGTCTGTGCACAGGAACTCTTCATGTGGTTTCTGTAAATTAGCCTTTACAATAGTCAGTTAATCCTTATTTCAGTTTACCTTGGTCAAAGACCAAAGACCATGAAATGTTATCCTACAAACTAAAGAGAACACTCAATAAATTATTTTTTTCCTTGTAAATTTAGATTGTCTTTTAGTAGTCAGAAAGTCTTAATTGCCTGATAATTTGCATTAATAAATATCAAGCAATTTCTTCTGAAATGATAAAAAACCCAAATACGTTTTATATATATATATATATATATATATATATATATATATATATATATATATATATATATATATATAGAGAGAGAGAGAGAGAGAGAGAGAGAGAGAGAGATAGATAGATAGATAGATAGATAGATAGATATAGATATATCTATAGATATAGATAGATAGATATAATTATGTATATAATAATTATATATAATTTTGTTTATATTTATATCACATACATTTTTTGAAGGAGAAATATTTGATATAATCTCAATGAAAGAAAAGACACTGTTATGGAAAACCCACCAATCACCTAGAAACCTGATGACATGAATTGTCCTTAACAAACAATGACTAAGACAAAAGCCTAGACTCAGTGGGGGGCCAGATGAATTATCTTTATCTTGACAACAGCACTTTCTGAATGGTGTATAAAATCTTACCTTTTAAATTTAAGTGTTTTAATAGGATAAATTTGTTAGCAGGGCAGAGCAACTATTACTCTATTATTTTTTGTACTTATAGAACCAAAATAAAAACAAACAAACAAAACAGAAATACTATAATAATACAAACACTTTAATAATGTTAACTCAAGACCATTCATGACTCTAACAATGCAATTCTATCACAGGATTTCTGGTATAGTTATGTCTTATTATAAACCCTGGAAAACATATATTGAATTTTACAAGTGCACTGCAAATTCTCTACTATTAATAGTGACTGTCTTCACATGTTTCTTAATATTAGTCTTATGTTCAAAAAGAAAAAGGAAAAAAGTCAAAAAAATCATTGATTCATGCAAAATTTACAAAAAGCACACTGATTTTCACTAGTTATTTCATAGGAGTTATAATTTCTTCATCATAACACATGTAAGTATGGCCAGAAGAGTCACTAACCATTTCTTTTATTCCCTTTCAGTACGTGATATAGTCCTTTGTGCCAAATGTTTCACTTATTCATACTATTGATCATTTTTAAAATGACAAAATGACAATGAATCTTCTAAGTTCACATTCATTTCTAAAGTTCTATGATTCCAAAAGGTTTTTATATCTTTATAACTCATATCCTTCAAGTGTAGTAGCAAGTTTTACATCAATGGCTAAAGTCTAGAACCCCATAATAACTTTACTCTAAGCCTGCCTTATCCTCAAGCCAAAATTAGCATTTAGGTTAGATTAATATTAATAATAAGAGGAGGACCAACTCTCTATGAAATCTCATGGAAGTGAACAAAAACAGGGAGCTTGTCATTCTCTGCTAAAGAAATAGAGCCCAGTAACAGTGATGAGATGTGAGGAAGTCCAAGGAGAATAGAATACATAGCAAAACATTATGGGGCAAAGATAATCTCCCCACTGTGCCAAAGAGAGCTGTAAAATTTGAGACGAGCCAGACCAATGAATGAACAGATAGAGGTAAAATAATTATATCAGTAAAGTCTCTAAACCCAATACAGACATATCCCTAATCATGGAAAACTAGATTTCTATATAAGACCTCTTTCCTCTGGCAAAAGGCAAACAAGAAAGAAGTAGAACATTTATTTAGTTGTAAGGTAAAATGGCTATGGGAGAGACAAAATTAGCCATATCAGTCATTCATATATTTATGAAAATTAAATTCCAGATTCTTTCTCCAGAGAAAGTTTTGATGAAAGAGAGGGAGCATGAGGAGACTGGATACCTAGATTCAAAACATGGGAAGGAGAATACGAGATAAAGTACAGGATGCAACAAAGTTAACCTTGATTTCTTCTTTATAATTTTGACTGAGACTGATCCAAGGACTATGTCACAGAGGTCACTGGGATTCAGTCAAGATAGAGGAAAGGGATGTATTTGACCATACCATAGACAATGCCCTTAGTTTTTAACATGATCAGATGGTCTAGTCAGGACTTTCCAGAAGGTTTTAGACAAACAGAGAAACTTCAGAACAGATCTATGTTCTTAGTTCTGGCCTTAGCTAATAGCATTCATTCACTCTCTTAGTCCACATATTTACTCATTTATTCACTGTTTTAAAGAAGCATGTTGTGAGTGTCAACTATGTATGTCATGGCATATAATGATTAATCAATCATGGTTCCTGTCTTTCAGGAGTTTGCAATATATTACATTCTTATGGGTATCTATAAATGTGAACAAATCTGGGGTCAGTCTATTATAAATCTGCATCCAAAAGAAATTCAGAGGGATACTCAGTAAAAGTAAGAGCCCACTTTCTCTTCCTAGAAGTTTCAGAAATTGTTATTTATGTTCTGGCACCGGATTCACATTCAACTGGACATACCATTGAGATTCACATAATCTTTTTTTCTTTTTCTTTTTCTTTTTTTTAAATAAAGGCAAAAGACACTCAGCCAACAACAAAATTTAGATAATTTTCACATAACAATGAGGATAAAGGTCTCCCCCTTCCTCAGTCCTACATCCATCTGGAAAAAACTGTAGAGGACTTCATGACTAAATCAGATCAATTACGTAACCCCACTTAAAGATCATTATGGAAATTCATTTTATAGTATCCTTCATAGGTTTTTCTTTCAAAACATCACCTCCCATAAGTTAGGAAATTTCAAGTTACATTTTAACACATCATTAGTTGCAATACTGCCATTCATGCTTATTTACTATGTAGCAATTATTTAAGCAAACACTCTAAATTCCTCCATATAATTGTCATAATTATAAATTCTTATAATTATGTTCTCAAAAACTGAAAGACTAATCTGGGAATAATTTATCACCATTAGTTTTCTAGCGGCCATGCTTTTGCTCCATAGTAAATCACTCAATAATTTGTTGAAAATACCAACAGATTTTGGTGAGAATTGGATTGAAACTCTTAGCAAGAATGCTTTTTCCCCTACCATTTAGTGCAAATTATAAAAGGATAGCTTATCAATGAGACTATCTAAATATGAAATTTCAGAGAAATAAGTACTCACAAATTTTGGTATAGACTGTATTATTTAACCTGAAAATTTTTATGCCTTTTGGTCTAATATTTTCTATTGTTAAAAATTAAGAAGAAGGAGAAAAAAAAGAGAAAAAAGCATACATATCCAAAAAGATATCAAAATTATGAAAATGTTTATTTCTAAATAGTGTGATGGTCTATTATAAAATTACAAGAAAATATTATAAAAATATTACCTAAAAAAAGAAATCATTCTAGTTATAAGTTAAAAAATGCATACAAAATTATAAGTAACAATAATTATATACATTAAAAATACATATAGAACATACTTAGAAGTCTATATATTTTGTTTATTTTTGAGGAAAAATTTATTTCAAAAGGGCATATATAAAACAGATCCACTTCTTTAAAAATACTTAATTATAACTTGCTATCTTTTTATATAGTTTTAATTCATGGGGAAAATCTGTGAAACTATACAAGCTATTAATGTTTAGTAGTTCTGGAAAAAAATGTTTATTTTTTAGCATAAGTTTTTATGATGTTTGAAATGTTTATGATAAGTATATATTCGGTATCTACAAAAATACATTTTTATATACAGTAAAATTAAAACACATAGACATAAGCTACCAAAACCAAAAGTTACAAAGAATTTCTTTCATGTCCATTTTTTGGTAGTTTTCAAATTATCTAGCATAGCCATACATTATTTTATAATTACAAAAATAAAATAAATTTTAATTAAGATAAATTATCCAAATAATAATGTCAAATTGATTTATGAATTAAAATATAACTTCAGATGAAATGCAAAAAAAAACCTTTAATAAAGTACACATCCACTGATACTTAGAATATAACACTGAAAATAATGATCCTTTTTCTGATATTGTTATATATTACTTTAAAGATTTCAAGCCACTAAGTTTTGCACTACTAAAGGTCTATCAGGTCTGGAAAGATGTGCTTATTGTTGTAAAAATCAGTCAGATAATTTTAGATCCTTCTTTTTCAAGAATTGCTAGAACTGATATCACATCGAATGTAAATTACTCCTAAAATATGAAGTGTTCTATTAATTTTAAATTGCTCTAGATCATGCCTGTTCAATTGAACAATTGTTCCTATATTTTTCCTTAAATATATATAAAACAATAAAATACAGTCTTGTAAAAAAGAAGATATTGGGTTTAGATCACTATTGTTGTTGTTGACATTACTATTTCAAGGATTCAAAAGGAAGATATATATGTATGCATGGGAGGGTCTAATCAGGTTTTCAGTGGTTGTTACATTACATGGAGCAAATCTTTAATTCCATAAATAAAAAAAAAACAACAAAATCTTAATCAATAAACTTGATAAAATGAATGTTGGTTATTTTATACTATTTGCTCTCCAGTTTGGATAATTGCTGCTACCTGTAGCCTAAACCATTAACCTCTCAACCTCAATAAATTGAGATTTCCTAGCAAAAACCACAGTACCAAAAGAAAGCCACATTTCCAACAGGAGAGAGAAAGAGCAGTTTTCTAATCAAGAGACTGTACCACACTGCATTTGAGAGTTCATAAAAAATTGTGTTGGCATTTTGTATTTTCTTTCAAAAACAGCTTCTTATAAGCTCTTAAATGGGCTCTCCTTATCCCCAGCCATGAAAAACAGCAGTGTTTCCAACTTTTCACCTTTCAACCAGTGTGTCCCTGTAGTATTCACAGCACTAATGAAAGAGATTCTTGACAATGTCACCACGGACCACCCCAGAAGTGGAGTCCTGCCAATGTAAACCATTATTATAGTACTGACCGCTCATTTCGTGCTGTGAGGTCATTCAGAGACTTCCCCTGCTTCTCTATTGCTCATACTGTCTCTGAAGAGTGACATCCTCTCTTGAACCAAAGACACTAAGCAAACCCCCTGCTACTGATTTCCATCCAGATCACTATAGACAACATTCACACTTTGATGCAACTGAATGAACTTTCTTCCTTTGGGGGTAGAATAAAAGAACATTTAAAGAAAAAAACAACTTGATGATGACAAAAAAATGTCCACAAACTAATGCAGTCTTTAATTTGGAATCTCCTCACATCCTAGGCTTATAAAAGCAATGAAACTTCTTGAACATAATTATTTTAAAATAAAAACACCAAATAACATAAGAGGTATATTTTTGCCAGAATCACATTTAACTTCTGGGAATGAAAATAACTTGGGTACAAATTTAGTCGACAGTTACTAACATGAAAGAATTTAAATGATAAGGATTATGGGACATGTGTACTATTAGTCTCTATTACATAACTGCGACCTGTCACAAATAATTTGTGTGAAGTTCACAAAAGTTTAGGTTGGTTTACTTTTAAAAAATTGCTATGCAAGAATAAAGGAACATAGATAAGCATTCAGGGTTGCTGAAAAACAACTCATCTAATTTATGTTTTCATAAAATAAGTACCTATTATCAGACATTTTTATATACATGCCAATCATGCCAAATTACACTTATGGAGTCAGGAGAAAATGTACTCTCATTCTTTAATAAAATTACTTTCCTATTCTGTTGTATTGGAAAATTTAGTCTCCCATATTCCCATCTTACACCTTTTGCCCTTTAATTCCCTGCCCTTATTATTAGTTGATAGTACAATGCTAAGAATGAAGGTTTGACACTTTACTCATTTCCTAAGAGATCAATTCAACTTAGCCACAGCAGCCTCTTTTATTTCATCTATTGTGGATAAACACTATGACCTTGGGTGAAAAGATAAACTTAAGGATATATCATTATGAGGACAAAAATATTTTGTCCCTCCTCTCATGGAAATAAATTACTAACAGGCAAAGAGGAAAACATATAAAAAAGACAAATATAATGTGATAATGTCAATATGAATTATAAATATTTCTGCCTAAAATTGGAGAATTCATGGGACAACTGACACACAAAAAGGGTTTTAATGGATAGTTAGGAGTTTTCCAATAAAGGAAGCAGAGTATTTCAATGTGGAAGGACAAACAACATATGCTAATGTACAAAGTCATGGAAAGAAATCCTGGCAGGCTTTTGTTGGAAATGATGCAGTGGTGTGCTGGTAAATGTTTAATAGTTTGCTTTTTGGAAACAAACAAACAAAATAAAACAAAACAAAAACATGACATCAATAAGTACATAGTTGGGAAAAGACAGTATTTGCTGTTGTGAGCCAGGATGAGCCAACTTCAGCACACCAGTGGAGCTAGACTATATGGTAGGTCCCCAATTCTCTTATATAGAAGATATAAACATAATGGAGTATTTATGAAAATAATTATATCATGTAGTAATTCTAAATATTTAGATTCTTTTTTTTAGAAAGTGGGTAGTCTTCAGGTACCAGGGTGTGTTTTCTCACTTTTCCTTTTATAATTGTGCTTGTTATTTAACAATATTTCTACTGTGATCTGGGCTGAAGAAAAGATAATCAAGCTTATTAAAATATGTTAAGTAGGAGTCACTAGGGCTCTCACTGAGATCAAAAGATTACAATGCATGACTAAAAGACAAAGATTTCTGACAGCTGTTGCAAGACCAAGGCCTTATTTCAAGATCCAGGACTGTGATTTGAAGTGTCTCAAATATTAACCCTCGATAAGTGGAGTTACAATATATGGATAAAAATATAATAAATTGGTTATATTCTGGTTTAAGCTCCTAAATATTGGTTAGTTTTTTCATCTTAGAAAGAAGCAAAAGCAACAACTAAAAGTCTGCCATTATTTTATTAATAGAAAAAAAAATTGCTAGTGAATAATAATGACTTGTTTAAGTAAATAGCTCTTCTCATTAATGCAGGAGTCTCAAGCAAAATCTTTATAGTGTCTAGGAGGTCATAAAAGTACACAACAGGGCCAAGTGAAATATAGCAGAAATAAAGTGAATATCAGAGACCATGATGAACTGAAGGAGCCGCCACTACTCACATTCCATTGTTGTCATGGAATAGAGGCCCCTTTAAGAAACACTGGTATTTCCTGTAAATTTCTCTGATTCTTAAAGTTTGGCAAGTAATTCATATATTAAACACACTGTGTGGGCCAAACAAAACATGTCAGTGGGCAGGATTTTGCCTGTTAGCCACCAACTTGAGACCTTTGCTTTCATTCATTCTAAACAGTGCAATGTGGTTTATATTATGTGGTATTGGCAGGCAGGTAGTATGTGGGGCTAACAGGCCTGGATTTATTTTACTTATTAATTACTTTATATCTTGCCTTGTTCCCAGATGTATTTGAGATCATTATTAAAAAAAAATCATACAATAATATAATAATGTAATTGAGGCGAAGTGAGAAAAGACTAAAATTATAAGAGGAGTCTTAGCTCCGTAATATAATGAAACAAAGAAAATAAAATGCAATAAAACTATTTAAGATGAAGTAACAATGCTTCATTGAGCTTCATAGCAGCCAAAGAAAAGAGTGAAAAAATCTTATAAAATTTATTTACATCATGGGTGAGGTAAAATATGATAGATAATAAAGAGATATGTAGCTTTATACAGGACTGAGGTCAGATATAAATTTCTGTCAAGGGTCTTTGAAATTTTCAGCAGTGGAATAACTTTTCTCTTCACAGAAATGGGTTGGTTACCTTATCTCCAGAAATTAATAGAAGTGAAATCAGAGCCTATGATAGAAATACAATATTCACAGACTGTTTTCAGAGGCCTTGGTCAAAGACTACCATCTCCTTTCTGTCCATACAGAGACTCAAAAAGAAGAAAATTCCTCTACCCATCAACAGATTTTTTTGATCCCTGGTATCAGTAAACTTTGTGACCAAAATTTGTTCAAATCAGAATGCTTCTCAAAATTAAATTCAATTTAATATTTATTAAACACCCATAGTATGTCAAATATAGTTCTAGATAATTTACAAAGATTAATAATAATAATAATAATAATAATAATAATAATAATAATAAAAGTAACCTGCTTTTAATGAGCTTCCCTTTCAGTAAAGGAAAAGAAACAGATTTTCAGATAATTATAAGACATTGTGTTGTCATATTAAAAATATCTACAAAGCACAGTGGTAACAGAGAAAAGAACATAATTATTTATCTCTTAAAGGTATGAGAAAAATTCCCAAGAGTATACATACAAGGCCCATCAAGATTATTTTGAATGATGATTAGAAGTTTGCTGGTGTCTTTGGAAAGGGTAGTAGCATCATTGAGAAATGCAAAAATACTTTATTCCTACCCAGAGAGAATTTTCACTGATCTCTCTCAGAGTCATTCACATCATTATTACTATCTGATTCTCAATTATATTCATATTGCTGCATTAAGAGATACATTCTTGTCCCTCCCTTTTATTACTCCCATTGCCTCTATATGGCTCAACCCTGATGCCTTGCATTTAAGAATGCTATTCATTCCAACTAGTTATCATTCCTCTAGCATAATGTCATTCCAAGAAAACTGGTATTTTCTATCCCAGTTTCCATACCCTATCTTACATGGCTTTGAGTTACATGACATATGTGGCAGTGATACTCATTCTGGCATTGTTCAATACCTAGGGAAATCAGGGCAGTTATAACTTTCAATTCACTGGTACCATGTAATCAGATTTCCTGGCCATTTGATCAGATTCACTGATTCTCTTTTCTTCTCTTCTTACAACTTTACTCTGTACATTTTCCTCTCACGGATTTTGCCACCATTTTATTATATATAAACCAACTATTATCTTTAATAACCTATAACTTCATGGAAATTCTACTATTTCTTTTCAAATTCTCCCACTTGCCTGTGCGATGGCCCTCTTTAGGAAACACTGCATCCATTTCTAAGAGAGTCTTATAATTTAAGCAAACAGCTATGTATTTCTGAGCTTTCTTTTTACTGCTTTAATACATTTAGTCTTTCCACTCTTACCTCTATAGCATAAACTTTGTTTAGGGAAGAAAACATTCTTAAGAAGCAAAAATATTTTAAGTATAGCACTCAATTGCATTTTAATGCCACATCCTATAACAAGGAAAATAAATTTAGAAAAAGAGTATTAGAGATACTGTACGATTATGTACATATATAAAATTATATACATATGCATATTGAAATCCAGAGAGGAGAGAATCAGAAAAGAACAGACTAATATTAGTAGATTAGATAAAGAGGTAAATTCAAAGTCTCAGGAAGTCAATAAATGTTGAAAAGAAAACAGAAAGATGATAATAACAGCATAAATTCAGACCTGTAACTTTCATTTTGAGGAACTGAAGAAGTCTGTTCTCTAAACATTGATTATAAGCTCTGTTCTCAATAAGAGGTATGAGATGTCTTGGGAAGACGTTTTTAGATGTAAAGAAGCAGAACTTCTGCAAAGCTGGCCTATTTCAATTTTTCCAGGGTAGGGGTCCCAACAGCAGTATCTTCCCTCAAACCCAAAACTTACCCAGAAGCAGCACGAGCTAGTAAATATAGTACCTATTTAAGTTCCCAATTTTTGCATCTCTTGATTTGGATTTATGTTCCTTAGACATTATCTCCAGAGATCTATTAGAGAAGTGTATAACTTTCCCTTGGAAAAAAAAAAGAAAAGATTTTCATGAAAAGAAAGTTTCTAGAGATAGGAAGGTTGGCAGAAACATCAGGAGGGCAATGGGTAATTTCTCCTACCTAGATGCAAGGAGCAGGACGAGGAGAGTCAAGGGATTAGGAAATGCAGGAGCATATAAGACCCTGAGTAAGAGGAGTCCTCATCAAGTGTTACATTAAAAGAAAAAAAAAAAAGTACAGTGCAGAATGTGAAAGAATTCAGCAATAATAAAAGAGTCCATTACCTTCAATAGTTATTTCACTTTTACTAATAATTTATTCTCACTTCAATTACAACATCACTTATTTTCAACAAGGTCAATATCGACCATATCAGTACAAAGAAAGAACCCTAGAAGAGCTACAATGTTTTGATAACACACATCTATTCTCCATGGTTATTAATAGATCTACCTCATATCTTAGATTTGTACCCTGTTGGTGAAAAAGTAAATACCTCAGTGCTGTTATTCCAACAGTTTCAAAAAAAAAAAAAAAAGAGAGAGAAATAGAGAAACTGCTGAGTCAAAATTAGAAGAAACATGTAGGAGGATTTTATTGACTTGGGACTTTGCATTTATTTTTTTTTAAGTTGGTTAAAAATAAACCTATTAATTTAGGTCTCTAAGAACATCTTAGGTCTTTACTTAATAACAGAGTTGGCAAAGCTACAGTGAAAGAAACAAAAAGAAATAAACTTGGTTTTCCTTTGAACATACAATTATTGTTCTATTAAATGTAAATTTAATCCCTATTTAAGACATGTAATTTAAATTGTGACCAAAAATACTATAGGCATGCTACTTCTAATTAAATCAGGTGGCCTTTTTTTAATGAAGGGAGAATTTGGAGGCGATACCAATTGCAGTCACAAACTGATGACTTGTTTTTTCACAGTCAACATATCATTAGCATTTGGACACCCACAAGGAGAGTAATTATTTTTTTTTAATAAACTTCTAAAATTAAAGACTGGGTATACATAACATAGTCCACTCCTGAGTTTCTTTCTCTTTTTTAAAGTGTTATTTGAAATAGACATAGACTAAACAAATTAAAACGTGCAAAAACACACCTGGTCCTTATCTGACCAACAGCTAAAGCTTGGTATAAGAGCTACATAAACTTATCAGCTGCTTTCTTTGCTCAGTTAGCATTGTCTTCTGAGTTTATTTTTTAAGACCTGGGGTATACATGGTAAGCACTTAAACGTTTAAGGGTTTGTTCAACTTTATGGAATCAAATATAAATTGTTTACTGAATCAGGATATGAAAAGGAAAGCTAAATTCTCTTACTTTTAATACTTCTCTTTGAAATCTGCCCTTCTGGACAGAAATTTCAAGCAACAGTTCCCAGCAAACATATGGGGAAGCCCACTGGAAATATTGTAAGGTAAATTAATAATGGCAGATGCCGGCATGTCTGGATGTTGTTTATGCTGAAGAGTCCTGCATTCTTTATGTTTTGAAATTATTCCGCCATAACCATTTTCAGATTCGTTTAGTTTGGCAATGTATTCTCCTCTCCAAAGGTGTCTGCATTTATTTGACTACAGAAAATATTTACTTTAGTAAAGGGCAGCTTAACCTTTGTTTAAATTTGAGGTGAGTTAAAGGTCACTGTAATTATTTGCTGTATTATTTGTGTCAGATTTGAATTACTATGAATACAGCACATGCATTGCCCTTTATTATGAAATAAGCTAAAAGAAACTCAACTTCTGCATCCAGCCAGCATATTTTATGGAACCAATCAGTGTTGCAGAACATTTTCAAGGTTCTCCTTTGGACTGTGATTGACTGAAAGTGCTTGAGGTTAAGGTCTTTTCCCAAAGGGAGGGAAGGAGGCGATTTAACATGGCAGCTCACTACCCCCACAACCCCCAGCTATGTTTTTGATGGCTAGCCGCCAGCATATGGATAGAGTGGAGTTCAAGGCTATTAGTGAAACATTGCAAGCAGTCACATTGGAAGAAATATAAAGACAGGGGACTAGAAGTGTAGAATTGCTGAGTAGAGGATGATTTTAAAACAGATGCACAGGAATCCTCAAGTTTTCACTGAGGGAAAACTCAGTTAAAATATGAATATTGAGATAAGAAAAGTCAGTAGAAAATGATGAAAAAGTTTTGAACTGAAATAGGTCAGGGAATAAAAGTAGACGAGCCACCATTCGTGGTCTGTATCATTCAATTGTGGAGAGAAAACGACGTAACATAACATGTTGACCTCATCTTTAAACGCACGCGCGTGCGCACCCGCGCGCGCACACACGCACGTAAACTAAGATATTTCTGCATGATTCTGGTTACTTAAAAATTTCAAGGTTCAATTAGCAACTGAACTACACTAACAATGTGGGGTTTGTTCACTTGGGAGGATGGATGATAAAATGGAAATGGGTAGCACATTCAACATAGTGAAAACAATGGGATTTATTCTTCCAAATTAATCAGATGTTGCAAGTGAATAGTTCCCTTCTTTTCTTCATATAAAGATAATAGCACCCTTTCTGCATTCAATACATATGAGTTATTATTTATTGGCACTACCACTATATTATTTCTCAAGACTTAAGACTAAAAAGTAAATGCAAACTTTGAGCACAAGCTAAAGTAAAGAGAAAACTGAAGTCAACCATATACCTCTATAGCAAATTAATTTAGTATTAATAAGATGATGAAGTCTCATTTAGGATATGAAGACTATGGGCCTACATAATTAACATATCATAAAAAATGGAGGTAATATGTTTAGAATAGGAAGGAAAAATTCAAAATATTATTCAAAAGCATCTTTAAATTTTGGTGGTAATGATAATGATTATAGCCCAACAGTTATCCAGGATATTATTTCTGTTCCAGGAGAGATATTCTGTATTTGGTTACCAGCAAAATTTCTTTATAGAGTTCTCATCTATCACAACTTACCACAATAAATAAATTATCTAAACAATTAACTGTCGTTAATAATTTATATGGTTTTTAGAGCAACACTGAGGTATTTACATACCATAATTTATATACCACAATATTCTCCCATTTTAAGTGTATAATTTTTAGCAAATTTATAGAGCTATGCAACCACTCCCTCATTCTAAATGTTTTAATGACTTAACTGAGAGGCAATCCCCCTATTCCACAATTCACTCACTTAAATTTTAGACTACAATGGCTTTGAGTATATTCACGGAGAGAGTTGTGCAACTATCACCACAATCTAAGTTTAGACCATTTCCACCATCTTAAGAATTCCTGTAGACATTAGCAGTTACTCCCATTTCTCCTAATTCCATTTCTCCTACTCCTAGACAACTACCAACCTCTTTTCTGTCTCTATAGATTTGACAATTATGGAAATTTCATATATATGTATAGTGATCACATATATTAAAACATGCACACATATATATAATATGTGGTCCATTGTGACTGGCTTCTTTCATTTTATATGTTTTCAAGGTTCATCCATATCCTAGCATTTTATCAGTACTCTATTCCTTTTTATTGCCAAGTAATATTCCATTGTATTAATATATCATATTTTGTTTATCCTTTCATTAGTTAATGAACACTTGGGTTGTTTCTTCTTTTCGCTATTAAAATATTATTGCTATGAATATTCAAGTGTAGAATTTTGTGTGAACATGTGTTTTAATTTTCTTTGTGTAGATAGATACCTAGAAGTGAAATCATTGGGACATTTTTAACATTTAAAGAAACCACCAAATTGTTTTCCATAGCATTTATACCATTTTCTATTCCCATGAGCAGTATATAAGGTTTGCAGTTTCTCCTTGTCAATGCTTTTTATCAATCATTTTTTTTCTAAAAGTCATTCTAGTAATATTTCATTGTGGTTTTGATTTATATCTCCTTAATGACTAATGATGTTGAGTATATTTTTATGACCTAATAGGCCATTTGTATATCTTTGTTAGAGAAATCTATATTCAAATCCTTTGCTCATTTTTAAATTGAATTGTCTTTTTGGTATTGATTTTATATATTTTAAGTCTAGACATTTATCAGATATAATATGCAAATATCTTTTCTCATTTAATGGACTGTCTTTCACTTTCTGATAGTGTCCTTTGATGCACAGAAGTTTTTAACTTTGAAAAAAAACAATTTATCTATTTTTCTTTTGTTGTTTCTGCTTTGATGTCACATTTGAAGAAACCATTGCCTAAGTCAAGGTCTTAAAAACTTATAGCCATGTTTCCTTCTAAGATTTGTATATTTTCAACTTTACTTTTAGGTCTGTGATCAATTTTGGGTTAATTTTTATATGGTGTGAGCAAAGGGCAGAACTTCACTCTTGCATGTTGATAGCCAGATGTTCCAGCATCCTTTGGTGAAAAGATATCCGCTCTGTCTACACATACATTGAATTGTCTTGGTATCTTTGTTGAAAATTAACTGACTATAAGTGGAACCACTTATTTCTGAACTTTCAATTATGTCCCATTGATATATGTCTGTCTTTATGCTATTACCAGATTGTTTTCATAACTGTAGTTTATAGAAAGTTTTGAAATTGAGAAATATAAATCCTCCAACATTGTTTCTATTTTTCAAGATAGTTTAGACTATGCTGAGTACAATGAATTTCCATTGAATTTCCATGAAGTTTAATAATAGATTATCAATTTGTGCTTTAAAAAAACAGCTGAGATTTTGATAGCGATTGCATTGAATAATTAAATCAATTCTGGGTGTATTGCCATTTTTTCAATATTAACTTTTCCAATCCATAAATATGGAGTGTGTTTCAATGGATTTAGGTCTTTAATTTTCTTCTAAAGTTTTTAGAGTGTAAGATTTGTACTTACTTTGCAGATTATGAGGTTAAATTTAATGCTATTTTTTTATGCTACTATAAATTAAATTGTTCTCTTAATTTTATTTTTGGATTATCCATTGCTGGTGTATAAATTTTGTATGTTGATCTCGTACTTTACAATCTGAGTGAACAGGTCTTTTAGGTCTAATAATATTTTTATTTCTTAGGATTTTCTATCTATAAGATTGTGTACTATGCCAACAGAAACAGTTTTGCTTCTTCCTTTTCAATCTGGATACCTTCTATTTCATTTTATTGTGTTTTGTCTAGAATGTTTAGAATTGGATCTTATTTCATTTTTATTTTTTTTAATATACTCCACAATCTTTTTTCTTTTGATTGGTTATTTAATCCATTTACATTTATTATTATAGATATGTAAATTTGTGTCTGCAAATTACCTTTTTGTTTTCAATATGCCTAATGTTTTGTTATTGTTCCTCTATTACTGCTTTTTCTTGGGAAAGGATTAAGTGGATATTTTCTAGTGTGCCATTTCGTTTCCTTTCACTATATTTATAAAAGTTACTTTTTTTAGTGGTTATTCTGGGGTTTACCATATATATAGATATAGATATAGATATAGATATAGATATAGATATAGATATAGATATAGATATAGATATAGATATAGATATAGATATAGATATAGATATAGATATAGATATAGATATATAGATATAGATATAGATATTATCATAGTCTACTTCATATTTATAATAATCTAATTCCAGTGAGATTTAGAAATGTTATTCTTATAAAATTCTATCCTCTACCTTTTTTATGCTATTATTATTATAGATATATTTATGTTAATAAAACCAAATTACATATGTATATTGTTTTATATATTTTAATAAAGCTTAAAGAAAAAGGGAGAGAAATATATGTTTATAGAGATATTATTTATCATTTCCATCTATAACTGTAGCTCTTGGCAGAACTTAAAAGCACACAGAAAGTCAGGAAAATAATTTTTACAAGAAATTACAATTCAGGGTGCCATGGAGACTTAATGTTGAGTAATGTAAATCAATATCCTTTACCTCAAGAATCAAGTAGACTTGTGTAAAAATTCCTGATTTTTGACACCCACTCTCAAGCTACTGAGTTAATAGGCTGCAGGAAGAGATACATAAAGGAAAAGGAAAAAGTGAATTAAAGAAAGATACATTTCTAAGAGAACAAGAAATTGTAAAATGTATGGAATTGTACTTACAATGATTGACCAGCCCTGGAACTTAAACAGGGTGAAAGAACTGGACTGAATTAGAATACCTCGAATTAAATGATGGGCTCTATGTTAAGATAAATTATAAAATGTTAGGCATGTTAAACAAAAACAAAAAACAATATGAAATAAAACCAGGAACACCATCTTCAACCCAAAAATCAATTGTGACAAAACTGAGTTTGGGATATAAATCAATAACAAAAGATTGGTCTGATAGCAGAAAAGGAAATGATGTCCATACAATATACAGGGCAGAAAAGGCTTCTACATATGAGTTATTAATCAAGCTAGAAATATAGAAACCAGTGGGAATTCAAATTATGAAACCTTAATAATTTTAAACTTAAAAGGACTTTAGGTGTTATTTAATTATCTCAATATTTATATAAATGCATTAATTAATCAATTAATTCTCTCTCTCTCTCTCTCTCTCTCTCTCTCTCTCTCTCTCTATATATATATATATATATATATATATATATATATATATATTTTTTTTTTTTTCTTTTTAATTTTTCTGAGTGGCTTACATGACCAGGCACTTAACTATAGGTTTGAAGTACATCAGTGAACAAAATGGATTGAGATCTCTCCCACATGAAGTTCATATCTAAGGCCCAGAGAAATATAATAAATTCTAATTATTGGCACAAGAAAGACTAATATTAACTTAGTGTCCTAGCATCAGTGAGAATAGACATAAAATGACATCGACCTAGAAGTGATACGAGGTGAAAATGGTGAGAATTCAGACTTAGAAACTTAGGTACGAGGTTTCATAAAGAATCACTAGGAAGAATAATTCTGAGTTCAACTGAAATCATTTCTTTCTAGTCACTATTGGTCTCACAATAATGGGTTGAGGTTGCTTCCTCAATTATGTAAGAATTAAAGAAATAGTGGGTCGTGGCAGACAATCACCAACTCTTGGAAACAAAAGAAAACATAAATTCTGTTTTAGGACACATTAGCATTTCTACATATGAAAATGCAAGTGTTTTGTTTGTTTAAGAAATAGGTGCTTGAGAAGCCCATATGGAGCAAATGATGGTAATAATCTAAGTTAGTATTTATTGAGTATCTACTATATTTCAAGTATAGTGATCCAGACTGTACATATATTACCCTGTTTAATGCTCATAACAACCATAAGGTTACGGAAGAATATTTTTTTAACTTTACAAATCAGGGAGCTGAGGTTTAATTTCTTCATAGTCACACAAACTCAGTGACAGAGGTGGGGTTGGCTTTGAGTGCTGTTGGCTTAGCCTGTCCACCATCCTAAGAATACCTACATTTAATTCATGGAACAGATGGTTCTGCACACTGTTGTAGGAAGAAAGTAGAACATTTGAAGAGTATAAAGCAAACAAAAATGCTAAACCTTTTAGAAAAAATTATTGGATGTATACAAGATGCCAAAAAGTCACTAATTCATCTTAGTAATTATATAAACATACAGACTATGTGGGGTTTATAGAAATTGCCATGTGATTATATGACTAGCAGATATCTCCAATAAATTAATATGAATTTAAAAGGTAATGATTATTTCCTTTAAAATTCATTACATGCCTTATTGTGTAAAGAAAAAGAGAAAAATCTAATTATTATCCCATATTGGTAAATATTCATAACAGATTAATAATGACTGAGTAGCACCTGAACAAAGCTAAGTAGTAGAATTCAGACCCTTGAAGCTCAGTTTAGTTTATTAAACCACACTTTCTCTTCTGTTTTTTTTTTATAAACTGAACACTTGAACCCCTAAATAGAGGTAATTTCAGACCCCTCAGTCCTAAGAAAAATTACATCTATCTTTCCTCACAGTTCTTGAAATTACTGCAATTCCTTTTTTGAGAGGGATGAATGTTATGCCTTATTCATTACTCCTAGGGTTTAAAATAAATGTAATAAATGCATACAGAGCAGGTTAGTAAACTTTGTCATATACAGGTGTGAACATTCCATTCTCTGAGCTGGAGAAGACATTAATTCCAGAAAGAAAAAAAAAAAGTCAATTTTGTTAGTGGCTGCATGAGTAGCTTTAGTTGGTAGTAGTCCTGAGTGGGAATCGCATATAATACCCATTGAGGAAATGTCTGTGTCCTGCTAGAATTTTTCTTTGTAATTCTGCTGCCTATCTCAACATGAATTTGAGACAATATTTCTAGTTTAATTCTTCCTACTTTTAGAAGGGTATGCTGTACAAAGTTATTGATCTTCCCCATGATAATATTAAACATGACAATCATACTTGGAGAATAGAAAAGAAAGACATATAGAGAATGTTTTGAAATGAGAAAATGGCATTTCCACATCAGCATATTGGATTTATATGATTTCTACCTTGTAATCCCCTCAGTAACACTACAATGTTTAACTGCAAATAGTCATACAATATTTTTGCCCTGTTAAATTTTAGAACATGGAACCAAAAAAATAATTTTGCTTCAGTGTATTGCTGTAATTTAAATGGGGACCCAAATGGATGAAAAAGTGTCTTTCTAGGCCATTTGACAAAAGTGGATATCTTTTGCATTACAGCTGATCAAATGCTTAACTACAGTACGGTTCCTCATACTTTATATTCAGGTTTGTTAAAATAACAATAACAACATCAACAACAAGAAAAACTGCATTATGGAATTCAAGGTAAAAAATAAAAAACAAACATGTTAAAAAGCTTTTAGCAGATGGAAGCCCATTTCAAATTTATAAGGATGCCCAACTGATGTAAAAGAAGCAAAAATTATAAACTCAAGAGACCCAGATGTTGTTTTATAGCCAATCTAGTGAAGAGAAAATAACCCAACTTACTCTGTAACTGAGAAGAAAAAAGACAAGCAGTGTGAAGTGTTTATATTATAGAATTCCTTATCAAATTCTTTCTCTAATGTATAAATAGGTTGTTTCATGCCAGGAGATATAATAGAAAATGTAGGAATTTGTTAGCTAACAAATTACTAGCCATTCAAATAAGCTCACTTTGAGAAAACTTGTGAACTAGAAAAAAGGTCAAAAGATTACACTAAAATAAATCATGTCTTAAAACCAATATCAAACATTTATGGTGCTGCTTAACAGCATTTTTTTTCTCTTATTAAAGTTAAGGAAAGAGGCCCACAGGCCACATATTTTAAATCAATTTGTCCAGCCTGAAGGAAATGGGACAAGGTAAAATGAGAAAATGAGTCCAAATTCAACTTGTAAATCAGCAATAACACTAAACATTTCTTGCTAGACAATTAATCATGAAATTGGAAGCAGCCATATCCATACTTTATATCACAGCAATTATTCCAGGCATTCAAATTATTATAATAATTAAATTAGCTGATAGAATAAAAAATCTGGAAATGAGTATATTCTGGAGATTAAGAACCCATTTTCAAGGTTCCATAGAGTTGTTAATGACAAGGAATCAGATAATTGCCTAACTTTCTTGACCTTCATCTTTTTCCAACTAATGAAGAAAAAGAGGCCAACAAAAATACTCAACCATGGTGTGTGTGTGTGTGTGTGTGTATATATATATATATATATATATATATATATATATATATATATATTCACCATTAATTGAATAGCAATTCTGAACTCCAATTTTAAATTTTCTCTGCCTGTAATAACCCTCTTATCTTCCTTGATTGGACAATTTTTCTTTAACCATTAATAATTGAGTTCAGACTTTTTATCTTATAGGAAGTATTTTCTAGACTGCACAGATTGTACTTCGTGTTCCCCCAACCCCAAACTCTAGAAATCTTCAGATTATTATCACATTTTATGAAAATTAAATGTTTATATAAATCTTTAGAACTAGACTGGAACCCTCCTGAGAATAAGGGATTATGCTTTGTAATCTTAGTACTTGGCATATTAGAGATCTTGGATAAATATTTGGCAGGCCATGTTAGAAATTTTTGAATTTAAAAAATAAGTATGTTATTTTTAATTTCTAAAATAGACTGTAAAGCAATAAACATTGTCCACTCGAAATTTAAAAAAAATAAAATGAAAAACATGTCAAAGTAAATGTGCTCATATTTTTATAGCAAACAGTAAGGTTTTCACTGGCTAAAGGACAATAGCTTTGGATTGCCATTTATTTTAATAAAATAGAACTTTTAATTAGTAATGTACTATATTGCATAAGGAACCCACTCAATCTCTGTGTGAATATTCTCTAATTTATAAGTTATGGAAACATTTCAAAAGATGTCTGTCAAACAGTAAGGTATATCCCCTAAAATAGTTTATTTTTCAGTACTTAATTTTTTTTTTAAATTGAAAGAACACATTTGCTCTCCACTTTCTTTATCCATAGATCAATTTTATTTTATTAAAATGTTAAAATACCAACATGAAGAACTTAAAAGTAAAAAGTGGCTATTAAAACTTCCTAGGCAAATTGTTTCCCTCAAAAATACAATCTGCTCCAGTACATAGTATTTATTTTGCCATGATTTATATAAATCCAAGTGACTCCATGGGCACTATATTCTCACATTATGAATGTGAAATGGGACTAAAGTATCTATCATTGGTATCAACCATATTGGAAAATAGCAATTTTGTTCTTAACTGTAAATTTATTTTATTTGTATTAATCACAATTGCATGTTTCTGTCTATCTAGTCTTGGAAGATATAAACTTAATGAATTTACATCCTGTTTCATTCACAATGAATTGTGCTCCTGAATTTTAACATGCTATTCCTAAAACTATTAGCTGTGTATTTGCTTTATGGGATGTTCCTACATACGCTGACTGTTCATCAATTTGGTGTCCATACATTTCTTTGAAAGCTATATTATAATTAGAGTTTAGGTTAATACTATTCAGTAACCATAAAACAGACATAAAATAATTATAACTCATTTAGTGAAATTAGAAAAGAAACAATTATTAGACTCCCATTGTGAAGCTTTGCTGTGAGGGATAGATAATCTATCTGCAAGATGTACTTTAAGAACACCATTTTCAAAGAAATAAACTAGATAGATTACTGCTTTTTTTGTGTGTACTTGAGGCAGAAGTGGAACTGAAAGCTTGTGTTGTACATGTGAGTTTCCTGAACTTTCTCGAACATTTATAGGCAAATTAAAAAAAATAAATTCCAGGGATAGTATAAGCTTAAGAGAAATTTCTGTTCATTCTAATATTTGTGAAGCTGAGAAATTATATGTCTGAGAGTTTGCAACTATGCTACATAAATTGATTTATATTGGCAAAGTATGTTACACATAGATTTATAAAAAATATTTTTTTCTATGTTCTAAGGCACTCAACCCTGTCTGAAAACCTTAATGAACAGTCATTTTTTTTTTCAGTGTATCCAGAGTGATTGATTTATTTGACTGCCAAGAAAAAATGTATTGGGGTTTACAATTTGCTTTATTATTCAATCATCCACTCCATGGCAAAGGTATGTTCATTCATTCAGGGATAAATGAGAAGAGATGATGTCTAAGACTTGGAACTATAAAGTGAAGAAAGTAACAGACTTTCTTTGCATTCCCTTTCACTACACCTGTTTTATTTAAATAATTCTACTGTGATATGAGACCTCCAATGTCTAAGGAAAAAGATAGATAGATTAGATAGATGATTAGATAGATAGATAGATAGATAGATAGATAGATAGATAGATAGATAGATAAGATAGATAGATAGATAGATAGATAGATAGATAGATAGATAGATAGATAAATAGGTGTTTTACAAAAAATAAATCAGCTCTAATACATCTATACATTTAATTTCTTTCAATTGCTGCTTAGAAGAATGTCTGGTGGAAAGAATTTATAACTCTAGGCCAGGCGAAATAGCACATTTTGTAAATGAAAGTTCCTGAGGACCCATCCACACCAACAAAACCCATTTGGCCCTGAGAAAAAACAAAATCTCAGCATTGTCTTTAAGAGAGTCAAGAAAAAGGTCCATTCTATTTCATTATCCTTAATGACCTGTTAATATTTTTTTGTTAGAATATTGCCAAATCTGCAATATAATCCTAATAAAACAGAAAAAAATATGTTATGGTGCATTGCAATTGAAAGGGCACTGAGGAACAAGCAAAAATAATAATGGGATAAACTCTTTAAACAAGCATTGAGGTCATCACTAATTTTGTTTAATGACATGTAAATTCTGATTTGATTCTTATTCAATGAAGAAGCAAAGATACATCCAGAGAATTATCTCTGACAGCTATGAACAAAAGGAAGAAAGAAAAGGTTTCCTTCCGAGTACTTTTCTGTCATTTAAGCCGTTTACATGTTCCTTTGCTTTTACCTTTCTTTCTTGTTTTCTTACCACCAGGGATCCAATGTTAGCACAGGGTCACTGGGGCTCTGTCCAGCACTAGACAGATGTTGCTATAGTCAGGGTTTTATGATGACAGAATGAGATTTCCAGAATGCACTAGTGAGTTCTGTGACAATTGTTAAGCTTGTCATTTAGAGCAAATAAAAGGCAAGTCATTGATTACTTTCAACACTCACTACCTTTTCTTTGAGAATGTGAAATGCTTTTGTTTTTCTGTCTAAAAATAATAGATAGCAGCCCCCCAAAATAGACCACATTATTCATAGTCCAAGACTCTAATGCATCATAACTTACATTTAGCTGAAATAAATTAAAAGATTTTTAAGATGAGTTCAGTCTTGCTAGACAAGTAAGGGGAATTAATTGAATGAAAATGCAAAATGATGAATTTGGCTAATTTCTTCCTCTCCTAGTGTTCCAGTATATTCCTCTGACCATACTCCAGGAAGATTGCTTAAACTAACAGCTGTGAATTATAGGTTTCTAGTAAAGTATATGGTTGTTTTTCTTTTTAGAAAAAAGCATCTGATAAACAGTTGTCTCGAAGATTTAGAGGATTCATTCCAGTTTTTAATAATCTCATGTGGCTTTAAAATATTTTAGTACTTCCTTTCAACATGTTTCTGACTATACAGCTGTGCAATTAGTAGGACAACTGAAATTGGAAGAATGGTATCCTTATTTTTCTATATTACAAGTATGTTTAGGGATCAGATAAGAATGAAAAGCATGATAAAAACGTTATCATTTAATGTGTTTAATAAGTTGGTAATTTAATAAAATTGGTCAATTCTTCATTAAAATAACCAAATCATCTGATTTTTTCAATTTTTAAAAATTAAAATCACTATCTGTATTTAAAATGTCAATTTATTAAAAATCATCAAACAGATTAAGTATATAAAATATAGCATAGAATAAGAAAAAAACTTACTGTGACATATTATTTTGTTTGCCATAAAATATTTTTCCTGCCATATTCTCTGAGATAAATAAGATACATAATATTTTAGTATTGATAAAATTTAATTTTCAGGTGAAATGGAGTGGAAGGAAGTATAGAGAAGATTATAATGATTATCCAAATAGATTTATTAGTACTCTCATATAAATTAGTACTGAAAACCTTTAATTAATCTCTAAAATTAAGTATTCACAGCAATTCATATACATGTTGGTGGCATTAACAAAATAATAATAATAATAATAATAATAATAAAATCTAGATATTAAAAAAATCAGACTGTAATAAAGAAATTGTTTTTCTAAAATGTAAAATATAATTCTTACTATAGGTACTGCATTTTGTATGTTATAAATTCTTAATTTTACCTTACACATCATTTCAATATTAACACTAAAATAATGGTATTCTGAAAGTGAAAAAATGTTTGAAGAATGCTATATTTTGTGGAAGTTATCTTGAAAATTAAATAAAGTAACCTTTCTAAATTTTCAGGTAATTTAAATCATTCCAATTTAAAGATAAGACTATTAATATTTTATATGAAAATTAAAATCCAAAGATTTTAGATATAAAACTATAATCTTATTTTTTGTATTGCTTTGATTTCACTTTCAAATGCAATACCTTTACTTCAGTATACTTTAACTATTTAAAATATTTTGCAAATTTTGTATATAATATTTATTTGTATAACATAATATATATAATTTATTTGTAACAGATGTTTCTTTTTTACATCTATAAGAAAATATATATGATCCTTTTAATTATTCATAAAGTTTATACAGAAAAATAATTTTTATATATAACATAATTTCAAATGAACATAGAATTTTAAAAAATGACACCTTAATATATCCCCAACATATTCGAAATGTGAATGTTTGTCTTAGGCAAAATCTGATTTATTTTAGCATAAAACAATATTAGCATTCATTGTGCAAAGGTGAGATCTGTGTTCTGTATGTTTTAACTGTAATTTTAACATAATAAAACAAGCATGACCTTCCATCTTTCCCCTGTGTTTTCAGATCACTTCAGAGTCCTTTTAGTTATTTTTACTCTCCATTGCACCTCAGTAAAATATTGAGATTTTTTAGATGAAAGACAAAGCAAACTCATGAGGAAATCTGCAGTAGTAAGCAGTAAGATGAGGATGTTTTTTAAGTGCCAAGACTTGCATGTCCTTTTGTATTGATAGAAATAATATTGTCAGAATAAAAATCTAATACTATGTCATTTTGAAATAAATTAAATGTTCATCTTTTTGGAGTAAAGAGATTTGTTTCTTCAAAAGGAGTGTTATTTTCTGGGTTACTTAGTCAAAGTGAAATATAAGAGTGAAGTCAAAACTAATCAATATATAACTTCAGTCATGAGATACAAACAGATCTCCAACTGACGCCATTATAATTAATTACCAGTTTACATAGTCACATTTTCTATTAGAATAAACTTCAGTCAACAGAGGGATAACTGACTGACACAGAAACATAAAATTTGCTGAGCTAAGCTAAATTTAAAACTACAAGTTTATTCTGGTTAACAGTGACATAAAAGCACAGACAAATGTTAAAAATAAATTTTTCTCATACATTGTAGTGCAAATAATGGTATGACAGAATATAGTTAAATTTAAACATTAGATGTGATATGAATTTTGTTTTTCTCCAGAGTCCATTATAACTTTAATTCTTTTAATTCATGCCAGTTCCACAGAAAATCAAAAGAAAAAAAAAAGGGGGGGAATAAAGTGAGGAGGGATATAAGAAGGGAGAAAGAAAAAAAAGAAGGAAAATTAAAAACATAAGAAGAGGAGCAGAAAGCTAAACAAAATTAGTACTGCTATAATTTTGATATATTGTTCTGTTGGTCAGGTAAATATATATATATTTTACAGCAAATTTAGAAAAAGACTTCTCTTTGGAGGATGACAAGTCTAATAATATTTAACTAACATTCTTTCTCTAAATCAAATTTATACACTTTATTTACCTTATCATATTTTTTTATAACTGATCTCAATTTTTATAGCAGTAAATTAGCACAGACATCTGTAACAGAAGGAGGCTCTCCAAATAAATGGAGACATCTGTATTTGTGAAGAGAGACAGAGACCCTATAAGAGAAACGAACCAAAAAGAAAGATTCCCTTATGCAGGCAGGCAAAGTAAGAGGCTGAAGTGATTCTGACTTTATCCATTCAAAACCAAGGTGGTATTGTTGCACTATTATTATGGGAAAGGGGGAAAAATTAGGTGGCATGTCACACACACACAAATAGTATACAAAATTGGGAAAATGCTAAGAAAAATATTCAGTACAAATGTAGATATCACTGTGCATCTTAAAATTACTTTGAATTACATAAATTCTATACAGATTAAAAGATCAGACAGAAGCTAGATATCCAGTGTTTATATAATTCCTGTGATGTGTCATTCCAAAAACAAAGTTCTAGCTAGTGGTTACAAAAAATAAAATTACCACTGATCGGCTGTGTTCAAAAACACTTTGTTTAAGCAACAGAATTTATTTTCTATGATCAAATATAATCTATTTGTAGAAACTAAATATTCATGAAAAGTTGTTGCAATAAAAACTGTCTTCAAGAATATTAGAGTTTAAAGACATTTAAAGGTGAAAAGTACTTTGAAAATCACATAGTTCATCTTCAATATTTCATATATGAGAAAACCAAGACCTGGAACTATTAAATTTTATTATCCAGAAATCTCCTAACCACTGATACAGATTGATAGATAAGATACATAATTTAGAAAAGACAGATGAAAGATATATATGATGCAGTTATATAGTTACATCTTATCTATATCAGTGTATCTATGACTATATCTTATTTCCATCTATTTATTTACCAATCTATATGGGATCAATTATAAAGTTCTTTTTTTAACATGATGTTAGTTATTATAAAGAAAATTCTCTAATTATGTCATAATCAACCTCTCTTTCAAAAAAAATTTTAACCTGATATGTTTCTTAAAATTTTTCACTGACAATCATGTGTCACTTGTTTTTCATTTTCCAAATGTGTGTGTGTGTGTGTGTGTGTGTGTGTGTATGTATATATATAATTTTTATTGCCCCAAATTCCCAATCCATTTAATAAATGAATTATTCACAGTATTTCATTAAAACTTGAGTTAATATATTTGAAACAGTGAATACATCTTCTTGCCAAGAATATATTCATAAGCTTATTAGAAGGAGGATTGAACTCTAGTTTCTATTATTTCCATTTCTTCTGACTCTAACTGTAATGATTGGTCCAATCCATATTATTGCTTACTTTTGCCTATTAATATTAATAGCAATTCTATTAGTCTCTTGGTACACACTGATGTTTTATGCATAATGATGCTTAAATTTAATTGAGCTGTAAGTTTCTGTTTAATTATGAGGCTCTGTGATATTTTCTGCATGTTTTTTTCTATGGTTACTCTGAAATTTCTCTATAATCCCTTTAAAATCCTTCATCTATTAAACTCTTAGTAGGCAAGCCATTTTTAAAAGAAAGACTAATTATAACTTTGTATTTTATAAAAAGTTTTTCTTTAAACACTCACCTTAATAGTCTAATTCTTATCAGAAAAGTCATTGGCTTGAAAATCAAATATATATTTAAGCACAAAAAAAAAAAGTGTCACATTTTAATGATGCTGTGTTTTCACTCTAGGTTAGTTGTGATCAAGTGGTGCTTACTATTTTCCATAGCTGATATCTCAGTGTGGGAGCTATTCTAACGAGTTAAGGGTACAGAAGTTTCTACTGTACTGGATATTCCAACAACAACTTCACAATTAAACTTGTAAACTCTTCATTGTGTGTAATGTCTACAGCTAAGATTTTTAAATTATTAATTAATTATCTGGATATGTTTTTACGTTAAATCATTCCCAGCCACTTTGATATTAAGTACTGTTTTTCCTCTTGTTAAAGGATAAAGATACAGTTCTCCAAAAAGAATTGGAAACTAAAATTTTGAGTCCTCAAATCAAAACCTTGAAAATAACAGTGATTATGGAGGAAATGATGTTTTCTAGCTCCTTATTAACTGAGTCATATTTCAAAGGTTACACTTTCAGTAATCTGTCTAGTTAACTGAATTTTAGGGAATCACTATGAAATAAAATGTTTCTTTCCCATTTCTCCCATGAGAATCACCAATTAAGTATTTCTTAAAATGTACATTAGGACAAAACATACAGTGAAATAGATGTTATGTATGAATTCTGGAGATAGTTTTTATGACTTAGTCCCACAGAATTTTCATGCATTTAATACTTTTCCTTCACCATTTGGGCAAAAGTACCTTAAGAATGGGTATGAATATACATGAGTTAAATTCTTGGTGTCTTCAATTGGATTTCCTAAAAGCAGAGCCTGAGACAAAGATTCAGTTGTACATAAGTGCAATATTACCAAGAAAAATCTGTAATAAGGAAGAAATGCAATATAAAGAAGGAAACAGGCAATAGTACAAGCAAGGATAGGGCTCTTGATAAAGTTAAGCTGTGGCCAGCAGCATAGTGATGAGACTCTCCTCACAGTTGTCTCAGGTTCAGGCAGGAAGATCTTGCAGCCCATATAAATTCCTGTTGAGGGATTGGAGGAGGTCATGTGATGTTCCATACATCCTCTGTGAGGTAGTTCCTTTCAAACTAGATCAAGTCTCTTGACAAGTTCTCAAGTATAAATTAGTTAATTACAGAAATTTAAGCATAGGGGGATAATTGAAGCAGGGTAAAAATGTTAGCATGTCCACCTGCACATGCTAATCATTTAAAGCAGTGGCTCTTAAAATGTAATCTGTAAAGAAGCAGCAGCAATACATAGAAAACATGCATATACAGCCACAATAATCAGTAAAAGAAAAGCCATATAGAACAATAAAAAATAAGTAAATAAATAGAGTTCAGTAAGAGATCCACATAATTATGGGTAATTGATTATGGTTAATTCAGCTGAGGTGCTAAAGTAACGTAATGGTAGAAAAAAATAGCCTTTTCAACAAATGGCAATGCCCTAATTGGTATGTTAACTATCGGTTGCTACTATAACAAATTACACCAAACATAGTGGCTTAAAATAATAATATTTACTTCACAGTTTCAGTAGACAAGGAATCTGGGAAAAATTTAGCTGAGTGCCTCTGCTTCAAAGTCTCTCAGAGGCTGTAAGCAAGGTGCCAGACATGGTCGTAGCCCTCTTCAGGCTCGACTGGGAAAGGATCTGCAATGGTCTGAATCTATGCTCCCCGAAAGTTTACATTTTGATATCCTAAGCTCCCAAAATGATTGTATTAGTATATGAAGACTTTGAGAGGTCATTAGGTCATTAGGGTGGAGTTCACATTAATGTGGTTAGCGTTTTTATAAAAGAGGCCCCACATTTCTCCCTAGAGCCTTCCGCCATGTGAGGTCACAAGTAGAGGTGTGCATTCCAGAAGAGGCCCTCACCCAATCATGCTGCCACCCTGATCTCAGACTTCTAGCCTCCAGAACTCTGAGCAATGAATTTTTGCTGTTTATAAGCTACTCAGTTTGTAGTATTTTGTTATAACAGCCTGAATGGACTGAAATTGAAACTGCTACTAGGACCCATATGTGGTTATTGGTAGAATTTAGTTCCTCACAAACTTTTGGAAAGAGGGCTTCAGTTTCTCATGTGTTATTGTCCAGAAGTTGCCCTCAGTTTCTTGCCATATGAAACTTCTGTATTAGGAAAACTCACAACATATCAAACTGGGATGGAGAGAGAGAGAGAGAGAAGGACAGAGACAGAGGAAAACAGAGACAGAGAGACAAAGACACAGAGAGGACAAAAAGAAAATTATAATCTTATATTGTAATATGCAAATAGGATCCCATCATTTTTACCATGTTTAATACATTAGCAGCAAGTCACTAGGTACAGTCCACACTCAAGGGTAAAGACTACACAAGAGTATTAATATAAGAAAACAGGAATTATTGGGAGACATTTTAGAAGCAGGCAACCTCAGTCTACCCTCTGGTCTCCAGTAATTCATTTCCTTTCTGAATGTAAAATATATTCATCACATTCCTCAGATTTGCAAATGTTCTATCTCATACAGTAGCAGCTTTAAATTCCATCATCTGTGTTAGGTCCAGATGTGAATGAGAAACTTTGGGTATCATTCCTTAAGTACAGCTTCTAGAGCAGAGTCCCACTTAATCAATAGATCTGTAATTAATAACAAAAGTTATCTGTTCCCCAAACACTCAATATACAACAGTGAGACAGGAATATGATAACTGCTAGAATGGTCATTAATATAGGGAAAAAATGGTTACTGTTATCTTGGTGACATATATAACAATTAAAGTAGATCATAGACCTGCAATTGGTAAAATATATAAATTACAAAAGAAAACATAGTAGAAAATCTTAATATAGCTCCGATAGGCAAAGATTGTTTAGTTACACATGTTACATTTCTTTATATTTTGTGTATATATATATATATATATATATATATATATAATATATTTTATTATGTACATATATGCACATATAAATTAAATTTTATCAAAGTTAGAACCTTCATATTGAAAATGATACTGTTAAGAAAGAGTAAAGACAAGCAGATAGGGAAAAGATCTTTACAAAGTTATCATCTGATGAAAGTTATATATTCAGAACAAAGAATTTTTATGAATCAATTAAAAGAAGTAAAAAAAAACAATAAAATGAGCAAAAAAAGACACTTCAGTGAACAAAATACAAGGGTGGTAAATAAGCACAGAAAATAATTCTTAATATTGTTAGACTTTAGAAAAATGCAAATTAAAACCACTATATACCAACTAGAATGGTTAAAATTAAATTGAAAATACTGAGTGTTGGTATGTAGAACAAGTAGAACTTGCATACATCGCTATTGGGGAATGCAAAATAATATAGCTCTGTTAAAAAATAGTTTGTCAATCTCTTATGAAGTGAAACATACATACACACATACACACACAGAGACAGATACCACAGTAATTCCGCTCCAAGTTAATTACTCAAGAAAAATAAAAATATGCCTACCCAAATACCTGTTTGTTAAAATGCCTTTGACCTACTCTTAGAGGTTAGGAAATATATGGCCCATATAGGGACTTTATTCATAACCACCAAACCTGGCAACACCACAAATATGTCAACTCTTGTACAATGAAATATTATTCAGCAATATTAATAAATGAACTAATGTTTCATGTAACAATATTGATGAATCTACAAAGCCTTAAACTAAATTTAAAAAGCCAGGCACAAAAGACTGCATACTGAATGATCGATCCTATTTTCATTGTATTTTCATTCTGGAAGAGGCAAAACTATAGAAAGAGAACTTAATGACTGCCAGGCTCTAGTAGTAGAAGAAAGTCACTGATGGGAAGGTACACAGGACAACTTTTTGAGGTGCTGATAATATTCTATATTCTCTATTATGGTTGTGGTAATTATCTCATGGCTGTATGTATTTGTCTAAGTTAATAAAGCACGTACTTGAGTAAGCTTTACTATATTTTCATAGTATTTTCAATATATCTAATTTAGAAAAGATACTATGAGAAGGAAGTGAAAGGTTGCATTAAGCAATGCTCTCACTGAAGCAATTAGAAAAAGTTACATATATTTCAAAAATCATTTTCACAGGCAAGAACTTTTAAATGAACAAGAGTTAGATGAACTAAATTTTTAGAAAGTAGAGAACATTTCCAATGAGATCTCATGTTCATCAGATATTTACCCCTAGAGATATTTGCCAAATTATGGGCATTTTCCAGTCATAGGTTGATCAAGCTTACCCCAGACTTATATATTCCAAAATGGTAAAAAGAAACCAGCTAAACTCTTAATGTTCTAGCCGTATAGGAGTGACAATTTAGAAATTTGAGAAGCCTCATCATTAGGCTAGTGTTCCCTCAAAGATATTGTAGAATTTCAAGGCTATATAGAAAAAACGAGAGTTATTAAAAAAAAAATTTTAAAGCAACATAAAACATCCTAGAGTTTAACAAATCTTGCAAAACAAATACCTGTTAGGGTAGAAGACTATTTCAAAAACTTGGCTGGCATCATCTTCAAGATATTTGCCAAAAATTATTTGCCCGTATAAATATGGGTTTACTTCTGGACCTTTGATTCTGTTCTACTGGTCCGTGTGTCTGTTTTGCTGCCAATACTGTGTTGTTTTGATTACTGTCATTTTGTAGTATAATTTGAACTCGGGCAGAGTGATACCTCCAGCCTTGTTCTTTTTCCTCAGGATAGCTTTAGCAATTCGGGGTCTTTTGTGCTTCCATAAAAATCTAATATTTTGTTATATTTCTTTTAAAAATGCCGATAGGATTTTGGTGGTGATTGCATTAAATCTGTATAATGCTTTAGGTAATATGGTCATTTTAACTATGTTGATTCTTCCAATCGAAGAACAGAGAATATCTTTTCATTTCTCTTTATCTTCTTCAATTTTCATTACATAGGTCCTTCACATGTTTCATTAGATTTATTCCTAGGTATTTTATTCTTTTTGTTGAAATAGCAAAAGGAATTATTTTTTTCCACTTATTTTTCTGACACTTTATTATTAGGGTATAGAAATACTGTGAATTTTTTGAACATTGATTTTGTATTCAGAAACTTTACAGTATTTGCTTATTGTTTCTAGTAGTGTTCTTGTGGAGTCTTTAGGGTTTTTTTATATAGAGATTCATGTCATCCGCAAATAATGACGGTTTAACTTCTTCTTTTCCTATTTGAATGCCTTTTATATCTTCCTCTTGCCTGACTGCACTCAATAGGACCTCCAATGTTACATTGAACAACAGTGGTGATAGTGGACAGCCTTGCCTTGTTCCTGATCTTAGAGGAAGGTGAATACACAGTAAGGTGAAAGGGAATGCAAAGAAAGTGGTGTTTATCCTTTTAAAAAGCAATAGCCATCCATAATTCATTTGATGTAATTAAATAAATCTTATATTTACAGACAAAATATCTGAAACTTTACCTCAAAGTTTGGGAATAAAACAAATGTAAAAAGAATCTGATTCTCTTTTTTCATGTTTGACTGCTGGGAGATCTCAACTTCCACTGCCTCTCCTTCACATTCTGACTCACTTTCAGGAAAGCAGATAAGAAAGTCCGGGTGCTTTCTCCTTTGGCTCTGATGGAAAGTTCAAACCACCCAACACCCAACCTGAGTGAGGGAACCCTCACTCCAACCCAACACCATAACAAATATAGAACTTCAAACCAGTCATTCCTTCTGTCTCTCTTCAGCTATTTTTACACTTGCATAGGAGCCTGCTCTGCTTTCCCTAGAAAGCCTCATTATGTAAGTAATAAATGTTTTCATACCCTTTTGGTATATGTGTGGAATCATCAGTCTCGGTATCTAAGCAAACACTGGGTGGGGTGTCCAGGTGCTTCCACGGGGTGCTACCACTACTTCTGTTACACATTGTACTGGAGGTTTTAGTGAGTGGAAACCACACATGCGCGCGCGCGCGCACACACACACACACACACACACACACACATACACACACACACATGAGAATTTTTACTACCCATTATTGATTGTTAATATAAAGCTTTAGCAACTAATATTAATTATGATAGCAGGATTTGGACATAACAACAAAAAATTAGCCAGTGGAACAGAATGAAAAGCACAGGAACAGATGAATACATAACCAGTCATATGATTTATAACAAAAGTGACATGGAGTTTATTATAGAAAAAAGTGGTGTTTTCAGTAAATGGAACTGAATGAACTATATTTTTTTGTGATTGTTCTCTTGCCTTCTTTCTGATTAACCATTTTTTAAATTAAGTTGATTAGTTATTCATATGAAAAAAATAAATTTAGATCTTATAGCAAATAGACAAAATATTCCATTTGGATTACAGTTCTTTTTCATTAATTAACTATTTTAACTGAAGTATAATTAACATATAACATATTATTTACAAGTGTACAACATAATAATTCAGTATTTGTTTATATTGAGAAATGGTCATGACAATAAGTCTAGTTAACATCTGTTACCATACATAGTTCCAAAAATGTTTACCTTGTGATGAGGACTTTTAAGATTTACTCTCTTAGCAACTTTCAACATGCAATACAGCACTATTAACTACAGCCACCTGGCTGCCCATTATATCTCCATGACTTATTTTATAAATGGAAGTTATAAAGTTATAACTGTAACTTTTGAACCCATTCACTCATTTTTCCCAGCTTCCACCCTGCCCCCCCAACACACACACCTCTGGTAGTCACCAATCTGTTCTCTGTATCTGTGAGCTTGTTTTGTTTTGTTTCTTTGTTTTTTAGATTCCTCATATAAATGAGATTATACAGTATTTGTCTTTTTCTGTCTGACTCATTATACTCAATGGTACTGTAAAGCAATTAAGTTTTAATTAAAAAATGTAGAACCCCTTCATGACTTTGAAGTGAACCATTTTTTGCAAGATCTAAAAGTGCTAACTATATAATAAAATATTAATTAATTAAAATATAATTAAGAATTTCTGTTAATAGAAATAAGGTAAAAGACAACACATAGCTTAGAAGAATGTATATACAAAACATACTACTGACAAAATATGTTATGTATTATATGTAGAATATATTTTTTAAAAACTTATAATTAAGAAAAAGACAATTCATCTTTAAAAAATGGACTAATGGCTTGAACACAAGAAAATATTATTCACATACCCAGTATAAGTAAGAAGAGGTATTAAATTTCATTACTTATTATTGAAATGCAAAATAAAACCATATTAATATATTACTATCTACCAATTTGAAAGGCTAAGATTAAAAAGAAAAAATAGCAAGTGTTGACAAGGATGTAAACAATGAAAATTCTGATGAACTCCTAGTAGAAACATAAGTTAGTATAACTTGTATAAAAGTCTGACATCATCTATTTCAGCTAACCATATATACTGTATGATCTTAATCTACTTGGGCTGCCATAACAAAATCCCATTGTCTGATATCTTAAACAAGAGAAATTTATTTTCTCATGGTTCTTGAAACTGGAAGTCCACAGTCAAGGTACTAGCAACGTTGAGGTCTGGTGGGAGCTCTCCTCTTAGGATTCAGACAGTCCCCTTTTCGTTGTATGCTCACATGGCCTTTCAACATATGAATTTTGGGGGGAGACAAACATTCAATTTATTTTTCCCTTAACCCCCCAAAATTCATATCCTTCTCATATGTATAATACATTCATTTTATCCCAATAACCTCACATTCTTGATTCATTCCAGCCTCAACTCCAAAACTTAAAGTCCAAACTCTCATCTAAGTATCACCTAAATTAGGTAATAAATGAAACTCGAAATATGATTCATCCTGATGCAAATTCCTCTCTAGCTCTGAAATTGTCAGATCAGACAAGTGATGGCTCCTAAGCAAGTCCAAACTTAGCAAGTTCCACTAGATATTAGGACTCCAGAATAGTACTCGTTGATATGATGCCCTACCTTCTAGTCCCACTTGGGTATCAGCCTTGCTTCTGTGGTTCTGGATAGGGTGCCCCTGGGTGCTATCGACATAATGGGATATTACTCCTGTAATTAAATTATGTTATCTGGAAACTATGAAAAGATTTTTCTGACATAAGAAAATCCTCTAATCAGTTTACTTTAAGATAATAAAAAGTGAGAATATTACATCTGGTCCTGACCTAATTAGATGAAACCTTTAAAAGAAGGTCTAGTGATCAGAGTTAGAAAAAAAATCACAGAGATTTTATGTGCCAGAGATGCTCTCCTGTTGTCCTTGGTGAAGCAGTCATGTTTTGGAGAGAGTCACATGGGAAAATATAGTGGACACCTTTTTTATTTTCAAAATTTTTATTTTTCAATTAGAATTGAGATTCAATATTTTTTATATTAGTGTCAGGTGTACTGCATAGTGGTTAGGCATTTATATAATTTATAGCAATCTCCTCAACCAGTAGGTGAGTACTAGACTTATCAAAGGGATCATTTTATAAGTTAAAGGAATGTCTAACCACTATGCTGTAACCTGAAACTAATATAATATTAAATGTTAACTGTAATTGAAACTTTTTTAATAATTTTTTTAAATTACCATTTGCTATGGGAGAAAGTCAAGCCTGAAATCAGGAAGGCTGCTTAGGAGACTATTGCACCATTCCAGGAAAGACATTTTGGTTACTTGGTCTAGGAAGTAGCAGTAGAGATGAAGAGTATTGAGCATATGTGAGATACATTTTTCCGGTATAACACACAGAATTTTCTAATGGATTAAATGTGGGCAGATATTAAGGATGATGTCTAAATTTCGGTTTGAGTTAAAAAAATAGCATCATTTATTGAGAGAAGAAGAATTGTAGCAGAAATAAGAAAGAGATAAGAGGAGTGAACTAAGAGTACTGTTTAGATAAGTTTAATGTGCATCTTAGACATCAAATGTACTACTCACCTGACACCATACATAGTTATTGCAATATTATTGACTGTATTTATGCTGTACTTTACATCTCCATGACTATTTTGTAATGACCAATTTATACTTCTTATTCCCTTCACCCTTTTCACCCAACCCCTCAACCCCCCACGCCACATCTGGCTGTTTGTTTGTCTGTTCTCTGTATTTGAGTCTGTTTCTGTCTTGGTTGTTTAATCTATTTTGTTCAATTTTCCTTAAAGAGTAAGCAGGTAGACTATAAAGGTCTCCATACAGCTTTCCAATGCCAATGTACCTAATACAATCTATTAATTTACATATTACAATAAATAACTATAAGAATTTTAGAACTTAGAAAAAGAAAGTCATTGCTTACTCTACTAAGCAATACTGAAATGGACCTGGTAGCTTAAAATTAAAAATGCACCCTTTCAACGTGGAGTATAGTAAAATATTGTCATATAATATTCAAGTGTTTTGGTTTTATTTAAAAGAGATAAGAAAAAAAATTATATTCTGTGATGCAAAGCATAAGAAACAGGGTGGGATCTTGTGCATTAAGATAGAACCTTATTGCCTAGAGCAAGGCATGTGATCCAGCAGCACGAGCAGCTTAGTAGAAATAAAGAATCTCAGGCTCAGCGTCATAACTACTGATTCAAAATATGCATTTCCAGAAGATTCCCAGGTGCTCTGTATGCAATGTAAAGCAGTAGATTTCAACCCTGTTGTACATCAGAATCACCAGGAAGTTATAGCACAAAACCAAACAAACTAAAACCAAAATATAAACAAGCAACAGCAGCAAAATAACAACAAAAACAACAAACAACAACCCTCATGTTCAAATCTCACCACAAAACACTTAATTAAACTACCATTTAATTGGTCTGGGGATGGATTCCAGCCATCTAGACTCAGTACAACATTTTAAAGTTCTGCCAGGTGATTCTGATGGGCAGAAGTGTTGCAAATCACTGTTCACCATATAGTAAGTATAGAATCCAGTGATGTCTGTACATATTTTCTTCTTAGAGACTGAATTCCTGCAGCTGAGTCACAGTCCAAGATTCGAATCTCTTTACAGATAGCCCAAACACCCAGTATGCTTGCTCTTTGATCTTAAATTCCCTAGGACTCCCCTTTGTCCTACTTTTTTTGTCTATCAGGAACTAAAGTTATCTGGTATCCTTGAAATTAACTGCTATTCTGGAATATAATCATATATTTCCAGACACTAAACATGGCAAAAAAGAACTCCAGGTTCTGGCTCTTCCCAGATCCTTTTCATGGCAATTCTTCAGTAACCAGCTCAGACATTTGTTCTATTCCTCTTATGTATTTTTTTTATAGTATTAGCGTAAGTTGCTATATATTAGTTATTTATGAATCAAACCATTGCTAATTGCTTTATATACCTTGATTACCTATTAATCTCTACCAAAATAATAATAATAATAATAAGCAGCTCATTCACTGCTTTGCTATTTGTTTGGAATTCAAGGCCTAATCATGAAAATTGATAATCCCTTGTTGCTCATCAATGAATTAACTATACTCTACTACTTTAAAAAAAGTAATTTCTCTACATGAATTCCATTCCTTTAGTCTTCTATAAGTGCTCATTCCTTGAAGGCAAAGAAAAAACATATACTCCATGCACTCCATAAATAAAATATTTATTTCTACTTCAGAACACTTTGGCCAAATGTGTTATATGAATGTTATTTGTAAGAGAATGTATGTTTATACCCATGGTATTTTAATACATATCACTTCAATTCATTAATCTATTAATAGCTAAACATCGAACAGTATCTACTTTAAAAACAGTTTGATTTAAATCATATAATTGCACCAATTTATTTGACCCTACAAATGAGTTTATGTTAAATGCATTTCTTCATAGAGTAATCTCAGTTGGATACTTCCACTCAATTCTGTACACATGTATTGAGTGTCTTTTGTGTGTCCACATGAAATGAACTCCTATGTGTAAAGCATTCTTCTACCTCTGCAATGTCTGTCAGTGCTGAGATGAAGAAAATCTGGAATGGAAGTCATATTTAGATCAGAAACTGAATAAATATTCCCAAAACCAACCACTGAGATGATGCAGAAAATAGAATAGTGTTTATACATTGCACAAGGTTGAGAAGATGTTTTTTGAAATAAAGGAGAAGGCCTGAAAAATTCAGACTGGGTCTTGATAGGTAATGATACTTGTATACATTTCATTTGGATAGTGGGACACTTCTAGTGTTTCAGAAAGGGCTGCTGTGAGATATTAAATAACTGAACTGTGATTCTGCATGGTTGGTCCATGTATGAGGTAAAACAATAACAACAAAAACATCCCATAATGCTAGATGTTAGAGCTGACTTAGAAACTAGAGAAAAATGAACCTACACAAGTAATGTGACAGTGTCTTTTACTTACAAGGGGCTGCAAAGACAGGCAATGATGATGTAGTGTCAGCAAGATAAATAAATCATCCTTCCTGCCTTTTAGAATCTCTTTATTTAGGGAATAAACCCATAAATAAAATATCCAGTAACTTAAGATAACAAATAAAAATCTACTGTATAGACTGTAAACACAGATTTTGGCAAACATCTCTACCAAAATTATAAGGTTTAGTTTAGGAATTGAATACCAAATCCAACCAGTAAACTTTTCCCTACAATGACTCTAAAGCTTTGTGGTTTGTGGTATATTACATTACTAGAAGACTGAGAATATCTGCATAGTAATAAAAATTTTAATGTTAGTATTTGTGAATCTATTATATTTTTTAAAAAGGGCTCTGGTTTAGATTGTCTGGATTTGATAAATCCACCACTTATTAGCTGTTTGTCTATGGGCAAGTTTCTAAATTTATCTGTTCCCTAATTGCCTCGTCTATAAAACAGATGTAATAATAGCAGCCACTTCTTTGGATTGTTTTAAGGTTAAATAATTTAACATATGTAAAGAGCTTAGAATTATGCCTGAATACAATAAGAACTAAAAAATATTTGATATTATCATTGTTATTATCCAGTAGAAATAATAAATCATACATTACCATTACCACAGTAATTCTTTGCTCCTTCCTACAAAATCTTTATTTTTGATAATATTCTGAAAACTATCTTCCCATTAACATTAAAAACTACTAACTATTGCTCCTGAATAACATTAAAATAGTGTCTCTCTAAGCAAATCACATCACAGTGACATAACATTATTTGTTTTAAATTGAATTTCAATAAAAATTTCATAAATGTACACACTGAATAATTAGTCAAACATAGGACTGGTATGATAATGCACAGATATCTGGGATAGAAACTTTAATGAATCAAAGACATTCAGAAAACATAAACAAAGGAAGTATAAAAATAAAACCAATGCTAACAGGGAAATGCTCTACACAGTTTTAGGATTTCTTATTTCAAAGACAGGCTCAACAATACAGTATGCAGACTGGTAGTGATATTTTTGGGCATAATAGAAAAAAAGAAAAAGAAAATTCTCATAATTTATCTATGTAGATCTTGCCCTTTCTGACACCTTAAAAGCCTCTGACAATTTTTCTTAATGTACATTCTTGGGTAATGTTGCAATAGTACAACTTGAATCTTTAGATTTGAAGACTAATATTTTATTCTAGTTTTGTTTTTGTCAAGTGCAGTATGGTAGATGAGCTAAGCTCATTTCAAACCACATTATCAAAAGGTGAAAATAGTAATAAGGCTGCCTTGCAAAATGGATGACAAATTAAAATGCCAAAGATGAATTATGTGGACAACTCAGAAAGCAAGGGAATCTTAGCATTAGCTGAAACCATTTTGAAGAAAAGAGAAAAAAGTGAAAGAACACATTCCCTGGTCAAGAAAATGGTTGCATTCCAATACAAAAGAGATATGTTCATCAACGTTGATGGCAATGAGAGATGTAGCGAATATATAATATTTAAAAGATAAAACTGTCACTTGGAGCTTCACTTAAATGTTCTCTTAGGTGCCTTAAACTATGAATTTAAGAAATCATAGGTGATATCCTGAATTTTAACCTCTCTATTCAACATTACTTGGTGCTGCCATACATCCGAACTACTGTAGAGAATGCCTCGCTGTTTTTCTTAACAACTCCCTGATAAAATGCCTTTATTGTCCTTTTATACCCTTACCAAAGAAAAGTAAGAAAAAAAGTTCAAAATATTTATGGAACACTCAGCTTTTTCTAGGTGATTCTTTCAAAGCTAAAAACTAAATTCAAATGCTCACTCCTCCTCCATATTGGCCACATATGGAATGTGGCTCTTTGCTTCTCATGTCTTCTTTATTACAGGATCCAGGCTGAAGAAGCAGCTGAATTCTGGGACACTACTCCCATGGCAGAGGAAAAAGAAAATGGCTGAACTACTTCACGGCTCATAGATTTCTACTTAGAAATGGTGTTAACATTTTAGTTTTATCCCATTGGCCAAATAACATCACGTGGTTATTCCTCATATCCATGGGTCACAAGAGTAATTGCCTCCCAGAGGAATGACCTTCATTCACATGGCAATAGAAAGATATGTATAATTTTCTTCATGAAGGGAAGTGAATAAGTGGGAATAATAATAAATCTATTATTTTTCACCCTCTTAGTCTTATATACCCACTTGCTTTCTATGTCTACTCACATTCTTTCTCAAAGAAGATATCACAAAAATTCCCAACCAATTATGACATTAGACTCAAAGGCAGGGTCTTATGCTTGTCTCTACATCATGGATATGGCTTGACAAAGATGCATGAATGACAAAGCCAAGTTATTTGTACCAAACATTTAGGAGTAAAACAGGGACACATTAGTCTCAATAAATATTCCATTAGAAAAGAAGAAAAATAGAAGGCATCAAACAACTGGTTCATAGCAAACCTGAAATTATTTCAGAAAGATACTCTGAGTGCCACCTACTTTGGGGAAAATAGAATCTTCCAGGATTAGTTCTCAACTCTGCTTCATGGTTATATCACCAGATTCTCTTGCTCATGGTTCCACCTCAAAAAGATCCTTCCTTTTTCATCCTCATTTGACACATCTAGAAAAAGTATTAAACTGTATGACCTCTTTGGGAGCTAATGAATACTAACTGATATGTCTTGATTGTAGATGGCTGAGAGCTCAATACCATTTTAAGTCTCACATTTAGATTTTTGTTGTTGCTGTTATTGTTTTGGGTTTTCTTGTTTTTTGTTTTTTGTTTTTTGTTTTTTGTTTTTTTTTTAGTATAGGCTCGAAGTTATACTGGCAGTACAAACTTCTCAAGTCTTCATCTATGTTTCCAGTAAGCTCCAAATTCCAGTAGATATGCCCATGATTTTTTGTAATGCATCTCTCTCTGTAGACTTAATTGTCAATACCTTGAGATTCTCAGGTTGCAGTAGAACAACAATGCTCTGTTTGTCTTGTAAGCCATTTTGTCCAAATGAAAAGATTTTCTGAGAGCGAACTTAATCCCTTCCTGGAGTTTAACTAAGATAAGTTAGTAGGCTCCTTGATTTGACCTTAGCCCTAGGCTAAACTTCAGTTCTTGTTAATTCAAAGCATTTCTCAATTTTATTGTTACTAGTTGAGGGGAAGAAAAAAACAACAGTTGCATCTTTCTGCAAATTCTGAAATTCCTAGATCCACATTTTTTCCATTATTTTTAATCTTTTAAAAAAAATAAGCTCATGTCTTTTTAATAACTTCTTTAATGCTGCCAAAAGCAACCAAGTCACTTCTGCTATATTTTTTGCTATAGCAGTATCCCATTTAGAGATAATAATTTCTTTATCTGTTAGTTATCCCTTCCTAGGTATGTTGTGGTAACAACAACAAACTATACTGGTAAAGATTTATTTCTTGCCTGCATTGCTTTTAAGTTGGAGGTCATATCTGCTTCACTCGTCTTTTTCATTTAGGTTGAAAGGTTCAGTCTGAAGGCACAGTCACCATTTAGGATATGTCATTCTCATGGAAGAAAGAAAATGGAATGACCTATCTAATAGTTCTTAAAGCTGTGCCTAGACATGATGGATATCGATTCTGATCACATTCAATCAACTAAAACAAGACACATGACCAAGCCCCCCAAATGTCTGGAGTCCTATGTGACTGTTTGCTCAGAAATAAGTAAATAACTTCAGATAATAATATAATCTATCATAACCCATGGTTTCAAAATAAATGTGAAAATGTTAATACTAGATACAAAGTTTATAGGCATGGTGTGTGTGTGTGTGTGTGTGTATTACTCACTTATATGATGAATAGTTATTTGCCTTTTATAAAAATATAATAATCAAGTTGAAACAATAAAATATGTTCTTATGCTATGACAAAATATCAATTTAAAAAATAAAAAAAGAACATAATGATAGCTAATATTCTTGAAAGAAGCTATTCAAACAATGATTATTTTACATGTAATGGGATTAAGTTTTATGTTACCTCATACTAGCATTGCAGACAAATGTATAGTTGAAACTCTGACTCTCAAAACAAAGAAAAGACAAAAAAATAGAAGCAAAGAAAATAACAAGTTTAAAAACTCAAATTCCCTGCCTTAAGTAAAACATATATATGAATGAATTTTGTATTTGTAAGGAGTAGAAATGAGATGATACATATAGAAGACTAAGAATTGATCAGGCATCATTTTACAGATAATCTTATAAAACTGAAAATGTGCAAGATGTTAAAACAATGCATAAATTGTGTCACCTAAACAGATGTGCCATTGAAATAGAGCATTCAGATTGGGATTAAATGAATTTTGTCCCATGTAAAGAAACTGCAGAATTCTCTCATGCCTGCACCAGCTGTCTCAGCTATTAACGATGTTAGCAGCTAATGGAAAAGGTGACTTAGAAGCTTCATTCTGGGGGGAGCACCTGTGGGGCTTTTTCTACTCTTGATAACCACTACTTAACATAGTCTTCACATATTGAATATAAAGTAAATGTAGAATCAAACAAAAGACCACATTCAATTATGTCAAATTAGCATCTGAGTGTATGTAATCACAGAGTTTAGACCAGAGTTATTAAGCTACCCTTCGTAGCACAGTGACGATTAAAAATGATTCCACAATATAATCTAAGGAGTTTTATGAATGCACAGTGGCATCTATAATGTTTGGATGCTGACACTGAAGTTTTACAGGATATTTCACACATGTAGGGCTGAGAGGAAAAAGCAGGCTTCATCTTTTCCAAAGTACTTTCTGATCATTTAAAATTTTGCATTAGACAAGGTTTCTATTTTTATTCTAATCTCAGTTTTAGAAGACTAGAAGCATGAGTATGATCAATGGAAATTAAGCTCATGCTACCTGGATCTTCAAACACCACGACCTCCACTACCACCACCACCACAACAAACAACTCTCGAAATATTCCATAGTTAAAACATTTGTAGTCTCCACCAATTCTCCCATAATGCTAAATTAAAAAACACATTTCTGGACAAAGTTTATAGAAAGAGAAGGTATGGGACCAACAAGTCCGATTTAGTCTCACAACCAATATGAATAATTCTGTAAATGAATAATTGTATTACTTAAGTGATGTTCCTATGAGCATCGTCTCATCATTTTCATCTGGACACAGGGTCATTTCTGAATCCATTCACAGCTAAAAGGAAGTGGTAGATCCTCATTCTGCACCTTTGGTGGGACAAAGGCAAACTATACACATCAGGTGCAAATGTACTTGAATTCTTGACATCGATAACTTTGTATTGCTCTTTTCTCTGCAATTCGGCCTCTTCTTTGCAATACTATAAGTCCCTTGAGAGCAGACACACTTTATTACATTGCTGAAAAGTAGAGAAGTTCCTTAAATCAGACAATGCTGGCTTTGAATCCTGATTCTGCCACTTACCAGTTATGACTTTGGTTTCCTACTCATAAAATAGATATAATCACTAGCTTAGATGTCTTTTTCCCCGTGCTCCTCTACCTTATTTCCCCTCTGCCCTTTGAGGCTGACCTTGCACAATTCAATAAACTTGCTTTCCCTCTGGTTTCTGGTTCTGTTTAATCATTGGTTGCAGGACACTGTGTGGCAGAAGAAAGTGCAGTAGGAGTACCTTGCAGAGTCGTGAATGCTAGTTTATTTTAGCCCTTGTGAGAAGATCACCTCTACCACAGCCCTTTTTCTCTGTCTTCAAGTTTGGCAACCACTCTCTCCTCTTCTTCTTTAAGACATAGGTGTGGCAGAATTACCATACTCCTTACTAAATTCAAGTTATCCACTATCCCTTGTAGATTATCTAAACCCTGCCGGATTCTTTGAGTGAAAATTTTTATTAATTAATTGAATAATCTTAAATTGAAGTGCCATTTATTTTCTTTAAAGATGCTAACTGATAGAGCAGTACATTTATCTCTAGATTTTTTAAAGATACTAAGTAAGTATTTATGTATATATTTTTATTCTCAAGACCTAGGAAAATTGTTTCTATATATAAGAATTTATAACTTTAATATACCAATTAAACATTTAACATTATACATTTAATATATTTTAATGAATCAAGTAATTAAACCACAGTTAGATAATATTGTTTGTTTTTAACACTTCTAGTATATGATATATGCTAATGATGAATCCAATAGGGTAGGTTTTCCTCCTAAAATAATTATCTGCATGTTAGCCAATGTATGTGCTCCAGATCAAGAGGATCATTTATGAATTATTAGACGATCCATAAAATACAGGACTTTCTACCCATTTCTGTTCAATAAATTAGTCCAGAATTACTGCAAATTATATTATAGAGTATTTAGTCTTTATTCAGCGATCTTAACAAAAATAATGTGACAGAGCCAACATCAGGATTGGCAATTCAAATTTGTACTGACAACTTTTGATTGATTCTCACAAAGTTTAAGACCTTTGATACTTGATCCTAGTTTTAACTCAGGAGTCAAAAAAACTGTTATTACATATAAAACCTCCACTTTGAAAATCTCTTCTTAATTTTGAAAAATTCATTGCACTAAATTAAAATTTTTTTGTACTCTGTTATTTTCTTGAATAACCAGTCATTACATAATTTCTAGTTTATCTTAATATCCTACATAAGATAATATGACTGGTTAACAAATTATATGAGAGTTAACAAATGTAACTTAAGTTTTTAGTAACAATTCATGTATAACAGAAAGACTTCTGTCAAAAGCAACCCAACGTTTTCTTTTGTTATAGCTTTCTATAACCACAAATGTATTATAGTCATAGCTTTCTGTAATGACAAATGTACTGTAGGAAAAAAAATGTAAATGAAGCTTTACCTTTGTCTAAATTATTTCACTATCTACTTTATAAGTCACTACATGTAAAAATTATGAATTCACTAAACAAGTTTATAAGTAAATGTGAACTACTGAAAACTCAAAAGAATTATAAAATAATGGTGTAAATTATTTGAAAAAGATAATTAATATCCTTAATGAATCATAAGATGACCTGAATCACTTTGACAAAAATCTTAGAAAAATTCCATAATCAAAATGTTTTACTACCACAGATGAACTGCCAAAATTATTTAAATATTTGACTTGAGTTGAGAAAAGTAAAATTTATATGGCAATAGAGAGATCAATATTTATTATATAAATTCTATCTTTCACTCAGTGATGGAATTCCCAACTCCAAGCATTGATATGTTCCCTTTTGTCACAAAACATGGTAAACATAGCTTAGAAGTTGGGCAAAATTTTTGATAACAGAAGACATTTAATCATACAAAAGCAGTATCTCATTCTAGCAAAACCTAGTCTGTCAAAATTCAAGATAATATTCTAATTCATCATACTACGTTCAGTGATCATCTGTATCATGAATGTTTATATGCAATATGAGTCAATTCCATCTAATTGTATCTCATGAAGCTTTAATTGAATCTCTAAGACAAAAATCTCACCAGTGGATAGTATAGGATCACCAATCAATTTTTATCAATTTCCTGGTCATCTTCCCAGATAGTCTTTATAATTATAAGTGCTTGTTGAAAGCCAGATAATGTGTTGAGAATATTCAGTTGAAGAGGATACTATCTGGTTTTTAGAAGAAGATGACCTAGTACAGAAAAACTATACTTACACTAATTCCTACGATAAAGACCATATAGTAACAAATGTATTTAACTTTGTTTTCATTGTTGCAGCAAGTAATTCTTCATGTTTGGATTAAGAGAAAAAAATATATTATGTACAGGATATGGCAGAGTTAAAGAATCAATAGGTTTTTGAAAAAGAGAGGTGATTTACTAGAAAGAATAGAATAATTGAAGTCACAGAAGCTCAACAATACACAGTATTAGAGACACTAAGAAAGATTTGTTATTTATAGTATACATGTAGTAGAGAAGTGTCAGGAATGTACATTTGATATGGTCTTTGAAAGATGCACTAAAAATTTTTACTTTATTTGTAGGCAACAGAAGGCCACTGAAAGTTCTTTGATCAGGGAAGAAACAGAGAAAATGTATATTGTATAGAAAATAACTCTAATGAAGGAGAAATTTTACTGGAAGAAGAAGACTGTATTAGGAAAAGTAAACCCCTGTGATAAATAGATCCCATAATGCAGTGGCTCAGACACAACAGAATTTTCTTTACCATTTATATAACAGTGCAGGTGCTCCTGATATGGCTGAGGAAAGGGAGAGGTTCTGCCACATTCACAGACACAGACTACAGTATCTTTTCAATCTCTAATATGTGGCTTTCAGTGACAGAGTAATCATCACTTTCTACCTCCAGGAAAGGGGGTTGAGGGACAGGTAGTAGTTTACAGGGCGATTTTTATAGAAACAGACATGAATGTGGCAGATATCACACCCACAAATATTAGTCACGTGGCACATATAACTGAGGAGGAGGTTGGAAACTGAGTTGTCTGGCTAGGCAATTACATCTCAGTTACAACTTGATTACCTTGGAAGAAAATGTGCCTGCTGTACCACAGGTTCAAACAACTTCACTTCTGTTGGCAAAGATTTCCTTTAGAGAACAAAGTAATTCTGAAAAGCTTCCCTGCCACCGTGGTGACTTCTTTTGATTTCCTCTTTCCAACTGTTTTGTTAATGAAATGATCAGCACTTCTTTCTGATCCTCCCAATTATACTATATATTCTACCTCCCACCAAATCTCATGGTCAGAATTAAACTACATTTGCAAACTATACTAAAAAAAAAAATCCTTTGCAGTTAGATATTCTCATTTCAACGTTTACCCATGTGGTGAATCATATTATTGTATTTACAGATATAACACTTTTTCTTATTGAACCAAAATTATCCCCTAAACCCCACATAAAGGTTATACATTGCAACCCACTTTCTAGCTATTTGCAGAGCCTTCCTGTGGGATGCCACATGGATACGGTGTTGATATCAGGCTTGACATGTGACTTTCTCTGGCTAATGAAATGTGAGATGATTTGACAGAATGATTTAAGAGCCATAATATTGTTTCATAGTGATCTTTCAGTCTGGAACCAATAATGAATGTAAGTCAGAACCACAGAGAATACACAATGCAGATATGTAATATGGTGAGAAATAAATGTTTGTGTAAATTTGATGGTGATTTGTTACTGCAGTATAATCTAGCAAAAACTGATGAACACATTAACAAATCTCAATCTGTAGGGTAGGTAAATCTGTATTGTGAATTTCTCCATGGACACAAACAACAGAAACTTAAGTTTCACTCTTTGCTGAACAGAATATTTCACTGAAATAGCATAAATACAATGTGTATTAAATGGGAAGGATATAGCCAATGGCAGAATAACGCAGAAGAAGAATTCTCAAAGGAAAGCGATCTCATTCTTTTATTTTTGAAACACAAAAAGTATTCTTCATTATTTCTGTTTATTTTCAAATTCCACCTGGATTAAAGATGAGCAAAAGTCTGGACTTGCTTCACCCTTGCCATTTACAGCCTGCCAGTGTTCTTCTTGCTGGTTAATTATGATTTATTTTTTCCAGTGACTTGGCATTGAAACATCATAGTTATGGTGATTCATTGACTTTCTCCTTCTCTCGTTATTTCTATCTCACTCTATGTATAATACAGACTACACCACATCCTTTTCTCTGCACTTAGCAACTCAGTCTCACTATTTCCTTCCACAGTAATCTAGTTTCTCTGACTATATTATCTTAAGTCAAAAAGTGTTTGGGCAAACTCAAAATGGTTATTTTCTTAATTCGTGCAGTTTCCTCATGTCCCATGAATTTTTCTATCACTAGGATATTCTGTTTCCCTTTCAGAAAATTAATAAATGCAATGAAAACTATTTACTTCATGATTCTGCAATGGAATATGGACTGTCAGTTAACTTATTGTTGTGGATGGCTATTGCTTTTTAAAAGGATAAACACCACTTTCGTCTATCTGAAAGTATTTTTAATATATCATAAAACACTTAAAATAATTATTCCTAACAGAATAATATAAGCAATATCTATGAATGAGAATGTGTTATTAAATAAATCAGTAGCAGACATTATTAAGATGGGGGTCTATTACAAAAACTTAATATCTTATTGGAAGTCCTTTGCATTAATTAATCTAATTTTAAATGATTCTGAATTTTTATTCTATCAAATTTTGTATGCTTTATAGTTGACCACATTATGCTGATCTATTGCTCATTTGTTATATGTGTCAAACATAATACTACTCATATATTTTTAAAAGTACATTTCTGTAGTTATATGTATAAAATAAAAATGATAAAATTATATATAGTATTGTAAGAATTCTGGAATAGTGTATATGAGAATGTTAAAAATGGATATAACTGTGTTGTAGAAAATATTTTTTAAGTTTGTTTATATTTTATTATACTTTTTACAACAAAAATTTTACTTCTATACAAAAATGTGTATTTTTATTTAACTCTGCTACAAATGTGCTTTATCTTAGTTTATGATGTATTTGAGGAGTATTTGTTGTGCTAATTTTTGTTTAATTTTGTGTCTTCTATCTCGTCATCCTATCCCATAAATGTTAAAACAAATTATTAGAAGAAAATGAAGCAATTAATCTAGTAATACATGCTTTCTCCCTTAACTTGTCAAGATTCAGGACTACTTCAATAATTATGCAAAGATATAGATTTGGTTCACAACTTCTAAAGCTAGACCTTTGAGAAGTCTTAATTTGTAAATAATAATATTTTGCCCATAATCCAGATGTCTAGCTCCAAATCAGCATATTCACTACCAAATAAATACAATTTTTTTCATAAATACTTCTTAACCTTTGTCCACTGATAATTATTCGCTCTTACCCTTCTCTAAGCTATAACTTTTCACTAATCTTGTTGCAGAACTACTAATAAAACTTCATCTTTTAGTTATAAATTTTGTAATATTTTAAGAAGCCTAAAACCTTTTACTAATTTAATAATTATGTTAGCGACACTGATTTACCATCAAGCTCGCCTAAGTGACATTCTGTATTAAAAGTAAGCTTTAGTTTCCATCTACTATTTTATTCTGGAAAAGTATAACTCTTCTAGATGAGTTAGTCCCCATTCTTTATATAACATGTTATCTTGTCAAATTGCTAATTTAAAAGAATAAGAACTATTTGTCTGTAGGCATTATTTATAACCACTGGCTAATGGTGAGCTAAATTTTATTTACCCTTTGAAATGATATAGACTTCCTTGAAAAACACACACGCGCGCACGCGTGCGCGCGCGTACACACACACACACACACACACACACACACACACACACATACACACACATACGCACACACGTGTCTCCCCCTGAAAATCTTTTCTGATAATAAACTTTCCTAATATTTTCCCACTAAAGATTAATAAACTTATCTTGAAACTTATATCTAATTTATGTGACTTTAAGGGTCATGCTTTAATAACAATGATGAAACACGATTATTACTTCCTAATGCTGAAATTACAGTTTTTACATTGTAAATTTTTCCTGCTATGAGCCCTGTGGCACTAACATCTTTATCACTCCATGTGTTTCTAGTTTTAAAACCTTTACCCCTGCTGTTTGAAAAATATTTCTCATTTTCGTCCCCTATGGAGTACCGAAATCCCTAAAGGCAAAGCCATTAGTGATTTCTCTGCCTTTCCCCAAACACGTATTATGATCACCAGTGCTGCTCCCACTGCCTCATTGGCTTTTGGTAAAGTATGCAAATGAGATGTTCAAAATACACACTTTTTGCAACTGTGCAAGTTCATACTGATTTATAAAATGGGCAGGCTATTAAAGTGACTGAAAATGTCAGCAAGATTTATGCATGGGTGACAAATTGTATTGGAAATGTTCATTTTTAACATGCTGCCCTAGGTTTTTTTTTTTTTTTTAACAACCTAGATATTCCATGTGATACATTTGTTTTAAGGCCATTTTTTTCCTCACAAAACATACTTTGACAGTGACTTTTTGACTGGAAAAATAAACAGTGCTACTTCATAATCATACAAATTATATTTTATCACAGAAAACAGTATTTGGAAGATATAATAAATTTATTTTGACACCCATTTTTCCTGCATACCATTACTTCACTATGGTTAAATAGTTTTTCTTTATAACAGATATCTTGAATTGCATTCATAAATATTTTATCACTAAGATATACAATTATGTAACTATCAAAACAATTACCCAGTCACCTCTGAGGAAAAAAAAATATCTCATTCATATTAAAAATACACAGCTTAGGAAACAAAAGATAGAAGTGACAACTGGCATATATCTTCTGGAACTTATGATTCCATCTTTGGAAAATTCAATGTTAAAACAGTCTAAGCACTATCCAGATAGCTTTTCTCTATTATTTGTGAGTTTGTTTCAGTATACACCAGCTCTGTCTGTGATTCAACCAGGCAGTTATAGCAATCCTGCCAATCCAAGTGTGGTCTTTGAACAGAGGTCCTGATATTTTGTATCTCTGGATGACAGCCATTCATTCACTAAAGGAGGAAAAGGAATAGGAAAAATAATACCAGAGCCAGTTTATGCAACTTCATTTAAGAAACTAACTAGACCATCCTGGCAGACCACAAGACATATACACACAAAAGAAATATCACAAATATTACAGTGTGGTGTTTCATAATTATAGAAAAAAGAATTGTAGAAATCAAATGCCATAAATGAAGAACTGCCTGATTAATTTTATAAAGAACAGATCTTATGAACATTATTATGTAGTCTTTCTAGTTGAAAAAGTTTAGTATTAGAATTCTAATTCTACTTTTTATATTCAGATCAGTTTGTACCAATACTATTATTGCAACTGATTTTCCTAATTAGTTCATTAAGTTGCATAACAATTGGTTTACAACTAACAACTCTTCTTGATGTTAAAATGGTGAAGATAAAATTGATTTAAAACCCACTTTTGATCATTCATTCTTACACATTCATATGTCCTGGTGTTTGATGAAGCTCTCATATGACTGCCAGCCTCTATGCCCTGTTTTCACTTAAGTGCCACAGCTACATTCTTGCTTATTAAAAAGAGTTAATGTTGTACATTATACTGCAAAAAATCTAAACATTCTTAAAAGGAAAAACAAGCAATGAAAAAACATCTGCTTTTCATCAAGAGGCGCCATCTTATATATAGTGTATACTAAAATGAAGGTTTTAAGAGAAAGCAATAGGAGTTATAAATAAGCAAAGATTTGTATAAGTGAAGATGAAGCTACAAAAGATTGGAAAAAATAGTTTTATCTTTTTTTGCTATTATTTCAACTTAAAAACTGTTTCACTTTAAAAGAACAAATGCCATTTGTAAGATATTATATGTTCAATATTTATTTTTAAAAAATAAATGGCATTTTATGTTAATGCTGAAATAACTTCATAATATTGCTTCCCTCTAGATTTTTAACTTTGCTTCCATGACTATTCAGACATACCAGACTCTTCACAATAGTAAGAGTTTCCCTTCAAGTTATTATCAAGAAACACACTTTCCTGAATGACAATCATTCCCACAGAAGCATCTTTACCCCAGAGGATACAAGTAGAAACATTCAAAAGAGAGAAACAGAAAGTACATTTAAGAACATCTGGTATAACATCAAGAAAATCTGTCTAGAAGACAAGCAAAGTCCATCTTCTTTCCTTGTCCCTGCATTGAGATGTGTTAGAGGAGTAATTTCCTACAAGTGATTCACGGTAAGGAATTTGACCAATAAAGCCTCGGGTTAACTTAACAATTGAAAAAAATCCATATGTATTTGCATGTATAAGTATATGCACATGTGTACGTAAATATGATTATATAGATATAATGTTTAATAAAAGATGATTTTAAAATCTTATTTGATTTTGTTGTCATCCTTAAAGATTAAATAAAATAATATGGACTAAAACCTTCACAGCACTAGTTGAGTACAAGTTAGACATTTTTACCTTGCATTCAGCCAGCTTACTATACCTTCTGTATAGTCGTAAATTATCACTATTTTCTTGACAGTATTTCCTTAGTAATAACTCTTTATTTGCAGAGTTAGTCTTGCCGAATCAAAAATAGATTAGCTTAGTTAAGAAACATTAATTGAGCATCTAATAAATTCCAGCAAGGCATGATTGCCACCTATAAAGCTGTAAAGTATAATTGTAATGAATAGAGTGACTAGTTATCTCTTAAAATGAAGTTCTATTGCCAATGCAATTGTTTACTGAGGGTAGAAGGAGTGAGGTTTGCTTACAAAGAATTAGAATTTTGGTGTTATTTATTTCACAACCAAGGACAGTCTATTGCATAAATTGGTGAATATTTAATGAGACAATCTATTTAAGCTATTTTTATTTTAAAATATAAAAGCCTTCTACAACCTATTCCCTAACAATTGAGGCAAATTTCCAATTTCTCCAAAAATAATTCCTAGAAAAACAGGCGTTTTAGCTAAGTCCTTCCTGCCCCAATTATATCATTCTCATTTATCTTTTGAAATCTCAGCCTTGATGTTATTGGACAGTAAAAAGGCTGCAATGGGACCCCTGTCAAAAGACAATTTTCTTCCTTGAATGATAAGCAATGGGACATGTAAGAACAAAAAGCCAACTGATTAATGGCATGCAATTCATCTACAATTATCTTGCCCATGTTACACAGTCATTGTATAGATTGGACTAGATCATTAAATTATGTGACAGCAATCAGCCATCCAACTTTAAAAGAGGTGGGAAGAGCCAATTTAAAAACTTAATATCTCAGGATGATACAGTAGCCTGAGAAAACCAGCCAATTTAGAGAAAATTACCATATGTACCAACCAGAATGATAGATGTGAGTCTTAGCTAAGCTTTTGTCCCTGTGCTGATGATGTTTGGAAGTCAGTATAGAACTCTGTGCTTCTTTAATACATGTTTCATGTTTCGGGATGGAAAGGAAAATACAGACTTCAGTGTTAACATGTTTTCATGGTCAATTTCCACTCTCCACAACATTACTGGAAACTTGAATCATATTCTGAGATATGAAGATTAAGGTTTTATTGTTTCCTTCTGTGTTTAATGCTTGGTTGTATCTCATATGTATTGTATCTTTATTTGATTCACTTATGTATTAGATATGCACTCTACAATACCTATAGCATGGCATTCTTGTTCAAAATAGGGTAAGAGATTTTAAATAACAATGAAAAGGGTCAATGTGAATTACTTTTATAATTTCAGTGTAACTATTATTGGCAGTCAGAAGATATGAAGTATCCAAGTATTACTGTTAGGAAAGTAACACACACACACACACACACACACACACACACACATATGGGTGTAATATTGGGAGGAGGGACCTGAGCAAGTGTAGTTTTAAATAGTATAAGTTCATTTTGAATAACTTTGACACTTTAAAGGAGAGAATCATATACTATAATTATTTTCTCATATATATATATATATATATATATATATATATATATATATATATATATATAAATTCTTTCAGTTGAACAACATTATCAAAAGCATAACTTTGTGCAAGATATGGTGGTAGGCATAGGGGATTCAGGTAAATGGTATGGAAAAGAGCTCAGAATCCACTGTGGAGACAGAATCTGTAACCACAGCTCACACTGGGAAAAAAAAAAAAAAAAAAAAAAAACAGAAAAGAGCACATTGAAGGGAAATCTAGTATTGGTCGCAATTGTAATAAATGATATCATACCATGTTAAATAGCATAATAAAGCCAACTAAATTCTACTAAAGTAATAGAGGATAAATTCCAATGCATACTGACTTAGTGAGCCCATACTGCCTAAATAAAATACCATAGATTTGGTGTTTTAAACAACAGAATTTATTTCTCATAGTTCTGGAGGCTGGGAAGTCCAAGATCAAGGTGTTGGCTGATCTGATTCCTTGGTAAGTGCCCTCTTCTTGTCTTGTGGATGTCCTATATCTTGCTGTGTCCTTGAACATCAGAGAGAAAAAGAATATTCTGGTCTCCCTCCACCTTCTTATAAGGACACTAATACCATTATAGGGCCCTACCCTATAGCCTCACCTCAACCTAACCACCTCCCAAAGTTCTCATCTCCATCATTATTAGGACTTTAACATACAAATTTTAGGAAGATGTAAACATTCAGTGAATAACACATACTTGACACTAACCTATTTTGTTTTTATTACATGTCTATGGTTATTTCCTTGTATGTAAAATTACTACTCTTCTTTTATTTCAAATATGCACTTGCATCTAAGTTGAATATTTATCATCAAATCTTCACAATGAATTAATGGATGTCAGAGAAGTTTACGAGCAGTATTTAGGATTAGGTAACATTTGATTTCTCATTGAGGCAGGAGTAACCATCCCAAGATCATCTATACTGATGCCCAATTTCTGTTTTCTCTTGTTGAAGAACAAGTTGATTATATGGCTCGAATGTGAGTATAATATTGGGAGGAGAGACCTGAGCAAGTGTAGTTTTAAATAGTATAAGTTCATTTTGAATAACTTTGACATTTTAAAGGAGAGAATCATATACTATAATTTTTTCTCCTTTATATTGTTTAGAAAATCTCCTGTATGGAACTTCTGCATTTTGGGCACAAATAGTTGGGAATGGATGCAAAATAAAAGCTATTTTCCCCCTAAAACTGAAAAGCAGCCAAGATCCAGAAGACAGCTCAAATTCAGTATGAACATAACTATATGAGTCTCTGGATGGTTCTCATTTGGTGCTACACAATAAGGAACATTTGAGGTTACATTTTTTTTCTCTGAGTTCCATTATTAAAACCTATTTATCTTCATGTAGTTGCTATCATGAAATAACTTTGAAATGATTTCTGAGACTGTGAGCCAAACTTACTCCCATTTATACCTGATGCTTTATAATGAGTCAGATGAGATAAATTTTTGGTCTAATGATAACTCTAATAATAACAATAATAATATTGTTTACAGTTTATTGTGAATGGCATCAGCTATTCTTGTAAGCGTATGTTTCATCTCACTTAGTCTGAATAATAATCTCATTTACTCCACTGAGGCACAGAGAGAGCTAGGCAATTTACCTCAGATAATAAAGGTAAAGAGGATAGTACTTGCATTAAGCACAGGCAATCTGACACCACAGATAATTCTCAACCATCATGCCATAGCAGTTAGTAACTGACTCAAAATCATAGTTGCTCATCTTTTTAAAACTGAAGAAAATCCAGACCTAGAAGACAAACCAGATACAGTATGAACATAACTTACTTTATGAGTCTCTGAATGATTCTCAAGATATCACACCAAGCCTAAAGCTTTTATAATTTGGGGAATATTTTTTAATAAGGACACAAAATTATAAATATATACATATTAATATAGAATGAGAAAGCATAGCAATATATCATTAAAACTCTTGATATAGTAAACAGCTCAATATCTTTTAAAAATTATAATTTTATTAATTGACTTTCTAGCACATCTTCATAATTTTTTTCTCCTGTTACATTTTTTGTGTATACTTTCTTTGATTATATCTTCATATAACTATAATTTCAAAATGATTACAATATTTATACAATTAAAAGGTAATTAAAATTTCCCTTTAATACATTTGATATTTTTTTTATTGGTAGTTTAGAAAAGTTACTTTCAGAATCACAATTCATTGTTGGTAAGAACATGTGAACTTTTAGTATTGTCAAATCTGTAGAAACTCCTATTAGATCTTTTCTTTTTTATGAGCTGTAAGATTTGGAAAAAATTTCCACAGCCTAGCTTTTGATTGAAGAAATTTCAAACCTTGTTTCTCTCCCACTACCTACGATATTCCAGTACCAGGGCACCACAGGTCATGTCATTTTTCAGTGTGACCCCTGAGCCTCCACCTTTGGGACCCGGGGTATGGAAAGTAGGCACAGTGAATAAGAGGCATACCTGGTGGTCATCTCTAACCAGGATAACTAGCAAAAGCCAAAGAAATATATGATTGTGAAATTTAGCAAACAAAAATACAGGATGCCCAGTTAAATTTGAAATTCACATGATATCACTTATATGTGGGATATAAACCTAAAAGCAACAAATGAACAGGACAAAAAAACAGAGACTCATGGATATGGACTATAGACTAGTGGTTACCAGAAGGTAGGGGGTGGCAGGAGGGGGTAGACAAGGTAAAGTGTGTCATATATGTGGTGACAGAAAGAAATCTAACTATAGAAGGTGAACACATAGTGTAAACTTATATATGCTTTACTGATAAAGTATACAGCTGAAACTTATTGGATTTTGTTAACCAATGCCACCATAAAAATTTAATTAATTAATTTTTTAAAAAGAAAGAAATTCAGATGAACAACAGATAATGGAAATTCAAATTTAACTAGTGTCCTGAATTTTTTCTGGCATCCCTATGGAAATGTCTGTGAAACACATAAATATAGCCCACTAAACACAAATTAATGTATAATCGAACTTCCCCAGAACAATATCCCCAAGTGATTTATGGCTACTCCAATACCATCTGACCAAAGGGGCAATAAAGAGGAAATTAGAGGAGAAATAGGTAGCAATTTCAACCAATTATACTTAAAATATCCTACTTTTGTAACTTTTTGACCACGTATGCAAACACATGATCACATAAATATGTTGTCAGAGTCACCACCAGTACTATATTACACATATCTGTGTGTGTAGATGTGTGTATTTTTTTCACAACTAGATTTTAAATTTCTCTGTGTTGTGAAGGACTCATCCCACTGGCTTTATATACTTCTAACAGTTACTCAAATAAGACTTAAATAGTAGAAATGGAAAATAAATGTAGTAAAAATATATATTGTGTCTTTTTTTATAATTAGGGAGTAGTATAATTTACATAAAAGAATATGGTTTCTTGTTTAGAAAACTTGGTGAATATCTCGAGATGTGTAAGACAACCATCATCATGTGATCCTGTAGAAGAGGGCAATATAATGAGAGAACTGAATGATTCTATATCATTATAGGAGAATAATATTTCTACAAGAAGCCCAGGATAGAAGGGAGCAAGAGTGAAGCAAGAAGGAGATGTAGAAAAAGACTGGGTGTAAATAGAAAGCACAAGTTTTATGCAAAGGAGCCACTGAGATGCTTTCCAGGATGAAAAATGTTAATACATTTCTAGGTATCACAATACATGAAACTGGATTTTACTTTACTAAGTTCTAATAACTCTTTCCTATTTAATATTATTTAGTCAACATAAAGGACATATAGTGAACTTGAGTTAGGATACTTTGTAAGGATCAAAGAAGATAGTCTATTTTAGGTCAAAATAGACCAGTAAAATAAGAAGAATTGGACTTAATTTTAAAGTAGCTATCTTTTTATAAAGCAGCCTAGAATTTGGACCAATGAAGTACTAATAAGACCAAGAAATCTATGAGAAAATTAATTGAGACTGTGTAGTATTTGGAATGCTGATCTGGAGCCATAGTTTTTGAATATTAAAAAGAGAGAGAGAGAGAATCAAAGAGGATAGAAGATATTATCAAGTAGGCAAAATTTATCAATCTATGCTTATTGATTTAGTAACTGTCCGTTCTCCCTCCCACCTATTCCACCTTTTACCACACTTTTAAAATTTTTGTCATTTATCCTCATCCAACACTTGTGTAAAACATGAAGAAAAAGGGCTTTGCTAGCTGTATTCCACTTCAAGCAACATCTACCACACAGTGTACTCTATTCTCAACCCTGTTGAGTATCTAGTTTCCTCACTGCCCTTTATTTATAGAACGTCCAGCTACATGCCCAACACAGGTAAAATGTCAAGCAATGTAAACCATATTTCCCTGCAGCCCTTTGGCCGTAACATTATAAAGAAAGCACCTTTAATTTATCATGTCCTCCTTGAGTGCCCAGAGCAGTTTCACTTAGTAGAGCCCAGCATTCTTCTGAGGAAGGCTTGGAGCAATGTGACAAGACTCTAAAATGAAGGGGTTGTATGAGGTGATCTCTAAGATCCCTTCCAGCACATGCATTCTGTGTTGCTGTGAATTCGACCTCTACAGATAAATGGCCAGCTGAGTGCAGAAGGAAACAGCCATGCTTTAATAGTGTCCTGTATTAAAGACAAGACCATTCAGAAGTTTGCATATTTCCTAGCTAAATATTTTCAAACTAAGCTGCAATATATGCCATGCTATAATATTCTAAAGCTGAAATTTTTAGAAAAGTCAGTTCTAATATTTAGTATCTACCCATACACATTCTTGAGGATTTGAGTGAACGGGTTTCTTGAAAGCATTATTTGACACCTAGTAAAAAAAAAAAAAAAAAAAAAAAAGGAATGAAAAGAAAGAAAAAAACTGGAAAAAATATATTTCTGAGTAATTTTATATTTACTGCACTTACTTTAACAAATTATTGCAGAAAGTACACAGACAGCATTTTTTCCAGTAAAATTATTATACTTAAATGAACTTTTGACAATGTATTAATTACAAGGACATGACCACATTTATTCTGCTGATCCAGTAATTACACGCATTAAAGAAATATTTATCCACAAACCATGTAGTGTACTTCAAAATACCATTTATTGCCAAATTACATTTCCTGGATATCTGTGCCTTATTTCCAGTTACTAGTAATTTTTTTTTAATTTTAAGAGAAAGAGAAGTGATGAGAAATTTGAAAAACACTATAAATAAATGCTTACTTATATGAAAAGATTGAAACATAGATCTTTTTAATCATAGACCTCAGAAAAATAATTGTGAGATGCCCAAATTCATGTGTTTTATATAAAAAGAGGATAACAACAGTTATAATATTCCAAGTTACTTTTTCCCTGCCTATCTTCAGTAATGAATAAAAATGTGTAAATTTTAAACCAAAATATAACTACACTCTAGATAACAGTAAGAAGAAAATTAAAATAAATGGCATCTGTCTGAAAGATTTACATATGCAGTTTATTTCAGAAGCTTGAAAACTTTAATAAAATATTAGCAATTGTTTACAATACAATCCGAAGAGTTTCACCTCTTTAGCAATTAGATAGAAATATGCTCAGGAACTGTTTACACAGTAAGGGAAGGATATTCCTTCTTTTAGATCTCATGGCTTGTGAGAAGCCTAGTAAATTCTGAATTGAAGAACTAGCCCACTGAACATACCCAAAGAAACTGTTTTGTTTCATTCCCCTAGTGGCATATTTTATCACACTTACCAAATAATGGAAACATATCCATTAAGGCATTTAGAGCTCTGATAGTAAATTCATTTCTCCATGTCTTTGGATCTGAGCATTGCAAACATAGCACTAAGATATTTTAAGCCTTTGGGTATTTAGGAAAAAGTTTCAGAATTTACCTTGATTTCAAATTATATGAAAAAATGCACAGTCTTTTCTACTTCTTTATTCGAGGTGAAAGGATAAAATGTTATTAAAAGTTTAGCACTTAATGTGAAAATTAATAATAGTAATAACAGTAAAATAAAACTAAGAAGACATGAAAAATCTATTTTTGAATGCCTTTTTTGAGCTACTATTTTATGTACATAAATCATATAATCTTTATAACTTTTTTAATGAGGTTAATGGCAAAATACACATCTAAATAAGATTAAAACTAGTATAATGTATGTCATTATCTGATTAAACTTGTGAAATCCTTAAAAAAAAAAAACCCTGCAACATATTGTTTTCCACATTTTGAATTTTTAGAAACTAAAATAGATCAAATTGATGTCAAATCAAATCAGTGAATCTATTCCTCCTAGATACCTGTATCAATTCCCAAAAGCAATTGGTGTATCTTATTATAGATTAGTAGGGGAGAGCTCTACCTCAAATAGAGAGCTCTCAGCACATAACAGAGGCTGCATACATATGAATGAGATGATTACAAGGGCTACACACAGAGCAGAAAACTTCAATTTTGCTTGTCTTTCTGCTGTGGGCTAGATGATCTCTAAAGTATTTTTTAAGTTCTAAATTCAATGAAGATATTTTATAAATTAAAGAACACTACTTAAATGTAAGTATACATATATTTTTGAAACTTGTAGATGTAAGAATAGTGTATGCTTTAGGCTGCATACATAATTCCTGCTACAAAGCTTCAGTAGTACTTTTACTAAAACACAAAAGCAGGCTATTGTAAAAGTATGTTTTAAAAATACTTGCAGGTGTAAAATAGAGTAGCTTGCTCTTGCTTTGGGAAGAACAAAGTAGGGAAACAAAGGAACAAGGTAATAAGGCTCTCATGTCTAGAACTCTATTTATAAATATTCAAACACCCCCCCCCCAACACACACACACACACACACATAAACACACACATACCAGCACCAAATCTAATTAGAATACCCTCATTGTATTTCTGCCTGAGCTACTATATAATCTCTTTCTAGTGCTGGCAGTGATTGAGAAATAATATGAATTAAAGCACATTAGATCAAATAGATAAATGTAGGTACAGCTAAAAAGGCAAATGAAAGACTGATATTAATTATATTCATTTATTTTTAAACACTTCATTTTGAGAGCTTACTTTCTGCTAAATTATGCGTAGATGAACAGCCAAGAAAAACACAAGAGTTTAAAAGGTATTTTAGATTATTTCTTCTTCATGTTATATATTATACAATTATTGTTCTTGAGTCACAACTACTGATATTTTTGGCTTCCAAAACATTCTGTGAAAAATTCAGTGATAAATGCTTTGAGTTGACTTAATACACCAAAGCATTCACTATCTGCCCAAAATCTATTTTTGTGGGTTTTGTGGTTATAGCAATTAGACTTCCACATCTGGCTTTGTCCCAAGAGTCAGAAAATCTGGTCATTAGAAATGAAACTCCTAGCATAGAATCATACTTCTATTAGATTAGAAAGATGTGCTTTCTTTCAAAAAAATTGTTTAACTCATGTAGCTCTCTATCGAGGATTCCTCTTTTCTATCATTTATTTTTCATCATCTATCACAATCAAAGTGAGCGTATGGCAAGAACAAGATTTTAATAATAAATTGATCACTAATTATATGTACATCCCACAACACACACGAAAAGAAAGCACAAAATATTATGTTTAAAATATGATAAAAATTTAATACCAATTCTTGAAAAAAACACTATGAAATACTAGATTTGATTTTTTGTCTGACATTCTGAGACTACATCATAGTGATTGATGAAACTCTAAAACCAAGAACAATTAAACATTAACTCAAAACAGTTTTTAAAGATTGCTTTGGAAATTCTGTCACAGGAACAAATCATAACTGTAAATAAGTACAAATATTGTAATGAATGATCAAAACTTATTGTGGATTGTTTCAATGATTTTTCTCCAAATCAGCAATAACAAGTTACGTAGTAACAACAGAAAAAATGCAGCTAAAATAGGAAAATTTAAAAATAAACCTTTTCTAAGGATAAGTTTAACAATGTTCTTATAAGACCAATATTTAAAAAAAAAATCTTTTATAAAGATACTAATGAGTATACTTTAATAGATAGAAAATAAAATCCAGAATTTTCTAAATCTTAGAAAAAATAAATATATAAAAATAACAGTTCTCCAGATTTATAGGTTGAGTATGATAGAAATCATAATCTTAATAGTCTTATATTATAGAACTTGTAAAAATAATCTTAAAATTCATATTAAAGAGAATAAAAGGTGTTAAGGGGCAGTTTCAATGTAAAGAGGTATTTATCCAAAACAGCTAAAATAATTACAACAATGAAGTAATAAATCAATAATCAAAAGATAAATTATTTGCCTTTATGCTCTAAAAAAAAAACTCAAGAAGTAGTCAATTTCTCACATTTTAAATTTTAGAAAGTGCCAAGAATTATTAACAAGCTAGGTACTTTTTTCTCAACTCTTCCCTTTATTAAATAAATAGGCTTTGAATTCCCTAACAGCAGTTTTGTTAAAATGATATAATAATAATAATAATAATAATAACAACCTAGAAATAAACTGAAAAAAAAAAACTGGCACATTTAGAGTAGTTATCTCAAGACAGGATGATTATAAGATTAGATTAATTTTATGTTCTTTTTTAAATGTATACTCTTGAATTTTTCAAATGTTTCCTAATGATCATGTATTTTTTTATTTAAAAAAAAAACTGTCTTGAAATATAAACTTACCTCACCCAACCAAACTAGCCATGCACTGTATAGTTCCAGAGAAACCATTCACATAGCTATGTACCAATCTTAAATGAAGGATTTTGTACGAAATCTTGGCCTTTGGCATTTTGAGAATTGTTATATGATTCCACATTGATATGCTGCGCTAGAGTCCTCTCTAACAAGTTAATTTGTTTCTAACCACAGAGTACAGAGATAATTTTTTATCTTTTCTAAAATACCTATTATTGCTATTAATAACCTGGATATTTCTGATGATGATATTAAAGATAATAATGATAATGATGATAATGATGATGATGATGTTAAAAGCTATTTTACAAAATTAACTCTTCTAATAATCACAACTATTTTATAAACTGAAAAACTTAGGCATAATTTTCTCTATGCTACTAAGTGGTAGAGCAAGGATATGATCTTAAGCAATTTCTCTCTAGAGTCCAAACTCAGGAGTAAGCCCTTACCAATGACATTGGATTCAGGATTGAATCAGGTTTTTTCCTAGTGTATGGCACTGCACACATAAAGTTGACAGAGAAACTTCAATCACTGGTTCACTCCATGAACTGCCAATACATACCCAGTTAAGTGGATTTCCTGAGTCTATTCTTTTAACTAAATTACCTAAACAGCTGAAAGGTAAATAATTTTTAAGGAGAGTATTGAAACATTAATCCCTAAGCATAATTTTCAGTTTATGTATGTGTGTGTGTGTGTGTGTGTATGTGTATGTATATATATATGTATATGTGTGTGTGTGTGTGTGTGTGTGTGTGTATATGTGTATATATATATAGCTTTCAATCGGGATAATGAAAAGTGTTCCGTGTTCCTATTTCACTCTGAGAAGGTGAGGACCAGATGTGTGTAGCTATGTAGAAAGGCATGATGTGTGTCTTATTGAACTGTGCTGATCTGCTAAATTTTGTTATTTGCCTGATTGTTCTCAAGGATCTGTGCTCTGATCATGAAATAACAGGTTTTTGCTTTGGCTAAAACTAATTATTAATAAAAGGGGTGGAAGCTATATTAACAGCAACAGTGACCAAGAATTCCAATTGTGTATGTGCTTTCATTTTTCAAGAAAAAAAATAGTTTTTATCCTAATGTATCAGTTGTCAAATTTTTGGTCTCTGGAGAAAAATTCTTAAAACATTTTAAGAAACTCAAAGAGCTCCTATTTATAGAAATTATAACTTTAAACATTTAACAGTTTAGATAATAAAAGTGAATAATTATTAACTTTGTAATTACTGAATCTTTTGAAATAACAATAATGAACACATTGCCTGTTAACATAAATAACATCTTCGGTACTGTGTTGAAAATTGTTTTGACCTCTCAGACTCCTAAGCAATTGTCTTTGAATAAAATGTCAGTTTGTTTCAGACTATGAAAGAGCCAAAAAAATAATAATCTTGGAAATAAATTTGATTTGTCTCAGTATAAAATAGGTACTGAAGTCTGTAAAGAAATGATGAAAAGGGTAAGAATTTTGTCAAAGTTCACTTTATCTTATTAGGCTTACTTCTTTGGTTTATTGATTAATGCCTTTGACTATGATATGAATTGTTATTTTTTTACCTGCTTTATCTAATTTGAAAGCAAAGATTCTATATTTTAACCTGAATCCTTTTTCTGTGCTTTATGTTTAATTAATTATGTCTCTGGCTATTAAAAAATAAATAAAGTTTCCTCAGTTATGAAAGATCTAGGGTTCTTCATAATCACATTAATTTCTATGTGTATTGTTAAATGTTTTCTTGTCACTATGATTTAATAGGTATCCAAGTACTCTCTCCAGGTACTAACAATTCTATCTTAGGGTACAAATCTCTTCTGACAAATATTTTGTCTTCCCAAATCAAATCTTAAAAATAAAAAAAGAGAAAAATTTCAGCATAATTTTAACACAAACTCTCTTTGAAATTTCCCAGAGAGTCCACTGGAAAATTACTAAATATTTATTGTTTCATCCTATAAAAAAGAGATATGCTAGAAATAATTAGGTTTGTTTGCCGTGCTATTGTGTTATATGGGAAAATCAAATTAGAAGAGACAAGCCATATGCTTATGTTAAATTTGTTCAGGTAAATCACTATGAATGTATTTTACAAATTGCATGGTTCACAGAAATTTCTTAGAGATTTGTCAATAGTATTGTTGGCTGTACTATGTTTTTCCCACAGAAACATTCTTATAATATTCTTCTAAGATATTCTCTATCTTGAAGGAAAATCATGCTCTCCTCCATTCTGATATTTTACATTATACTAACAAATAAACCTCAGCTATTAAATCTCTGTCACATAAAATGAGATTTTATTTTAATTTAGTGCTTGCATGAAAGCCTGGATAAAAGCTTTAGTTTAGAGTTTATGTCATCATCCAAAGATAGTCTCAGAGCCTTGTACAAAATTACTATACCAAGTACTTAGAACTATTGATATTTAAAAGAATGAGCTCTAGAATACAGACTTCTGAGCTCACATCAGTTATAGAACTTTCCTACTGTACCAGTGGACTTGGTATGGCTTTTCAAACTTCATTTTAGCCCAGAAACAGATGGCTTTATGAAAACATACTGCTAATCAAAATCCAGCAGAAGAATCAATTACATAGGACTAAATAAGTTAATGAGGGGCATTTTATTCTTATTATTTGTCTAGAATATGACTGATGTTTCAATGTCATTTTTTCTGGATATAAAATGACACCTTTTTTTTTCTCTGTACTTCAGTAACTTTGAACCCACAACTATGCTTTTATAAACTAAAATTAAATATTTTAAAATTGTATCTGATTTTCACTGATCCCTTGAATTTCTTACTATTTTTTTTTTTTTTACTTTTTATTACTTTGGCAATGTAGTTATTTATTTAGAGTCGATAAGAATCTGTCTTCCATTTATCAGGACATAATTGGAAGAATCGATTAGTTAATACAACCAAGATATTGTCTGGGATATCATATTTGAGAATTATGCTATTTGATCATGTAGGGTAAGGCACCTTTAGAGGTTAAAAAAAAAAAAGATAGGTTTATGTTTGGACTCAATGCCAACAAGCTCCTCTCAAGGAAACTGACCTGGTACCTGGTTTACCAAGTCCCAGCCTTATAGGAATTAAGTCACTTTACAATAGGCTATGCATATTAGTAAACTTGATATTGTAAAGGGAGGCATTTATCAAAATTTACAAATACAGTTAGTGAATTCTGGTGGAATTTTTGTGCCTACTGCCTTGGGAGAATAAATTATACAGGCTTTTTAAGTTGAATCTGAGATTCTTTACAAAAATTTCCAGAAAGAATTTAAATAATGGCTTCAGTAATCTTAATAACTTAATCTTATTGCCATAAGAAATAATCTTTGAGATTTTATGATCATGAGTGAGAAGTTGGTCAAGGAAAATTATGAGACTGAAAGAGGCATAAAACAACACTGGAAGTCACACCCAGAGAGATGTTCCAGTTTACACTTTTCATTGTGTTTGAGTCATTTTACAATTTAGTAAATTATAGAAAACAAATAGAAATGCAAATGATTCTTGTTCATGAAAATATAAACTGATTTCACCAAGTGGAATGCAATTGATTGTTGTCATGTATATAATGATCAGTTTTATATAAATTTGTAAATTCAGTTAAGCATTTCTCATCACCTCTCTCCCTCTCTACATATACACACACATGTGCACACATATACACATATACACACATATATGTGTGTGCTTATACAACCTGTTCTTTAAAATATCTGTTTAACCAGTTATAATTTATTTCTAATTCCTTCATTAATTAATTAGTTAAACAAAATCTTATAGACATAGTCTTAAAAAAATAAAAAAAAACAACAGATCATATATCCAGATATCTCTTATCACAAAGCAGAAAGAAATGGGCTATATTCCAGAAGATACATTAATATGTGTAATTCCTGTAGCAAGAGAAAGCAATATCTAGTCAAGAAACTATAAGAAGGGTGAATACATGAAACAGTATGAGATAAAGTTGGCATGTGTATGTAGAATCCTAGCATGTGGGAAACTGTGGGCCATATTTAAAAGTTTCATTTTTATTTTAATCTTTAAAAAAATAAGATAAATCCATTTAAATCAATTAAAGTACCTTAAAGTAGACAGAAGTAGTTGAATTTTAGATACGTAGGTTTGATTTCAAAAGAATGGCCTTGTGCACTATGAAGAATGGATAGGAGAGGAGACTGTTTAAGAAGGCTGTTTTAGGTCTAAGTGAGATAATTATAATAACTTTAATTAAAGTTGAGATAAAACAAATGGATTGAGAGTTATTTTCTAAAGAAAAAAAAATAGCCAAGACATGAAACAATCTAGATATCCAATAATGTATGAATAGATAAAGAAAATGTGGTATGTATATTCAATGACATTATTTATCCAAAAAAAAAGAAAGAAAGAAATCCTGCCATTTGCAACAACATGGATGGATCAGGATCGCATTATGCTAAATGAAATGAGTTAGAGAAAGACAAATACCATATGATCTTACTTATACGTGGAATCTAGAAAAACAAAAAAATAAACAAAAACCCCTGAACTCAGAGATACAGAGAATAAATTGGTGGTTGCCAGAGACAGGAGTTGGTGGGTGGGCAAAATGAATGAAGGTGGTCAAAACGTACAAAATTCCAAGAAGAAAATAAGTAAGTCATGGGAATGCATTGTACATGATAGTGATTATAGTTAATAATAATGTACTGCATATTTAAAAGCTGTTAAGAGAATAGATTTTAAAAGCTTTCATCAAAAGTAAAAACAGTTTAACTATGTAGGGCAATCGGTGTTAACTCACCTTATTGTGGTGATCATTTCTCAAATCTATACAAATATTGAATCATTATGTTATATACCTAAAAGTAACATATCAATTATATCTCAATAAAATAAATTTTAAAAAGTTATCTAACCATTAATTTTTCCAGTTTTTATATTCATATATTTAAATTTGGCTTACAACATAATCTTTGACAAATTAGGAATATTTTGTAAATTTGAATATATATAAATATTTGTATATATGCATATACACACATATATATATATAGATATACATTTACTTTTAGATGTGCATTTGACTTACTATTAGTTTATTTGATAAAGTATTAATAAGAAATAAAAAAGAGATAGAAACTTTTGACCAAACTCCAATTACCAAATGACAGGCAGCATTTGTTAGGGATGGGTATTTTAAGAAAAAATCGAGGCAGAGTTACAAGCTATTGTCATGAACCAGCAGAAAAAATACAAGTTTATAAAAATATGAGAATGATGTGGATTGTTTTATTATTTTTGAATGATTATGCATCTGTACATGTGTGTGTATGTGTGAGAGAGTAAAAGAGGGAAAGAGGGAGTTTGGGTTGAGTGGGGGTAGTAAGGTATTGACATCAGTGGGACTTCCACCCAGTCACAGAGGTATAAAACAGCCTCTCTTTTCATGTAACTTAAAGAGGTAGGGTTTAGAAAATTGCATTTCTGAGTCATGAGAACAGATTACCCATCAGAGGAGCTTGAAAGAGGACTGCAGCTGCTAATTTCACTCACCTCCACCATCAACGATTTGAACCATTACTGAAAATAAAAGAATATTCAAGAACTCACAAATGTATTTATTTTAGAAAAATAAATATTGAGAAATATTTCATCCCTATATGCCAAAAATACTTCATTCCAGTTTCTAATATCTTCAAGCAGTCAAGACACTTGGTATGTAGTGTTCTCTAAGTATATCAGCAGAAAAATAAATAAAACCAACAGAGATTAGGGCTAGAAGGACTGCATTTATCTGAATAGGGAGATGGCAAAGTGAGTAAGAAGTGTAATATTTATACTTATCTGCTTCATGTTTTGAGTAACTTCTATGGAGTTAAGGATGAAGCTACATCTATTTCTCAGAGATTCTAAGCTTTTAAAGTTATCCTTTAAGAATTCTTGTGACATTCTTTTTTATAAAAAATGATGTGTTATCATCCCCATATATTGCTTATAACTTACAAGCAGCAAAGAAGCAAACTTTATAATTGAGAAATCTGGCAGATATGGCCTTCATTAAGTGCCATTCAATCTGCTCAGTAATGGGACAAACTGACATTTCTCTGCCTGACTGATGGACTGAGAAGGACTTGTCATCTAAGTATTAGTCCTACTAAAAATATTTAACTACAATCTAATGGTGAGGAAACACTCATACACAATCAAATTAAGAGATATTAGGCCTGGAGTCTCATATCAGTATTATTAATGATAAAATTGCTGAGGAATGAATAAATGCAATGTGTAGTCTTTGAATGCATCTTGGAATAAAAACAAAACAAAATAAAAATACAAAGAAACAATAAACAGTTACAAAGAACATTATGTTAATTATGGGGGAAAATAGATAACATAATTGAACCAAAGTTAAATTTTCCTGAATATTTTAATATATATGATTATGTAGAAGAACCTTCTTATTCATAGCAGATAGATGCTAGGGTATTTTATGAATGACATAATAGAATAAAAGGAAAATAAATATGGTAAAATTAACAACTAAAGAATTTTGCTAAAGAGTTTATATGTTTTCATTGTGGCAGGCTTTCAATTTTCTTGTAGGTTTAAAATTTTTCAAATATTAACTTAAAAATAATTAAAAATTTAAAAATCCATTATTTTTAGGGCATAGTTGTTTTCAAATAAAAACTATTGTTAGGTGATTTTATGTGGTTTTAGGTATGTGGTTTACTCTCAAAACAAACCTGAAAGTTAGAAGTTGCTTCCTTTATATATGAAAAAATACAAGCTCAAATCAATCAAGAGCTGTAGACCAATTCCACATTTCCAGACTCCAGTGTCATTGGGTTTATTTCTATGTCTTTTAATCCCTTATCTATCATTTTTACTATTTGAAAAAAAAAAAACAGTATTCCTCAAAGACCTTTTTACATAAGGAATATCTTTCTCTTAACAACTGCTTCAATATCTCTTAACAGCATTTTTCCTTAAGTTTTCAACTTTACACCTTCCTTAGTTTTTGCCACAGAATAAAAATCAATTATCAAACATCTGAGATCCTAGAGATTTGGGGATAAGACAGAAGAAAATATAGAACTCAGTAAGAGAGACAAAATTTATCATGAACGAACAAATTTGGTTTTAGAAACATCAAATATAGTGCAACCACGCTACTTAAATTCCTATTGAGTTTATCTTTTAACATATCAAGCAACTCTTTTTTCATTGTAAACTTCATTGTGTTCTACCTTATTGATTCCTCAAATGCAGCTAATGGCCACTGTAACCTTTTATGCCTAACCTACAGTTATTATGTGTTATTCATATAGGCCTTCCCTAAGGGGGCTACTCCACTGTTTCTAATGTTAGACCCCACTGTTCTCTTTCCCAAGGCTTACTGTACAGAGTCATTGGCACTGCAGAAATCAGCACTGTGCAGCCCATGGGGAGAATGCCTTTGGTACTGCTTCATTCTTGCCATTTTATAAATTCTACTATAAATTGAATGCATGTACAATTATCTATTTTTTTACTATTTTCAGCATGGTGTGTGTGTGTGTGTGTGTGTGTGTGTGTGTGTGTGTGTGTGTGTGTTTAGAATTTATTTTGGAAGCAGATTCTGAAATACAAAATAGAACACAAAAATTTCCCAAATGTCTTCTCTTCCTTTTTGTTTTTGGTAGAGGATTCAGCTTGAACAAAATCTAATTTTATAATTCAAGGATATCTAAATGTATCCTTAGGCCAGCTTAAATGGTCTTATAAATCAATTTGGATGGAGTGCTTGAAGTATGGGTATGGTGACAGGAGACATCGTAAAGGAAAAGAGAATAGAGGTGGTTCAAAAATAATGGCTTTGTCAATCAAGAGTGAGTTAGAGTAGATATGGCTCAATCTTATTTCCTCTGGCACACCTCCTGTGAATGCAAGTCTGACTCTTAAGAGATGGGTACAGTAAATGAATAAGACTCATTTTTCTACAATTTCCAAAGACACTAGGAGCACTACGTCACTGCTGATGGAGGTGCTAATGTCTGAAGCAGGCTTGGCAATGGCAAATGGTTGAGACATAGATGATGGCAGTAGTATCACTGCCTACAGTAGCTCTGTTTGGGATGGCAACAATTTCTTCAGGACTTGTGCTAGAGAAACTGTGTGCTATTGGTAAAGGTATCCATGGTTCTAGCCTTAGGCAATAGCAGCCTTCGCTTGGCATCTATGAGCCTAAGCAGCATTATTGGAAACCTTTGCAGATATTGGTATGATGACTTTAGTTGCTGGAAGCATCTCAATGAGCCAGTAGAGAAAAAATGACTTACATTTTACATGCTGGTGGAAAGAGCTAGTTTCTAGAGCACATATGAGGTCCCTTTAAAAATAACAATGATTAATTTAGAGACAATTAGAACTTCTAGAGTTCCTATAAAGTAGATGAGGAAAGAAGACAGTCAGACCCAGAAAAATTATGGTAGGTTCCAACTCTCATCTTATGATTTCCTCATGTTAGAATACCTGTAGGTACAATTGTTAAGCTTTTCTTTTACCAGCAAAGAAAAAACAATACATATTTTTTAGGTCTTGACACCATGATATCTGGGCTTGTAATTTCTTCTCGATTAATAATTTTAATTATGACTTCCTGTGAAGAAACTCAGAAATGCCAAAAATAAAAACCAATTATCAAACATCTGAGATCCTGGAAATTTGGGAATAAGACAGAAAAAAATATAGAACTCAGTAAGAGAGACAAAATTTATCATGAACAAATGAATTTTTGATACACCAATTGTAGTGCAACCATACTACTTAATATATTACAGTGATTAGGCAACCAAGGTAGAAACCTATGAAGTGGTAGTTGAAAGAAAAGAAGTCTTTCTACTGTCTACAGCTGGGAAAAGATAAGTTGTTACTGAAATAACCATGATGTACTGGCTATTTCATAGATAAGAAAATCCAACAGAAATCATATCAAAGGGCCTCTTGATGATGCCATGTAATGGTAGGTATCTACCATAACCCCCCAAAAAGACCACTAGAAACACCTACTGATGAAACAAAGCTAAGATTTTACTAAGTGAAGCAGTAATAAGGAATGCTACCATGACACATGGGAAGAGTATCTATATGGTTATTGTGCCTGCTCTAGTTTATTCTAAAGTGGGTGAGCCTGCATGAGACAGACAGGGTTTATGGAATAAGAACTTTGGATCATAGGTACTAAGAACTGAGTATTGATGATTAAACTGTCAATCCTGAAATGTAATATGCTTAGTTGGTTCACATTATCATCTCCTGGAACAAGTATTACTTGAAACGAACAGATAACTTTTTAATGCCATAAAATATAAACAAAAAGGGGACAGATAAATGTGTTTTATCTTAAGATAGTTTAAATCAAAAATAGAGACATATATTGGTTTTAATTTTCACAGAAAACAAGTTTAAATCTTACAAATTTTCAATGCTTTTTAAATGAATGTCCGTTAGAATTTCCGACTCTCTGATCTGGAAGTACAAATTGGCTCATTTTTAATTTAAGAAAATGCCTTATCCAGTGGAATATCTGATGTTTTCATATTTCTGAATTTTGGTGACTAAACTTACCTCTTGTCATTCCCAAATATTTTTAAAAATATTAAAAAGCGTGGGTCTTGTATGTCTATCTGTATGTATATATGTAGTATGTAGCAGATAAAATGCATATAACACATATGTGTTTTAAACCTGCAAATATAAGTTGTGTTTTCAATAATGAACATATATAGTGAGGCATTAAAAAAAGATATATTGCTGTAACTTAATTATTCTTAACAATATATCATGAAGTCTTTCACATGTGTGTATCTATATGTATATAATCCCTAAAAGGGAGGAAAATATTCTTACCTGATAAATATATTATGACTTTTTAAAGAGTTAGCAAATACAAATAACTTAAAATAATGATACACATTTAGTAAACACTTTTATATTGTCATAAATTATCATTATCTTGTATTTTCTAGAAGAACTTGAGTCAAAATTATAGGTTACAAAAATTCTGTAGCTATTTCAACTAGAAACCATATAAATTTATACATTAGTAAGATTAGTAAGAATTGACATATTTAATGTATTGAATTTTCCTACTGAAGAATACATTTTCCCCACTTATCTTAGTTGTCTTTTACATCTATCTTTAAAGATATTTTGTAATTTTTTTAATAGAGAATTTGCACATTTTTTTTCATACTTACATAATTCATCTTTTTTGGCTTTGTTATTTCTTATATATGAATCTCTTTTTTTCTTTTAACATATTTTGTACATTTCTGATAAAGCTTCTCATTTAAACATTGATATTGTGTCAAATATCTTATTGAATTCTCTTATTCATTCTTATAGTTTTCATATTAATTATCTCAGATTGTCTAGAAAATCCACTATGTCATCTAGAAATAAGATCATTTTATCATCTAGATATCTTACATTATCTAGGAATTTCACTGTATTACCTAGAAATATTAATATATCATCTAGAAATAATGGTAGTGTAATTTTTCTTTGATCTTTTTCTGTCTTAATTTTTCTTTTTAATTGAACTTCCAAGACAGTGCTCCAGATTGGCAGTAACAAGGGATTTATTAACATCTAGATTATTCACTGTCTTTATGTTTTCCCCACAAAGTAAAAACCTCATTAACATATTTTCATTTTCCTTCCCCCTTGCTATCAACCATGTTTAATTCAGTTTTACTTTTAGAAAATTTATTATTTTATCACTGTGTACCAAGAAACTTTAATCTTGGCTATGTATTTACTTTTTTCTAGTTCTTTTTTATATAACCTTTTTTTTTCTTGTGTTCTATGTCTTCTTAAATTATTTTATTATTTTTTTGCTAGAGTATCATCTTTAAAATTTTTTTCAGATACAGTCTTGTGTAGGAAAATTTTCTGAGTCTACATTTCTGATAATGTCTGTTTTGCTCTGCTATTTAGTGTTAGTTTCACTCTATATGAGATCTTAAGTTTAAAATCATTTTCTATCAAGACTTTGAAAATAATTTCTACTGAGAAGACTGATGCCATTCTGATTCTCATCTATTTATTAAGATTTAATTTCACTTATGCTATATCCCCTTATAAAATCTAAGAAAATAGATGCATTTGCCTCTTTTGTTGAGGATTTGTTTTTACTTTCTCCCAACTCCCTTTACTTTTCAACTGTAGGCATTAATAGAAGAGCCAAAGTTCTTGGAAATATAAGAAAAGTTGGCATTTACATCTGAGTAGAAGTTAGAGTTCTGGAAGTCAATTGTAAGACCGTTCCTGTTAAAGCAATACAAGTGCTGCCTTATTTTGAACAAAGGATTGGGAAGAGCAGAGAGCCAAATGTGGAATCTAGGACAATACCACAGCTGGGGAGCAAAGAGCTTTTGCATTGTACCTCTGTAAATAGCTGATGATCTTTCTCTCCTCTATACTATAGCTATAACAACATCCAAGTTGCCTGACCAGGTTAATAATCATCTGTAATCAGTGAAATATTCTTTTTTCTCCAGCAGCCCATTTTCACCAAAGTATTTGTTTTATCAGGAACTCTGGGAAGCAATATAGAAGCTTTCAATCTCACCCTTGATGATTTATTTAGGATATAAAGTTTGTTTTACTTTGACACTATGAAGACTTTGCACATCTGTGTGATATAATGGTTTATGTTTTAAATATTTTCCTTGAAATATAAGAAGCTTCTGTCAATTCATAGAAATGTATGCAGAAATCTATCTTTGAATTTAAATATTATCAAATATTTTGCATTTTTCCATCCTGATATTTTTTTTTTGCTAAAATTCTAATATATGTTGAATAAAGAAACAATGAAAAATAGAGGCAAACAAGAAGAAAATTAAAATCGCTTGCATTTTATTGTCCAGAAATAAGCACTACAATATTTTTGTTCTTCTTATAGCACGACCCATAGACAGGACATGTAGCTTCAAAACCACCCGAGATTTGTTAAAACTGCAGAATCTGGGGCCCATCACTGAGTGACAGAATCAGAATCTGCCCTTTAACAATACCCCAAGGTGATTTTTATACACATGGAGTTTTGAGGAGCTGTTATTCAGCAACAACTCCTGTCAGGCTTTCCAGTCCCAAGGTTCTAGCTCTCCCCAAGCTGTGGAAACATCAATTCCTCCCTTGTCACTTCCAGCTCAAAAATAGTAATGGTTTCTCACTCTCATTACTCCCTGGGTCCTTGCTTCTCCATTCTTTGTGGAGTCCTTTAACCCTACTCACACCTCCATAAATAACTCCTTCCATAAAGTATCTTTAAAACCCCAGCAGCGATGCCTGAATGATCACCTCTTGATGAGTGAGCTTGGTGGTAGAAAGAGCTGGCAGAATGCTTACTCTATCTCATTCTTTTCGAGGTCTTTAAATTGTGAATTCATAAATTCCACTCATTCATTCTGCCATACTTAGTCTTTCGCATTTGATTTATTCTGAATGAATGCTAATGTAGCTTGGCTATTTTCTCTCATAATTTTTATCATACTTAAGTCACCACAGAATTACTCCCTTTGGATTGAAATTCCGGTACACTTTAGACACTACCCTTCAGAGAGAAGTTTCTGGCAGACATGCTAGAATTTATGATATATATATATATATATTTTTTTTGGTAAAATCTTATTTAATTCTCATAATAAACATATTATAAATACTATTATGAATGAGAGAACTAAAAAAGGAGGTTATATAACTTTTCCAAGGTCACACAGTTAGTAACTGGCAAGGGTTTCTGATTTCAGAGGCTGTTCTCTTAACAGCAATGTATATTGCCTGCCTACACATTTTTCTGCTGATTACATCCAGGTAAATATTTGGTGATAAAAGTCGGCTAATTTATAAGTAAAGTTATTATTGGTAATCTTTGAAAACATACTAGATCCCTAATCATTCTAATAATTTGAGATATAATTAAATAGTCAGGCCCAGTCCACCAATGTCATATGCACAGCCAGACATTCATTTTGCTATAGGTTCATTTCTTTCTTCAATGGACATACATTCTGCTAAGGACAAAAAAAAGCAACCCTGAGTAACTACAAATATAGCTGGAGGTCAAACCTAATTTGCCTCCAGAAACCCAGACTTAGGCATGTCCTCAGGATGTGTATTCTAGAATCTCATAGTAATATCATAACTCATTCATTGATCCTTGTTTTTCCATCTATCTGCCTGTGGTCTCCTCTTCCAGGTGCTCACAGGGTCTTTGTATTTTTATATTCCTGTTAGTCTTATATCTCCCACTGTAGGACTAGATTATAGTTTTTATTGTGGTTGGAAGAATACTGTTGACTTAGGATCTGAGAATAGTCAGAATTAGTGCTATTTTCCACAAGACTTCTGTCATTAATATATCATGTTCAACCATTAAGTCTAAGTGCAAGGGATTATAATTAAGTACCACCAGTGACATCACATAAGAAAACATCCTGATCTACCTCAGTTTAAATCAGAACACTGAACTTTTTTTCATATTTTGATGTAAAACATTTGAATTTCTTTTGGCTGTCAGACACTGTGCTAAGTGCTTTCACATGGACGTTCACAACTTTTGGAGCAGTTACTATTATTCTTTTCCTTATACAAATATAGAAATTGAGGAATTCTAATGCATATGTACAGAGCCCATCTGAGTAGCAAAGAATTCAAAAGTCAGATAATGCAAGAACTCTAACATACTTCTATTGAGTATAAATCACAGCCAATATAGAGAACTATTTCTAATATTCAGGAAAGTTTAAGATGTACCTACCTTATTATAAGTCCACTACTATGAATACATTCAGAGAAACTGCCTGACACCAACTCATATATGAGAATGTGCAATGCAGCCTCAGTTGTAATCATGGTAAAATGCAAATAACCTCGATGCTTAACACAAGGTAAACACAGTAAGTTATACTTACATACAGAATACTATAGGTACTATGTGATTCTACATGTTTAGAGTTGGCCTCCTGAAAAACTTAAACATATATTGCTTATTTTTAACTTTATATATACTACAGTATTAAAAACATTTGCCTATGGGATGGCATTTACCTCTGAGGAGAGAGGAAGGAGAATGGATACATAAGAGGTGTGATGACGTACTACTGAAAAGGTCACAAAGATGTAGTAATGGGTTAAGGTTAAGAGCCTATGTGCTAATCGTCATGTCTCGCTTCTGGACACCTGCTTGCTTGAAAAGTTATTGTTTGACTATTACCCCTGGGAACCTAACAGTTGCCCATGAGAACCTAACATTTTAACAGCACGCTTTCTGCTTCTGTACCCTTGCTTCCACAACCCACCTTTAGGTTGACAGGTAGTGAATAGAAGAAATATTAGACCTTTGTGATTTAGACAAAATGATTTATAGGATTTAGGACTTAAAACCCTTGTATCTTTATGTTTCGGGGCTGCTCCTTTGGAAGGACAGCCACCGGCTAATAAACTGCCTCTAATATCAGAGCACTCAGGTTGAGTCTGGTTATTCCGGTCACAACAGAGGTACACAAAAGAATTTCAACCTTATTATTAGAGGTAGGTGGGAGATGGGTACTCATACATTCTGTTATTAATTTATATTCTCTTCTCTGATTTTAATATAAAAAAGTAGTAGAGAATACCAAAAGCAAAAAACTATATGATAATGAGATACTATTTAAAAAATACAAAGACAAACAAATGAGTACAAGTAAAATCTGGGGAGTCTGAAGACCAATATCAATATCCTCACTGAAATCTGTGACTATGACTTCATAAGATGTTACTATTAGAGGAAACTGAGTAAAGCATAGTTAGGCTATTTCAGTGTAACTTCTTAAAAATGCTTGGGGATTTACAATTATATCAACAATTTCAATTAAAAATTAAAATAATAAAAAATAAATTAAAAATACAATGTTTCTTCAAGTATACCAATGATGTCATTGGCTTTTATTAAAAATTCAAAAAATTAATAAACTAATAGGGACCTAAAAGATATGAAACAACTGTTAATCATAAAATGTTGGTTTTGCTTTACAAGTTATATTTTTTTCTGATATTGAGTAGCACATTTTTCCCATGGAGGTAGTGGATGTACTAAGCCTGCATATAGAAAACAAAATGGCAAAATGCATAAGAAAATCACAAAGGGAAAATTAATCTGCTTTCTAGAAATTACAAATGTAAACTTGAACCTTACTTAAATCATTCAATAAATGAAGAGGAACCTATATTGGTTCTCAATTTACATATATGAATAAACAAACAATTTTTGTCAATAATATTAATAGAGATTACAATGAGTCTGCACCAAACAATTTTAATACAAAAGTAGATAACCAAGCAGAATATTTCAAGGATGATTGTATGCCAACTTGTAAAAATCATTGGATCTTGTGACAAATGCAGAATCGCAGTTAAGAATCAAAATTTCTGAATCGGAATCTCTTAGGATGAGGCTTAAGAATCCATGTTTACATAAAATTTCTATGTACTGTTATTGTACAGTGAAATTTCAGAAATACTTATCTGAATATTTTAATTATCTTTGTTGGCTCTCATAGTTTATGAAATTAATCTAACTATAGTCAGAACTTCATACATAGTTAGCTCTTTAAAACTGTAAAATTCATTCTTTTTCAATCTGATGTCATTTTGTGTCTAAATGGGCATTGTTAAGTACTAATGTGTAGCCAAGTTTAAACATTAAAACTATTGTGATGTTTACACCTTATGTGAGCTTAAGAACAATTCAAGAAACAACAGGATTTGCAATATATATATATATATACATATATATATATATATATATATATATTTGTTTTTCATCTTTGTGGAAGAAAACTTTCATTTGTATTAGTACAAAATAACTTATTCATGTAAAAATTATGTTATGTATAAGAGTAGAGAAACTCAGCACTCTGTCTTTAGCAATTTCTGGCTGATAAGACTCAATATTCTTTTAAAATAAATGAATGGAATCCCTGAAGAACAATGTACCATGTAAACAGAGCTTGGAAGATAATTACTAAAGTACCTTTTAACCATGCCTCAAAATAATTAGGTTTTCCTACTGGCAACCACATTAATAATCTGAGGTAGATGTCTAATTTCAATGTCTTTCCACATCCCCAAACTATTTTGAGATCACCTGATTTTAATCCGCATTCAGAGCTGTCTTGCTGGGCTAATGGAGAGTCATGTGGTACACATCAGGGGGTGCTTAAATATGGTTGATCCTGCTGCTTCACTCATTGCCCAATCACCTGACTGACTCTTGGAAGTTATAGCTCAGGGAATCCTGGAACTGGGCACACCAGGGTATTTGATCAGGCAAACATGATTTCCCAGACCCAGAAGTCATATTTCAACTTACCTAGGACAAGACCTGCTAAGCTCTTGAGATGATTTAGCCTAGAGAATTTTAAATAGCTTCAGGAAATGCAAAGCTTCCTGTCAATTTGAATGGTTCCTGTCACTTTTTAGAACACCTGGCACTCAAATATTTAAATTACAATTCTAGTTTTAATTTGAAGAAACCTCACAATAAGCTCTTTCTAACCTCATAGTACTTCAGTCTGACTTTTCTTTAATTTCCTAAAAATGCAGATTTGGGAAATGAAATTAGAAATGCAAGGTGAACCTAGTGTGAATTTTACTGAAGATTATGCAAATGCAGGAAATTATAATTCTATCAAGATGTCATTACATGTGTCTACTTAGACACACATTTTCTGCTATGTTTAAGTTAAACAAAACGCTAAATGACTGTGTAGTATGACATCTCATTAATATGTTTCCATTCACATCTGTGCCTTCAGTATATTAAAAAAAAAAAAAGACTGCTTCAGTGATAAGAGATTAGGTCCTTTAATTAGAAACAAATGACAAATCACTGTTAACCCCATGCGATGCTTTCTAAAACTTCCATCAAATATTCCTCTTAAAACATTATTAAACACAAGTTCTCCAGATCTACTTCCTAGAAAGTGCCATTTAACAAAACCCAGGCAGGATGTTAATACTGGAGCTGAATTACAGGTTGCCAAAGCATTTCCTGTGAGGGGATTGACAGGGGATCATTTTGTTATGGGGCCACCTCCAGTGTGTTGTGACAACCACTCATTACACCTCTGAGTACAGCACTCAGCTGTAGGTTCTACAAGATGCAAATAGCTCCAAATGGGTTCAATTTAGAGTGAGTGGATAATGTATCATTCACATCTCTAAGGTAGAAGCTTTTAATTTTCCAAGAACAAGAAGAGAAGAACATTGCAGTTTCTGGAAATAAAGCTTTAGTTAACCAACTATGCTTGAGAAATGGAGTCACAATAGCAATATCTGTTACATTATAAATAAAATCACTTCACCTGCCTCACTTCCCCTTGGGCCAAACTAAAATACCAAGTGGTCAAGTGAGCATCACCTTTCAATAAATATAATTATCCACTTAAGAGCTCAATGTCAAAAACTAGTAACCTCTAAGTGATGGTAGGTTTTTCTCTTACAAAAGAAACTGCTTAGAGAGCTACTATAGTTAATTATAATAACATTCAAAAAGTGTTTAAAACACATTTTTATATTAAAAAAATCATGGAAAGCTTTTCACAGTTGGACTTTAATATTTTAGTGTGCTAGCTTTTATACCCCTCTGTGATTTTACTACCACTGTTCTATTACTGATTTTAGTAAGTGTTGCTAACAATGGAATGCAGTTAAGTCCCTACTACCAGCAAGTGGAAAAGTCAATAAGCCCATTTAAGATTCCTGTGTTTAACAAAGCCATAGGAAAAGCCAGAGCGAGTGCTACAAAACAGGCCCCTATGAAAAGATAGTTGTTTTCTGCTATGAGTACATTAATGAGCAGTATGCTCTTTGCTCTAAATCACCAGCATCACTGTCAATGATTACTAAAATCCTCTGGATGTTAATATCTTTTTTTTTAGCACTTTGCTAAAAAATTAATTAGCCACTATAAATCCACTAAAGTGGGCCCATATCTAACCTATGTAAAAATAATAACGAATCTGTCTGAAAAGTTTTTAACTGAATAAAACAAAGTTTCTTTACATCTACTTGGGATTTAGAGCACTTATTAAAGTAATGCTTCATAAAGTTTGCTATTCTTTTTTCCCTGAATATTAAACTGTAAAGGTTATTTTTCCAGTGAAAAATTTATACACACACACACACACACACACACACACACACACACACACATATATGTATATATAGATATATATATATATATACATATATATATATTCATACTTAGAAAGAGAGAGAGAGAGAGGAGGAAGAGCGTAAGGGTGAGAGTGAGGGAGAGAGTAAGAGTGAGGGCGAGAAATTTATTTAAAATATAGATTGGGAAACACTGGTAGGGGAAAGCAAAAGTGATACAGAAAAGAGAAAGCAGCCACTAAAGTATATGTTATTAAGAAAGTTGTTTAACTCTGGGAGTTGGTGTAATGTGCACCTCAGTATTTCCTATCCATGGGACAATGCAGACTGACACTTAGAGACTCACTTCCATCATTCATTAGCTAGCTGTTATTACTAGGGTGTAACAATTTTGCAAACATTAGATAATTCAGTTAAAGAACGTCAGGGGACAGGGACTTTTGAAATTATACTATTATCCCTTCTTTCTTTAATAATTCTCTTGGTCTGTTTGGGCTGCTATAACAAAGTGCTATCAACTAGATGGATTAAAAACAACAGAAATCAATTTCTCACAGTTCCGGAAGTGGGATGTCCAAGATCAAGAAGACACGGCAGATTCAATGTTTGGTTAGGACCCAAGTCCTGGTTCATAGACAGCAGTCTTCTCACTGTGACCTCATGTAGAAAAAAGGGTAAAGGAGCTCTCTGGGGTCTCTTTTATAAAGGCACTAATCCCATTCTGGTGACTCTACTTTCATGACCTAATCAGATCTTAAAGGCTCTGTATCCTAATACCATCACATTGGAGTTTAAGATTTCAACATTAAAAAATGTGAGGTGTCACAAACATTTAGTCTATAATGATAACAGAAAGCATCATTTTTAGTGTTATGCAGCTTTCTTGACAAAAAAAAAATATATATTTCTCAGGCACCCTTGACCAGTTTTTATCTAAATAGATATAATCAGACATGTTTGTGCAACTTCTGAGCACTGGTATAAAAGGGAAGAGTTTCTCTGTCTTCAATTTGGCCTCCTTTCTATTGGTTGAAATGTGGACCTATAGGCTGGAGCTCCAGCAGTTATTTTGGACCATAAGGATACAATTTTGTGATAATGAGAACTAAATTCTGAAACATTTACCACCATACTTCTTTTAAATGTGAGTAAAAAAATACATTTATATCTTATTTTAAAATATTTTGGATTTTCTGTCACATGTAGCTAAACCAAATGTCAACTATTGTCATTACTATTTATAATAGCTTAACATCTAATAAGGTACCTGAGTAGATGTTTCATAAAAGACATAAAATATTTTTTCATAGAAAATGATAATAAAAAAAATATTGAAACATATTAAGAAATAAAATGTATCAGAAAGCTCATTATAAAAGTCTATTTTTCATAATTGAACCTGTAGATTATGTGCAATTATAGACAAAATTTAAATTATTTTAACTTGCAGAGGGGTTTGCTTTCTTTCTAAATTTAATATACAAGAGAAACACCCAAGAGTAGCCAAGATATTCTTAAAAAGGAAAATTTATCTTATTAGGGTTTGATACTTCTACAAAATGATGTTAATTAAGAGAGTTAAATATAAATAAATGTGTGTGTGTGTGTGTGTGTGTGTGTGTTTATATACACACATAAGTGACAAGGTTACCATTACAGATAACTGGTGAAATGATAAAAAATGAAAATATAGAAAAATATAGATTTCTAGCTCATTAAATTCTATTTCAGATGAAACAAAACTGTAAATGAAGAAGAAATGTTTTAATATATTTAGGAGAAAATATAGTATAATTATTACCTTGAACAAGACACAAAAAATTTTAAGGACCTATGTGATATTGAGTCCACCCAGATAATCCAGAATAATCTCTTCATCTCAATGTCCTTAACACATTATACCTTCAAAGTCCCTTTAACCTACATAAGGTAACATTCTCAAGGATATGAATTTGATTATGACAGGGAGGCATAATTCTGAGAACATAGCAACCAATATAAAGTCATCTAATACATGTATAACTGAGGTCTTAAAAGGAAATATGGCAGACAAAAGATATTTGAAGAAATTATCATTAAACAGTTTCCAAATTTGATAAAAACTATAAATCCACATATCTAAATATCTCATAAAACTCAAGAAGAATAAATTTAAAAAATCACTTAAGGCATATCAAAATGGAATTTGTGTATACCAATGACAAATAGAAAATCTTAAAAGCATACAGAGAAAAATAACAGTTTACGTGCATAGGACAAAAATGAAAAAGAACAGCACACTTGTTTTCTGAAATTATGTTTGACTAAAGTGAATAAAGTTACACTTTAAATATTGGGGAGAGGGGAGGAATGGACAATGACCCAATTAGAATTCTAAACAGCAAATTATCAAAAATGAAGATAAAATCAAATCTGTTTTTCAAATAATAGAAGCTGAGAAAATTCAACACCAGCTAACTGAACTATAAGAACTTTTAAAGGGAATTCTTTAGCCAAAAATAAAATACAAATAGAAACAGATTTACATAAAGAAGTAACTAGGACTACATTTGGTAAACAAATATTAACACATGCAAAATTTTTTTTCTCATTTTAATCTCTGTGAAAGATAATCAACTATTTAAATAAAAAATAAATCAATGTAGTTTGAATTTTATAACATCTAGAAGTAAATTACATGACACAAAAAAAGCACATAAGGTAAGCAAAATAAAAGAAAAGTATACTCTTGAAAGTCTTATACTCTTTGTGAGGCAGTATGATAAACAGTTAAACTAAAACTTAAGAAATTATCTTGTTAAATCTAGAACTGCAAAAACAGCTAAAGGAGGCATACATAATAATCCAATAGTAGAGATAAAATATAATCATAAAGCATTAAAATATTCCAAAACAAGGCAAGGGGAAAAGGAAAAGAAAGAAAGAAAATATTATATAGATAGAAAACAAATAGCAAAATGGTAGATTTAAACACAACCATATCAGCAATTGCGCTAAATAAAAATAATTTAAATATGTCAAGTATGACACATTTTCAGATTGTATAAAGAAGTGAGATTAAATTACATACAAACTTTATATGAAATGTATACAAAGATATGCTTTAAATATAAAAACAATATTTGTTGAAAATAACAGGTTAGGAAAAGACATTCCACACACTACAAATCAAAAGAATGTTGGAAAGCCTATAATAATATTAGAAAAGGAAAACAATATTAACACAAGTAAAGAACTAATTATAATAAAAAATGAGTCAATTCATCAAGCAGACATAATCCCACATGTATATGCACTTAATATAAGAATAAAAAAAACATTAAGCAAAAACTAACAAAACTAACAAAAGAAATACATTAACAATTATAGTTTGAGATTTTAACACTCCTTTCCCAGTAATTGGTAGAACACTAGTCAAAAATCAAGTAATAATAGAGAAAACTTGTTCAATGTATCAACCAATTTGACCTGACATTTCAGAACACCAGACACACAAAAGTGGAATACACATCATTAACAAGTAATCACAGAACATTTACAAAAACAAACCATATTCTGGGCCATAATGCAAGGCATATAATGTATGCTCCTTGGCGACACAAAAAACAAAGAAACAAAAAATAACAAGATCTATTAAAGAAAGACATCATGACAATCTCAAGTATACCGCAGTTGTATAAAACACCTCTAAATAAAACAAAAAAATGATATGTCAAAGGAGAAATTTTAAAAGAAAATTAATAGTTTAAATTAAAGTGAAAATATAATATATCAAGATATAGCAGGTTCCATTCAAATAATGTCTGTCAGGGCTGCATTTATTACCACAGACTGGGTGGCTTAAACAACAGATATTTATTTTCTCACAATCCCAGATGCTAGAAGTCTGAGAATAAATTGTCAGCAGGCTTGGTTTCTTCTGAGGTCTCTCTCCTTGGCTTATGGATGGCCATCTTCTTGTACACATGATCTTCCCTTTGTGCATGTCTAAGATTCTGACACCAACTACAGTGTACATTTTTTCCTCAACACCAACTAGTTGCCCTACAATTTAACTCAGTTTGACACTACCTGGAGATAGTGCCAGCTTCCACAAATTAAAGACTTAGTCAAAGAACACTACCCATCCATTCCCAATTTCAGACAGCAATTGTAAGTCCAGACTCTCACCTATACTTCTGACAGACTGGCTATAGATTGGAAGTTCCAAGGACTCTCACTCTGAATTTGATTGATTTTCTAGATCAGCTCACAGAACTCCAAAAAACAGTTTACATACTAGATTACTAGTTTATTATAAAGGATATAAATTGGAAACATCTAGATGAAAGACATGCATAGGTATGGAGAAAGGGTGCAGCACTTCTGTGCTCTCTTTGGATGTGCCACTCTTCCCAAATTTCCATGTGTTCACCAACCAAAATACTCTCCAAACACCATCTTTGGGGCATTTTTATAAAGGCTTCTCTACATGGGTATAATTGATAAAGTCATTGGCCATTGGTGATTGAACTCAGTCTTCATCCCCTCTCTCCTTGTGGGAGTCAGGGGAGTGAGACTGAAGTTTCAACCATCTAATCACATGATTAGCTCTCCTAGACATGTTTTTGCTCTTATCACAGAAAATTACAAGGGTTTTGGGATCTCTACTCAGGAAGAGGGTGAAGACCAAACAAATAATCTTATTATAAATCATAATTTCACAATGTCTGTGTCTTAATATCCTTTTTTATAAGGACACCAATCAAATTCATTCATACTAGATTAGGGCCCACCTGTAAGATTTTATTTTATCTTAATAACTACTTTAAAGCCTCCTCTCTATATCCAGTCACATTATAAAGTCCTTGGAGTTAGAAATTCATCATATAAATTTTGTGTGGATGGCAGTGTATGATTTTAGCCCATCATACAATGCTTATATTAAACAAAGAGAACTGTCTAAAATCAGTGACTGATTAAGTGACTTCTCTTAAGAAATTATGAAAGGAGCATATTAAATGTAAAATAAGCAAAAGAAATGAAATAATAATTTTAAAAATTAACACAACTACGAACAGAAAATAGGACAAAAATCAATAAAAGAAAGGCTAAATATGTTAGAAGATCCATGAAATTGATGTCTCTAGCCAGATAGATGAGAGAGAGAGAGAGAGAGAGAGAGAGAGAGAGAGAGAGAGAATGTAAAATATTAGAAATGAAAGAAATTTTATACAATAAATTTGATAATTTTATGGAATGGCAGAAATTATCAAACTTCACTAAAGAAGAAGCACATATTTGACTAGTCCTACCTATATTAATAAAGGTTAATTTCTTGTTATAACCCTTTTTACAAAGAAAACACCAGGCTAAGATGGTTACACTAAAATTCTACCAAAGATAAAAGGGAATGCGAATACTAATTCTACACAAATTCTTCCAGAAAACAGAAGTGAGAACCTTTCAAAATTAATTTTATGAGACCAGCAATACTTTTATTCTAAAGTCAGAAAAAGACCTCACAAGAAAAAGAAATTATAGACCAATATCCCTTATGAATGTAGATACAAATATTCTTAACACAAATCTCATCAAATCCAGAAATATATTTTAAAAGTGTAGTATGTCATGATCAATTAGCTTTGATCCCAAGAATCCAAAAACTATCACTGCAATGTATTAGGATTAAGGTGAAAAACAATATATGCAAAAAACAAGCATTTGACAAAATTTACCATTTGTTAATGCTTTGAAAATAATCTTCAGTAAACTAGGTATAGAAAGTAATGTCTTCAAACTGATGTAGGGCAATTGCAAAAGTCTAACAAAATAAATGGTGAAAAAATTAATGAATGCTTTCTCCCTAAGATCAAGAATAAGAGAAGGATGTCCAGTCTCATTTCTTCTATTTACCACTGTATTGAAATCCCTAAGTGCAATAGGATATGAAAAATAAATAAAAGTCTCAAGATTGGAAAGAAAGAAGTAAATTTTTCTTATTCACAGATGACATAATAATTGCTATAGAACATAATAAGGAATCTACAAAAAATGTATTAAGCAAATCAAAAAATGCAAGTTCAATATTCAAAATTCAACTGTATCTTTATATTTTAATGATGAACAAATGAAAATTGATTTTAAAAAATTAGTAGCATCCAAAATAATTAATAACTTATAGATGAACTTAACAAAATGTCTCAAATTTGTAAACAGAAAATTTAAAAAAAAACATTGCTCACAGACATTAAGAAAGAACTAAATAATTGAAGAGATATAATGAGAATGGATTAGAAGATTGGCTATTTTTAAGATGTTATATTTAAAAAAAATCAAGCTCTGCTCAACATCACAAAATCATTAGAAAAATTCATTTTAAAACCACAATGAAATACCACTTCACACACAACAGAATGGCTATTATTAAAAATAAAAATAGGAAATAAGTGTAGTGAGGACACGAAGAAATTGGAACCCTTCTGCATTGCTGGTGGGAAAGTAAAACAATGTAGGCACTGTGATGAACAATATGGCAGTTCCTCAAAATATTAAACATAGAATTGCCACATGATCCAGAAATTCCATTTCTGAGTACATACCTAAAACAATTAAAAGCAAATGTTCAAACAAATATTTCTACATCCATGTCAATAGCAGTGTTATTCACAATAGCCAAAAGTCAGAAACAACCCAAAAGTTCATCAATGGATAAATATAAACAAAATGTGGTATATACATACAATGAAATATTATTCAGCCTTAAAAAGAAATGAAATATTGACTCATGCTGCAACATGAATGAACCTTGAAAACATGATTCTAAGTGAAATAAGTCAGACACTAAAGTACAAATATTGTATAATTCCACTAATATGAGGTACCTAGAATAGTAAAATTTATAGAGACAGAAAGTTGACTGTTGGTTGCCTAAGGTTGGGAGAGGAAAAAATGGAGAGTTACTGTTAAATGGGTACAGAATTTTAGTTTCAGAAGATAAAAAAGTTCTGAAAATGGATAGTGGTGATGGTTGCACAACATCGTAAATATACTCAATGTCACTGAACTGTACACCTAAAATGGTTGAAATGATAAATTTTGTAATTGTATATTTTCCTATAATAAAAATTAGTTCATAGAGCCAATATAATCCCAATCCTAGACATGCAGAATCTTTTTGGGAGAAATAGAAAAGTTTATTTTAAAATTAACATGAAAATGCAAAGTATCTAAAATAGTAAAAAAAAAAATCAACAAGAGAGGATAAATTTGGGGTAGTTGACTTACAGACTTACTGTAAAGATATAATAAACAAGTTAAGGTGGTATTAGTATAAAGATAAATGTAACACTGAAAAAGAAGAGAGAGTCGATATAGATCTTCAACAAACAAGCAAAGGTAATTTAATGGATAAATGATAGTAAATTAAAAGAAAATGGAAAATCAAAGGTTTATGGAAGGACTGGATTTCTATAATGGGCAGAAAAAATAAATCTTGTCGCTTACCTTGAACTATATAAAACAATGACCTCAAAACAGTTCATGGATCTAAACATGAACTAAATGTTAAATTTATATAACTTTTTGAAGAAAACAGATAAGAATGTCTTGTGACCTTGGAGCACACAAAATTAACAAAAAAAAAGATTTAAAAAATAGGCAAATAGAACTTTCTCAAAAATAAAAATCTTTGCTGTTTGAAAGATAGTATTTAGAATATTAGAAGGCAAGGACAAATCTGGGGGAAAATATTTGCAGAACACATCTGATAAATGATAAATGACTTATATCCAGAATATATGAAGAAGTTTTAAAACTCAGTAATAAAAAGACAAATAAAAATTAAACATGCAAAAGATTTGAAATTTATAAAGCAGATATTTTGTACATAAATATCAAAGGGAGCAAGAATTTGCCACCCCAAAATATTCCTTTTGGGATGTTGATTTTAAGGTGGTTATTAAGGAACAACAACAACAAAAAAAAAAAACAGGAAAAACTTTTGACCTTCCCCTTAACCAAATAAAAGGTATTTAGATAGAACACCTAATCTAGGATGGGAGATATCATTACAGATAACTATAGTTTAATATAAACCAGTATACGATAGATGGATAAAAACCAAGCAAAGCCCATTTTTTTCAAAGTCCTCTGAGTCCCATTGTTAAAGATGACTTAATAAACATTTCTTTAACAAATATTTGCTTTTCTATCTTCACGTGATTTGTCTTCCTGCCCCCTAAAATCCTAAACCCAAATCCCCCTTTCTCCTTAGCTCCAGAATGGCATATAAAACTCAACTGCCCAATTCTTCTTTGGGTCTCATTCTGGTGACATCTCCAAATGTACATCTGTACAATAAACTTTGGATATTTTCTCCTGTTAATCTGTCTCTATTCAATTTGATTATTGGCCCAGCAACAAGAATTTGAAGATGGGAGAAAAGCATTTTTTCCACCCCAATAATATTATAAAATATATTTAACACCAATATTAGTTGGCAAAATGCAAATTAAAATCTCAATTAGCTTTCAGGACAAACCACTAGAACAGTTAAAATTTAAAAAAAGACTACTAAGACAACACTAAATGCTGGCTAGAATTTGGAGCAACTGAAAGACTCATACATTGTTAAAATTTAATCATATATTTACCATGCTACTCAGAAAAACCAACCCTATAAATTTATCCAAGAAGAATAAAAATATATATTCATACAAAAAATAGTATGCAAAAATTGATAGCATCTTTATTCATGATAGCTAAATAGTTGAAACAATCAAAGTGTCTTATCAACTAACAAATGAATGGAAAAATGAATTATTGTATAGCTATACAATGGAATAGTTCTGAACACTTAAAAAAGTACTATTAAACACTACATGAATGAATCTGAGAAGTGTTATGTTAAGCAAATGTAACCAGACGTGGGACACTATATTCTGAATTAGTCCATGTGGATGATATTCTAGATTTGGCAAAACTAGAATAATAGAAAATTGATCAAAGGTTGCCAGGGTCCATGTGGGAGCACATGGATTGTTGATAAAAAAGGGAACTTTTCATAGTGCAGGATAAATTCAACATCTTGACCTAATGATATACAGAATACACAATAAAAACACAATAAAGAATATTAAATTGGGATATTTTTATTATATGTAAGGCCTCAATAAAGCTGATTAAAAAGTAAACATTATGCATGTTTTACACACACATATACAAGAAGAGAAAGAGGCATTATACTTGCCAGGTATTGCCATCTCCAATGTAGGCAATTACATGACTGAAGTGAACCAGTTTAAAAAATCATTTCAAATCTTTTAACATTAGACATACCTACATCACTAGACATCCCATACTTTTACATAGAAATGTATCCAATTAATTTTTACCCCATAATTTGATGGAAACCTTATGATTTCTATTTTACTTTCCCCTCTCTCTCTTTTCCTTTTTTCTTTCCTTCCTTCCTTCATACCTTTCTTCCTTCCTTCCTTCCTTCCTTCTTCTTCCCTTATTCCTCTTTCTCCCCTTTCCTCTTCCTCTCACTCCCTTCCATTCTCCTTTCTTTTTTTCTTTCATTTAGTCATTTCTTCATTCACTTAACAATTTATTATACTGTGAGTGAGGTCAGATATGGGAATTTGAATTAACCAGACATCGGTCTAGCTGACATAAAGCTTAGAGTGACTATGGTGAGACACTAAATAGCTAAACAAGCAAATGCAACAGAAAAGAAATTGCAAATGGTGAGGAGTATTATAAAGGAAAAATATCAAAGACAGGAACATAGAACAATAAGGTAGAGTCCTCCAGATGTGACTTGTGTGTGAGAAGCAGCCAGGGAGAGGATTATGCCCATCAGAAAGAACAGTCCTTGTGAAGGTCTCATGAAGGAAAAAAAACAAAAAAAATGGAGGCTTGAGCAATGTAAAAAAGGAGTTTGATAAAGAGATTTGTTCAAATTTCAAATTTTTTATAAAATAATTTTGTGATCTTGGCTGGAATGCTAAATTTCTTACAAGTCTTGAATTTATAACATACACATTAAGAACAAGGTACTAGATAATCTCAAAGACTCCTTGAAATTAAAAAATAAAATGTCTTTTGTTTTATAAAATAGCCTGTCATCCCTAACCTGGTAAATTTATCCCGTAAAAATAGTATCGTAGAAGCTGTGATAAAAAAGGATTCAGTAAAATAATGGGAATTCAGTATAAACATTTTTTAAATTAGATTTAACTGTGTACTTTAAGGAAGTTTAGAACATGAAGAAAGAAAATACAGTTTTTGTCTTACAATTAGAATAAATTCTGTCTTTCAGAATTAAAAATTTTCTTACTTGTCATTCAACCAAACTAAGGTTAAAATGTGAGAAACAATTAGCAAGTAAGTAAAATAAAAGGGAATTTGGAAATATATTCTCATATAATCATAGCAAAAATTAATGTTGCATAATTATTTGATGCAGAATATGGAAAGCAAGCTGTAGAATCCTATTTAAGTGATTTTTTTACAACAGTTTACCAGTCAAATAAATGGGTATATGCAAATGTGTATTTTTTTTTAGACAATCATTTTGTAACTTTTTTTATTATTATTACGATTTATAGAGATTGAAATCTCCACTGGAGCTCAGGCTAGAAGGGGTGGATCATTAGGTTTCTGCCTCAAGGAAATAGGTTGCAGCATGCCACCAGGAGAGCTCAAATAGTGGTAATAAGCTCATCAATTATCTTGGTAGGGATATAGTTTGAAACCCTGGGAGGTGAAACTTACCCCCAGAAAAAGATAAATTACCTTTCTGTGGGATTAAGCAATATCATCATAAAAGACAAGTAGTTTGAGTGTGTGTCCAAGATGTCTAGAAAAACGTCTCAGAAGAATTATATAATGAAAACCAACACTCCATCCTGAGAAATGGGATTGTGTGAATGTCCTTAATTAAGACTTATTTCTTGAATACCCAACAAGATTTATTCATGCTGATATGCATTTTTTTCAAAATTAAAAAAAAATTAAATTTGACTATTTAGGTTGCATTGATTGATATATAAACAGGTATAATCTTCATAATGAATACACATACAAGCACAAGTTTAAGGCAAAACAAAACATAATAAGCAAAAGCACTTTCAGAGATACTAACAATCAGAGACGTTTCATTCATTAAAACAACAAATTAAAATACTATTTTCAAGAACCACTGCTCTACAACATAACCCTTTGGAGACAGACCAATTTAAATAGATGAGCTGTATACTCTGCCCTCAAACTCTTCCAGAGCAAGGTGGTCAGAATATTCCATAAGGCTCTTTGCAAGAAGTACAGTTCCCTGGGAATGCACTCTAGCCAGTGAGATCTGTCCTTAACTAATTAGTTGAGAGGTAGTGATTTCCCACAGCGGGGGGAGGGGGTCATTGTATCTATACACAAACTGTCAATACTTAGCACCATACCACTTATATTTACTTGACTGTTATTACTTGTAAATGATTTGCTTATCCTTTGTGTTGGTGCATTCTCTCCTTAAAGGACTTCTTAGCTTTAATTCTATCACATAAGCTAATTTTGAGGGGCCAGGAACTTGCTGGTAAACATGAAGATATGATGAAGCCTGTTGGTTCTGGCTCGTGGAGAGCAGAAAGTGAAATTTTCAGGAATTTTGTCAGCCAATTGTTAAATACCACCATCATTACAATTAAATTATATAAACATTCAGTTAAATAAATTATATATAAAAAAAGGAAATAAATACCCACAGCTCATCAATTCCTAATTATTTTATTGCATCTCACTATTCTATATATTCTTACGGTTACTTACATCTATTTTATCTGGATGATAGAAATACTGTATAGTGGTGGGCTACTGCATATCTCTTACAAGCTCTGTGTTCAATGACACCACATTAATACCTTGAAATTGACCTAGGTGGGTGTATTTACAGGACAAAAATCAGCTAACACTGCAAAACAGAGCCCCTAGCCCCCACACTCCTGGCCCCTTCCCCACCGCTAATTGTAAAAGATTTGGCAACATAACATGGCAAACCTACTTTGTACAGTAACTTACCCAGGGTAGAACATCAAAAGGCCTTTAACATTACCCTTGATAATAATAACACTGACATCATTAATTCAAGTTCACCTGAACTTTCTATACAGCAGACATGGATGAAAAGTTGATGAGTAGGAAGATCTAGCATGTACAGAGAGCTTGCTATGTGAAAGGTACTCTACTTCATTTCCATCAAGCCTCACAACAATTGGAGGAGGCATATTCCCATTTTGCAAATGCAGACAGAAGTTTATAAAGGCTCATAATATTCTGAAGGTCATCCAGCTGAGAAAAGGCAGCGTCTGGATTCTTAACCAGAGAAGACTTTTTAAGTAGGAACTCTTTTCCACATGCCACACAGAAGGTCAGGGTACTCAACTCTAATCAAAGTCCTAAACAAAAGAAATCAGTAACTTAAAATCCTTACTCTCAGAGAATCTTAACATACACGTATAGGTGCTTCTGAAAAATTGAGAAGGGTAGACGTTATGTGGCCTTAACAATAAAAAACAGATTAAGTAATGAACAAATAATAAAAGTTCCTGGAGAACACAGAAGATAAATGCTAAAGCATTCACCTTCAAATATATGTATTCTATTACTCAGAGAATGAAATGATAGCATAAAAAGTACAGAACAGTTCTTGTGCCAAAAAGATTTGATGAAAACTTTGCATGCATTTGTAATTTTTCATTTTCCTCCTATGGTTATATTATACCTGCTATAAACAAAAGAAGACTGTTCATATTGAAATAATGCTAAAAATACCATTCCCCAGGGAGCTGGTACTAATGCCTATCCTTTAGTTTTTACAGAATAAATATGTAGCAAGCATTCATGCTAAATGTCAATGTACTTGGAAACTGACATGTTGATTATCATGTTTGGATATTATTCATTTTATTTATCTTTGAAAATACAAACAAGCAGGCCCATTCTATAAATATTAACTCCACTGGAAAGCTACTGCTAATAAAAAAAAAATCTACATCTTTTTGGCTACCAAATCCATGAAAACTCATTGTAAACATACAGTACTCATTATAATAACATATTTTTTTCAGTACACACAAAAGAGTATTGGAATAAAGGGAGAGGCAGTGTGGGAAGGTGAGGTGGATAGGGTAAACCAGTGGAAAATGCAATTAGAGTTATCTTGGCTTGGCAAAGCCCCACTGAATAGCAAGCTGGGATTTTTTTGCCCAACCAATCCAGGTTCTTTGGGGGCTCTCATGTCTATTAAGAGGGTTTCGTTCCAATAAATATCTTCCATAATAGGAGGGAAATAAAGATATGAAAAGAAATGACTAAACTAAAACCAATACACGGGCATATACATACATATTCTGGCTAGGAAATACAGTCAGTGAGAAATATTGGCCTTGCAGAAGGTAATCTTAATCTGACCATGTGTATACAATTTATGGTAGGTGCAAATTAAGAAATCATCAAAAACAGTAATCTGCAATAATGTGCACTGGGTATAAAAGTTAGCGTTTGATTGGTATGTTACTACTATGTTGTTCAAACTAGGATTATGGTTCAAAATGAAAAGCTTTCATAATTAGTGGTGTGACTGAACATGGTCATAAGAACTCACTAAATTGTATTTTGATGAAGACATACATCTAAAATGAAGCAGAAGGGTCAATTTTTGCCATTTGCATGGGTAATATGATCTTCACCATCAACAAAAACATCATCATCATCATCATCATCGTTATCATTGTTAACAACTACTGAATGTCATTCAGCTAGACAAAAATTTTGGGGGTGACAATATATCTGATTATTGTTTACATGTTCATTTTTTAGGGGAATTGGAAGTTTTATTCAAGTAGAGAGATGGAGCCCCATTGAACTGATATAGGAGTTGGTCTCTTCTTTGAATGCAAAATACTATTACCTGGGGGTGGTTTCATGCAATACCCTTTCAATTTCAAAGCTAGCCTATTTTTTTAGTAGCCACATTGAGGAAATACCATAATGGTGAAAAAGTAGTATTGGATTTTGAATTTATTTTCATATGTTACTGTAGCTAAATGAAAACTTACTAAGATATTTTCCCAGCTTCCTCTGAGAGAAGCCCAGAACTCTTTTGGAATTTTTGCTGAGGTGTATGGTACGTCTGTCTCTTTTTCACTTTTGTTCTGCAACTTAAGTTAAATCACATAAAGTGAGAGGTAATCACTATTATGGATACCAGCAGATAAGAGAGCATAAACAGTAGGAATTCTAATAATAAAATAATAGACTTTTGAGGCATTTTTGGTTCTATATTATAAAATATAATAGGTATGGTACTGAAAATAATGTACCATATACACTTCAAAGCTTCATGAATAATTAAATTCAATTAATAATTACAGGGATAATGATTTATTAGTCTTTAGAAATAGGGAGGATCTAAGAAAATTAATTTAAACAATAAAGCACAAAATATGAACTGCAGTGGGATGGAAGTAGGATTGTTCAGAACTTTTTTTTCCTTTTTTTTTTTTGTTGTTGTTGTAAATTTGTTTCCAACAAAAGGCTTACTGGTTTTGGCTATCATTTTACTGAATAAAGCTTAGGTTCATCAATGTCCCTAACTCGTCTGTGAATGTTCTACTTGGACATTCTTGAACCTTATCATAGTGGTATGTTTTTCAATGTAAATCTGAAGAAGCTAATCCACTGATTAAAAATTACCCTTCTGCAAGATGTAAACTCTCTGCTTACCCCTTTCTGATCAGTGGGTGCTTCCCATGTCCCTTCCCCTACCCCGCCCAGCACCCCCATCATGCATACAAGAGCTCCATACACTGAAATGCTGAACACTGAACCCACTCCCAGTAAATGCCTCTAAATAGCCTTTCCCTCTGTCTAGAGTACACAGTTCTTGCTTCTTGCACCTATATGGTTAACTCTAAGAAAGCATTATCTTTGTTGAGCATATGGTTAAGGAAAGTTTCATTATTCATTTCCTCTTCAATGTTCCCAGAAATTTGTTTACATATATCTAGTGTTAATATTTGTTTACAATTTGGACTTACCCACTAGAATAGAAATTTTCAGAAGATAAAAATTTTGTATTATTCATGTAATTTTCTCCAATTCTTAGAACTTAGTGAGGACTCAAATATTCATGAGAAAATTAAATAAAAGAATGTTAAAAGATATTCACAAATAATACTTTTTAACATATAAGTATATTTAATATAAGTTTTATGTGACATGAAAGTCTCATAAAGAAATAAAGACCAAAGTGGTAAAACCTTAGCATTTTGTATATTAGATTTTGGGAGGCAATTGTGGAAAAGTAACTAAAATATATGGGGAGACTAAAAGAAGATAAGAATTATTTTATTTTATATATTTATTTATTTTGTATTTATTTGCTTATTATTATTTATCTCATGTATTTGCTTATTTTGCTTTCCTAAAGCCAATTTTGCCATCCTTTTCACATCTCTTAACTAAATGTCTATTTTATAGCCATACTCTCTTGATAACAAAATATTTAAGACTGTGCAATTGCCCCTAAACATAACTGTGGCAACATCCCATAGTTATTATAGGCAGCTTTTTCATCAATATTTTCATCAATATTTCACTTGGAAATAGTTTTCCCCTCACAGGTACAATAGCTATTTATATAGTATTTTGTCTTAATTTTATGAGTTTGGGTCTGTTTTATTTAAACTGGCATTAGTAATTTATAGAGTTTCTTGTTTTTGTTTTTGCTTTTACCATAATGCTCAAATCACATGTTACACACACTAAAATTGATAGTGTAAATAAATATGTGATCGATTTATATTAATATGTCATGGGCATTTTAAAATAAAATGGATTTTATTATTTAGGGCTCAAATTTGGTATAGGTAAATTATATTACTATCTTTCATATATAAATTCATTATAATCTAAATTATTTGTGACTTCCTACATCTATTAAAGACTAAAAATAATATACTAACGTATGCCATTGTGTTTCTTTTCATTTCTCCTTGTATTTTTAATTGGTGTATTTTTGTGCTATAATGTATTGTTTTTAATTGTATATATAAATTATATTTTATGGTGGGGTGTGCCTTTTGAAATAGAATATGACATAATATAATTTCCTTTTTCTGTGTAAAGTACTATCTTTCATTTTACTTCAATATATTTTCACTCATCTTTCCTTAGTGTCAATTATGGGTAAATCTTTAACTATCAATTTTACTTTTAGCTTTTCTGAGTAATTTCAGTTAAGATGTGTTGTCTTAGACTAATAATATCTATTTCCTGAAGTTGTTTTAAAGATTAAATGAGATAATACAATTAAAATGATTGGTATAGTATTGGGTCCATAGGAAATACTCATTCAACACCAACTAATAATAGCATGCATTGAGGTTTTAGAACAAAATTATAATTTAATTGTAATTATACTCTATTTGCTCTATTGTCACATTATTTTATGTTAAGCATTAGTTTTTATATTATCATTATTTTTTACCTTTTGACCATCTTCACCAATTTCCTCCACCTCCCAACTCCTGCCTTTGTAAACACCGATCTGTTATCTGTATCTATGGGTTTGTTTTTGTTTTTATTTTTTGTATTTCACATATAAGAGAGATTATATGGTATTTCTTTTTCTTTATCTTTTTATGTCTAACTTAGTTCACTTAGCATTATGCCCTTGAGATCCATCCACGTTGTCACAAATGGCAAGATTTAATTCATTTTCATGGCTGAATACTATTCCATTATATATGCACAAATAATCTATTTGAAAATAACTAAGAAACCAAGAATAGAGAAAGCACATTGAAAGTTATTATTACCTCATGAAATATTATTCCATCACTAAATTATAAAATTCTTATTAACACCTCTGTGAATAATGATACACTTTGCTGGAGCCAGCCGGCCGTGAGGGGTTCAGTCTCACGAGCAAACAGTTCCCGAAAGGGGGAGCGAGGCTGAGAAAAAAAAGAGAGAGGCTAAGAAAGAGAGAAACAAAGAATAGAGTCGGGAGGGAAACAGTAAATACTGCGCCCCGAGTTTATTTAGCACAGCATATTTATACACTTAAAACTGCATATCAAACAAAAGCCACAGTTTCGCGCACAATCACTGACCTTTACACTAGCTTCCTGTGCATCATCCTTTGTTCCCACAACTCTCTCCTTATTCCCATCAAATGTTCCTTGTTCCCTAGGTTAAGGATTGTTCAGACTGCTTTCTCAAGCAAGACCCCCTCCTTGAGCAATCATTAACCTCAAAGTTTATCAGCTCTGCAAGCCTTTGTGCTTTGCAAGCAACGTTAACCTGTCTGCAAGACAGGCAGCAGAAACAGCTCCCAACTACACTTGAGGATAGTGTTCTAGATTAAGGTCAGAAGAAGCCTAAAACATTAGAATTTAGTGGAAGAGACAATATATATTCATTGATATTCATATTAAGAAGTCAAGTTAGATAACAAATTACTTAAAGAAAAATTAAGAATATATGTACCTCTTTTTTCTATGCTTATTTTCTCTTCCATTTTACTCTATATATACTAGTTCAGTTAATTGTGTTCAATGACAACTACATGAAAGTCAACTGCATAAGTATCAGAATAGTAAAAATACCACTGGTAAAATTAGCATTTAACCAGTTCTGCCATGGCACCATTGCTACGCTTTATTTTATCATATAACAAAATGATGATAATGGATGACAATCCTGATTTTGGAAATGGATATTATATGTTATAGGTCAACAAATAAATTATTGATTCATTTCTTTTGCTCATAAAGTTACCTGAACTAATTAATATATCCTTTGTAGGAATGATAAAAATCACAGAATCATAGGTAGAATAAGAGCATCTAGTCTAACATTCATATTTTTACATTTAAAGAAACTGAGATCCAGCAAAGTGTAAAGACTTACACAAGGTCACACAATGCATTGGAACAAAGGTTAAAACCTAGAGTTCTCAATTTCCAAGAGTATATTCTTTGAGGATGTTTAGAACACTTTTAATAACAAATCTAACACAATATATAAATATCACTGCAACTAAATTATCTCAGATTCTTTCCTAGACTATCTATTTCAGTTCTGTCATTAAAATAAAACACTAATTTGATGAGTACTCATTCCTATTTTAATATCTTAAGTCAACTGGGTATGTCTGTGTATCCGTGTGTGTGTGTGTGTGTGTGTGTGTGTGTGTGTGTGTATGTGTGTGTGCATCCATGTGTAAGTAAACTAGTAGAGAGATTTGACAAAGGAGGAGTAGGGGCGGGAGGGAAACTTGCTCTTTCTCACAATCTGCTTCTCAGAGAATATTCCTCTGTCTGTAGAAACTTCTGCATGGAACCGGAGCCAGGAAATTCAGTTATTTTGGCCTCAACAGATTTGACCACAACTGGACACTCAAGGAAAAAATTTCTATTGGCTGGGTAGAATGAATTATATCCTTTTTAGCTGTTAATTCAAACTGAAATGACAGATGGTGATGTTCTAAATTTCTAAGGCCCTGTGGTGTTACACAGAGAGATGGCATCATTTATTCATTTTCAACAAACATTTATTGAGATGCTGCTATGTGTTAGACACTCTTCTAACCAACTGTAACATATCAACATATAAAAGAGATAAAAAAAATCCAACCCTTGGAGGCTTATTATGTAGTGAGAGAGACATAATAAACCATAAACTTAATAAATAAGACATGAGACAATAGTATGAAAAAGTGATAAATCCTATGAAATGAAAAAAATAACATACAGATTGGATAAGGGGAGTCATGGTTGCTGGGGCAGAAATGAGGCTAGTCAACAGTTCAACTTGAGAATACATTTGAGGAAAACTGAAAAATATAAAAAAGGTTTATCTACGTAAAAAATAATGGAAAGAGTTCCAGGCAGAGGAAACTCTCAACAATTAGAGCTAGTCAGGTATATTCCAGGAGTGGAGGAGAAAAACAGGAAAATAGCAATGATGAGACAGGGATAAAATAAAGAACTAGAACATGTAAGACACTGTGTGCAAAATCATGGCAACATATTTCTCTTGTTAATTGAGATTATGGGACTGCAGAGGAAAATATTTGGGACAGAGGAGAATAAAATTGATATGCAGAAAGAGGGTGAGAGCTGGGGACTTTTGACCCCAAAGAGAAGAAGAACTGTGAGTCTTCCACATTTTTCACAACTCATAATTTTCATATTATTCTTCTATTAAACTTTTTTATTCACTGGAGTTAGCTAGAGAACTTTTGCAGAAAGAGAACCTGGAATAGATGCCATAATTTTTAAACAAATATAATAAAAACAACTATTATAGAGGGTTTTTTTCCACATTCAATAGACATATATCAAAGCAGCAAAATTCAGAATAACAAAACTCTAGAATAGCAACTGAATATAACATGTCAATATTCCTTGAAAATTTAAAATAGATATGTCTAATATCTTACATACTTTTTTAAAAGTAAAATTTAAAAAATACTTTTAAAATTAAATTTAAATGGGCTATTAATAAGAGAAACATAAATTTTTAATGCAACAAAAATTTATGTACACTAAAATGACACATTAACATTACAAACATATTTATACAACAGACTCTAATGTTAGCAAAGGGATTATACTTAGGCAGCTGTAATCCAGGATGAACTAATCTTTGGGAACTAAAGATGATGAAGAAGGCACTATAGGACAAAATGGCTTAAAATCTGTATTCAGACTGAAACAATAAAAATAAACACTAGAAAAACTCGTAACTCCCCCCAAAAGAAATATAAGCCCAGAAGTAAGTTGCCTTCTGAGATAAGAACAAGTCAAGCAAAAAGAAAAAAAGAAAGAAATTAAATCAGCTAGTTAACTCATTCTTCATTTACCTTTCAGCAAAATAAGGGATTAGGACCTTATTTCGGTCCTGTCCAGCACAAGTATCTGTGACATCCAAGTACGGTTACCAACTGACTCAACAAAACATTATATGAAGGTTCTTCTCTGGGGCAACCAGTAAGAATCAAACAAGTAATTCCTCAAAGAACAGAATGATAGTAGATGACGCTTGAATGGAGGAGCATTTGAAATGCTTGAAGAGCCTAAGTACCTGGTAAGGTCAGGAGCTCAGCCAGTTAGATGATATCTTGACATGCTGCTAAGAAATCTCAATCCTTCATGTCTAAAGAAAAATGACTGGAAAACATGACCTTTATTTTTCAGTTCACAGAGCTTTTAAGTTTTAAGGGGACTTTATGGTAATATAAAATAAAACAAGACAACCACAAAACTCCCCCTACTACAATATGAAAACTCAGAGAGATTAGGCAGTCACATTCAAGGTCATAGAACTAGTGCCAGAGCTAGAATGTGAACTCTGGTCTCTGCATCCTCATTGCAGTTACTTTCCCTAAACTCACATAGCAATTCCTTAGAAAGCTTGAAAGCACACTCCTTGCCCAAATCCTGATCACCAAGTACAACTACTCCATAACTATGTTCCACCTCAGTATGGTTTATACTGAAGGTTTTTCAATGTAGAGGATAGGGGAAAGTATACAACTTAAAACTGTAAAAAAAAAAAAAAAAGATAGAATTCTGAAATACAAAAATACAAAAGTCACAGAAGTAGCCAAAGATAAACATTAGTTGGAACTGTTTCTGAATCTTGGCTTCAAATTAAGGGAGTTCCCAGAGAATTGTTGAGAGACCACTCTGGGACTAAGTTTTGAAAACTCTCATCCTTTTTGGGCTGGGAAATGTGCATGTGCAATTACTACATTTGTATGCCTAATTACCCCACAGGAAGATGCATATGCCAATTGGCATTTGAAAATGTGTTAACTGAACACACAGAAGGGTGGTGCTTTAAAATGTTGGCCCTAGGAATCTAATCATTAAGAAGGGTCATGTGAGTCAGAATGAGGAGAAAAAAAAGATGGTTCATTTTGAAGTGTTCTGAGCATATCCAGTCTGGATGCACACAAGGAGCAATGATTGATGCACAAGCAGATGAAATACTGGGTTTTAAGAAAGTATTTTGGAAATCAGCAGAATCCACAGAGAAAGCATTTCATGCGTTTATCGGGACTCTTAAGGAATCCATAAGCTGTAAACTAAAAACATCAAACAACTATGACCACAGAGTTGAGGAGGCTCTTTTCTCATGCTAGTAAACATTTGGTTTTGTGTACTATACATATATTTGCCCCTCTTCTTTCTCTAAAGCAAATCAAATATATTCTATGGAGTTTGATGTGTATATCTTTTGTGTGTTTGTTTGTTTGTTGTTGTTTTGTATTTTTCAACACAAATTCTGCGAGAAAACAAATCATAACTCTGAATCCTTCATTGTGGTGGGACAAAGATTGCCCTTTCTCCCAGAATTGTATAATTTCCTCTCAGCAGGAAATAGTGAAGAATAATCCGGTTTCTTGCTTCTCAAGCCATTTGTTTCCTCAGCTCAGGATAATCCTATTTAGCAGGCTTCTCTCTGCCATGCAAACATAGGGATTTGAAGATTCCTATAGAGCTAGGTGCCAGAATTGGGAAAATACCAATAATTGTGAATCACTAGATCCCTTAAGATGTAGGAATAAAACAGGTTGGGGACATGAACTCCAAAAATGACATAAATTCGTGTCAAAAATTATCTGATTCACTCTCAAACTCCACAGTGGAGAATTAATTTTAGACTCTTCAGATATCACTCTGAAGCATATCTGGTGGGTTTTGGATTTCCCTAAGCAAGCTATGGACACACTGCAGCAATTAAATCATTGGAAATAGAAAAGGAGAAACAGGGTGGCCTTTTACTACTCCATGCCTTTGTAAATGCCTTTTTGTAGTGGCTGTATGTAAATATCTTTTGTGATTTATCCTTTGAGAGACCAAAGCTATGTATTTTCAGATGAGGACTCTAAAGTACTTTGCTGACTACATCATTAAATCTTATAATTTAATTATAGTAATTAAACATAGTGAACTTATAGGCCATCAAAGTCCTGTTTTTCTAATTTCTAGTACTGCTTGATTTATTCTCTAGAAAGAAAAAAAAATCAAAACAAGTATTAAATGCATAAGCACTTCCTTTAGTACTCTTTTATAAGGAACTAATGGAATGATGGACAACACTGTTCTGGGAATTTATAATCTAAAGTATATGAAAATACTAATGTCTATCGTGGCTCCTTCTTCCAATTCATGCTCAACTTAAATTCAGTTAATTCTTTTCACCATTCCTATCACGTGTATGAACCTCCATCTAGAGACATCTTCCTGACCACCGTATGGAAAGTAGTCTTCCTGTCCCAGCACTTACTATAATTGCATCTAGTTCCATGGTCTCCCTAGTACCTTTCTAGCTCTACAGTTATCTTTCTTATTGTTCTGGTGCTAAATTTATATTTTTTATTGTTTTGTATAGGCTCACCCAAGCCACAAGAGTAGTTCTATGAAAGGAGAAACAAAGTTAACTACCCCCCCCCACTGCAATACCCTCATCACCTAGAATAAAGCCTGATACATTTTATTTACCCCATGAATATTTATTCCACTGAGCAGCTATTAGGTAATTTTTGAAACTTTCTCTCATTGAATTCTCAATACAACTTTATGAGATAATATGAAGAAAGGAAGCTGAGATTCTGACGGCATGAACATCATGTGAAAACACATAGCTAATAAATAGAGGAACTAGGTTTAGTTCCTAGACCTATTCTACTACAAAGACTGTTTCCACTACATTTCAACTCTACTCTGAAATGTGTTATATTGATAAAGGTGTCCCTATGTAATTTATTGTGGCAAAATATTAGTTATTTACCCCCCCAAAAGGAAGGCTTTGGACTAGATATTCTCCGAAGCTTTTCATTAACTGCAGAAAGCATGGCTTTATTATTCCTATTTTCTCCATGACAACTATCATAAATATTTTACTTTTCTATGGGACAAATGTACCTATTCAAGGAATAAATATACACTTCAATTTTAATTGAAAATGAATTAAAGTAAGCAATTTAATCTAAAAACTGTTGTACAACATTAAATCTCATCAATTCAGAACTACTCTTCTAAACAATTAAAATAAAAATGAACTTTGTCAAGACTAGCAGACTAAGAAGAGAGGTGGTTAGTCTGAGAGGCTCACCATCAAACTTTTAAGATAAGCTCTTACTGAAGTTATATGAATGTAAGAGCTTCTTCCTCCCACGACCCCGCTCAGAGGAATTTTAGTTAGAATCTAATGTAATCCTGTAAGGGCTGTACTATTTTCTTCATTTTTCAAGTATGTTTTTGCCAATGCAGTTGGATCTTTAAATGACTCTAGTTTTTAAAAAATAGATTTAATACATCAAAATCTTGGTAGTTTTGAGAATTCTATTTTCTAAAAAGAACTACCAAATTCAAACCAGTTTGCCCTTTGGGTTTAGTTAAAATCTTGTGTGAAGGAAATACACAAATTTTAGCATAATTTATAATACTCCATAAAGTCTGAAACAAAGTTTTTAAAAGTAAATTAGAAGCAATTATTGATTTTTAAAAAGCTCACTTTTCCCAAAAGTTTTCTTTCTCTCTTGCTCATTTCCTTATGTAAAAGAATTTAACCAAAGAAAGCTAGCATTCTAATTTAATTTCTCCTCTAAAGTATATAATTTTATTTCGTCATAATGGCTGCTTTTATTTCCAGGGTCAGATTTTATTTAAATTTCAGTCCATTAGGAACAAAAACTTGCCATTTTCTGATAAACAAAATCAGCAGGGGAGCCTCTTCAAACGAGAAATGTATTTCCATCGACCTTTGTTTTATTTGATCTAAATGACAGGTATACACCACTTTTCCTGTGTTTACTTTTAAAGATTCTGAAAAAATGGGGGTGACATTTTTAACTACAAAACTAGCAATCACCCTAGTAGTCCTGTGACAGGCAGATGGAAGAAATGATAAAAAGATGTAATCCATTGCTTTAGACCACCAAAGAGGCCTAATATGAGTCATTAGCAGAAAACCGTTAATTTTCTTTTATCCCTATTCTGACTGTTGTTTGTAGAAGTGCTCAACTTCTCAGAAATTGGAACAATTTAACTGTTTCTTGCAATTTTGAAAGAGGAAGGAAAAGTATTAACAGAAGGGAATTAAAGAATATGTCATTATATAGTTTAATAAATCTTAGTGGTATAGGTAACATTTTAGAGGCTCCTAGGTTGAGCTTGATAATAGCTAATAAGAATTAATACTAGCAAACACTTTAAAGATTGTAAAAAGATTTTGCAAACAGTATCTCATTTCTTGGACATCCTCACAAAAATTATGAGTTTTAGAAAGTTAATCATGTTGAAAATAGAGAACTAAAACCTAAATCTTTTGATTCCAAATTCAAGACCATCTTAATCCATATAGGCTAATAAGAAATACAGTGAAAGTCAATCTAATAGGGATGAAAGCAAGCACTCTCCCCAAGTTTATTCTGCAAAACATTGGTTTTCTATGAGCTAAAAGTTGTCTATTAAGGGGGAAAAAAGAATTCATGGATAGATATATTGATAGATATATATCAAACAGTGCTTTTTGAAGTTATAATGATCATGAAAACTTTTACTCCAAGGATCTCTAATGACTCAAGTTAAGGAAAACTCTTGATGAATGAATGCTGTACCAGAATCCTTTACATTTTTGGACCAGTCTCCCTCAATTCCTGCCTCACTTCTGTCATGTATATGATATAAATATATAAATATAGATGTAGAATAGATATATAACAATATGTATACATTATATATATACCTAATAACTATAGTTACATATAGTCATACATACATTGTATATGTACACACATTACACATATTTATACACTGTATGTTCATACATATGTGTATATGTGTATGGATATGTATTATTTTTTCTCATTGAGAAAATTCATATGTTCATCATAGACTGGCTTTTTTGCAGCCAAATTTGGATATGAAAATGTTTTCCAGTCACTCTAATACGATAGGCACAGTAAATCTCAGTGCTTTTTCAGTTAGTGTCAATGTTTGATTTAGGCATGTTTATTTTAATAACCTATAGTGTAGTCTACCAATTTTTTTTATAGTTACACAAAACTGATTTAAAAACAAGGATTTAAAGGTGAATACATGAAGGTAACTTCTGGAAGATATCTTATTAGTTTAGTTATGTAATCAAGATACCAAACATAATGGAAATTAAAAACACCTCATTCAATATGCTGTATTACCATAGTTTTCAAAAGACCAGATCTAGACTCTCTATATCTTTAAAAATAGGGCAGATAACATAAGTGATTCTCATACTGGAGATCACTTCTTATATACAGACTTTTTCCTTATTCTAGTTATAGATGATGCAGTGATTATAGATGGCTTGTTTTCTCTGTAAAGGATTTACTCAATTTACAACTCTCCTTTTCAGAGCTATCTTGTTCAAAAGATTATGAGGATATTACACTAAGCAACTAACATTAATTTCTATTACCTTTTCCGCTCTATATGTAGAAAGCATTTTAAGTATAAATAAATGTAACATTAAATGTTTAGAGAAAGAGCTATATAAAACTATAATCTTTTCTTTCCATTTCAAAGTGGTCATATTATTTTAAAAATCAGTTTAATGTTCCATAATAAGTCAGGTCATTAAAACTTTTGAGCAGTAAAATTCATGATTTTGAAATGAACTGAAAAGCAACTGGCTGGAAAAATAAACTTCTTTTAAAAGTTTATAATATGTCACAAGCAAAATAGTGGAATCCATAAAATATAAACTGAAAATAATGTAGAACATATTATTAAATATCCATACAAACCCATGGATGATCACTTTACAGCCAAAGTCTAAAGAAATCTAGAGCTTTTGTGGGAATCTGCAGTTTTGCCTTTAATGGTATAAAATATAATCTTGCTAGAAAGACTGTCCTAGTTAGGGCAAACAATAAACAATAACTCTCCTGTATTCTAGCCCTTACTTTATTTTATAGGCTGGGCAATAAAAACTTAGGTACCGGATCAATAATCAAAGTTAAATGAAGATCATTCCTAATATTTCTTCATAAGTTGAAAAGATGATGTGATTATATTTTGACCTTTTTTTTTAAAATAAAAAGTTATCTCAAGTAACTCTGTTATAGTTTTTAAATATAGAAAAAAACTAAATCAATTTAATCTAGCATATAATTCCAATAATATAACAGTGCAAGTGATCTATCCCAGTGATGCTAAACCAGTATGATTTTGCCACCTGTTCTCCACTCAAGGACACATTACAAGAACTGGAGGCATTTCTGGTTCTCATCGAGTGTTGCTCAGATTTAGTGGGTAGAGGTTACAGATGCTGCTAAATACTCTAGAGTACACAGGACAGCTTCCACAAACAAGAATTATCTGACCCAAAATGTAAATAGTTGCTGAAGAGGTTGAGAAGCCCTGTCCAAAACAAAGATTACTGGTGATGTAAATATTTACTTTTCCACACTCTTTCCCTAAAGAAAAAGTGTCTTGGAAAAAGTGCATCGGTAGAGTAGAACATACTAGCAAACATATATCACCACTCAAACAAAATACCAATAAAAGTTGCCCATCCAAACTAGAGAGAAAGTGAAAAGGAAGTTAGATGGAGTATGGTCTAAGACTAATAGTGAGCCCTTGCTTACCACTGCAACTATCAAAGTGACTTACTCTATAAGCCAAAATTAAAGTTCAGATTTCAACCAGCGACAAAGTTTTCCCTGCTCAATCTTAGGGAGTTCACATATTTCATGCTTATTATTTTTCCTCTCTAAAATGTGAAGTGCCTTCCATTCTTGCTATACTTAGTTTATTGCCATTCATACTTTATGGTTTTTAATGCAATATGATAGATTTATTTTTAAATGCTTTGAGTTTGCTTTTCAATTTAATGATTTGTTACATTATTTACAGACTAATTTAGCAAACCTACGTAAGATTAATTGCATGGTCTTTTAGAACACGTGACAAATCATTAAAAAGTGATAAAACCAGGCAACTGAAAAACAAATGGCTTGTGACATATGAATGGAATCCCCAGTACCATTTATTGATGCATGTTTTGGTGAGATTTGTTGTAAGATCTAAAGCAATACTAGCTCAAAATTGAACACAGGATTATACAATGTTTGAAATTAAGATATCTGGACAATTTAATAGACGAGAACAGAGTAATGAGTTTATTTTTATAAGTATTAAAAAACTCTGACATACAAAAAACAAATAAATAAATAAACAAAAAAACCCTACAGTCTTTAATGTTATATTTCTTATGAAAATAATTGACAAAACTATCTTAGAGAAGCTTATTTATTTTTAATTTGAAAATAATAAAATTTTAACAAGTATCTTTATCCAGTTTGTATTTCAGCATCTAAATAAGGTCCATGTTAATAAAAAATAAAAGGTGTTAAAAATAGATTCTACAAGAAATGCTCTGGGGAAAGAAGGGGTATTTGTTGCATATGATTTTATCATCTTGGCTTTGATTTAAATATAGAGAATATTCTGCAAGTAGACTTCTGGCATTTTCTTCAGATAATTATTTGAATTACTGTAGTGCTGTAGGAAGAATAAAATATATTAATCTGTCTAAATACTACTGCTATATTATCAGCTTCATGTTCAAATATTCTTGGAGCAATATATTTAACATATTTCTGAAACCCCTTCTAAGCATCTGATGAATGTCAATTAGGGTTACCAATCATCCTAGTATGCTCAAAACTGAGGGACCTACCAGAAAGCCATATTTCCAGTACTAACACTAGGATAAAAAGACAGCAGGAATGGTTGGTTACCCTTGTCTGAAGTTTCTTAGTACTAAATATTACTGAAGATTTCTAGCATTGTGGCAACTGAAACTATCAGAATAAGACATGAAGTCAATCAGATATAAAACTATAGAAGGGAAGTGATTAAGTACTCTAGCAAAATTTATTAGTCAGGCTTCTCCTGAGAAACAGTACCAATAGGAGAGAGAGAGACACAGATAGATACTAGATGATAAAGATATAGACAAGAGGATATTTATTATAGGATCTGCTATTTACAAGCTGAAGAATCTGCTATTTACAAGCTGAAGAATCAGTGGTATAATTCAGTCTGATTCTGAAGGACTGAGAATCTGAGGGCTAATAGTGGAAGTTCCAAGCTGAATCAAAGGCCCAAGAACCAGCAGTACTCATGTCTGATGTCCAAGGGCAAGAGAAGATGGATGCCTCATCTCAAGCAGAGAGAGTGAATCTGCACTTCTTCTACCTTTTATTTTATGCAGGTTCTCAGTAGACTGGATGACAGCATCCTGCATTGGTGAGGGTGCTTGTCTTTACTCTCAGCCTACTGATTCAAATGCTAATCTCTTCCAGAAACACTCTCACAGACACATCTATACTTACAGCATACTTAATGTCCAAATAAAGACAAAACAAGGTCCTAATTCTACATAACATGATACAAATATCTTTTACACAACCAAAACCCACAAAATTCCTACTCCAGGAGCAGAGGTAAAATCCTTGAGTGATGTTTATCCTCTTGATACCCCATAACTTAAATACTATGAGGTAAAATTAATACTCAAATATATATATAAAGTCAATATGTCTTATGTTATATGATAAGGGAATGAGAGAGGAAATAAAATTAAAATGTTTCTTAAATCTATCTATCTATATCTATCTATCTATCTATCTATCTATCTATCTATCTATCTATATACAGAAATATAACAAAATAAGGAAGAAATGCTTATGACAATTATAGTCCTTGTTTCCATAACTGGTTACATGGTCATAGCTGGTATTTATAACTATCTTCTTCAACTACTCATTCTGTATACCCTTTGCCTTCAGTAGGCACCCTACCTAGCCATGATTCTTTACTCATTGGGGTAACCCAAACCTTTATTTATTTCTGGGCTATTACCAGTTCTGATGGGATTGGGGTGTTATAGTTTTTCATTGATCTTAATCTCAGGGCATGCTAATACCAAGAGTTGCCACAAAGAGTATCATGTATTCCGAAATATTCTTTCTTACCTTTATTGTGGAGTAGTAGTCCAATTTCCCCTGCATAGTCCAGATTAGTCACCCCAGCCAATATCATAATTATTTCCCTTGTCTGTTGATTCAGAGGCACAAGGCACCCTAAGGAGCCAGGTTGCAGTCTTCCAGTTCACTAGAATCATTGATGTGATTCCTGATGAAAATATTCTTCTGGAACTAAGACTTCTAGGCAGGCAGAGTATAAAGTTGTAGGAACAGGAAGAAAAAATGTTGGTAGTAGATCACTAGGGGTAATAGTGAGTGCTGTCACTCTTATTTTCACACCTTGATTTCTGGAACCAGGAATCTTTGCTATTGGAGAAAGAGCACTATGTGTCACATGATGTTTCAGATTACATATAGCCTTAACTATAGTTTACTAACTCTTCATGCTGCATTCCCTAGAAACTCAACTCAGAGAAGACCTGGGTCCTGCATCTAGGAGCCACTATCAGTCTCTTCTTGAGGGCCACAACAAGCCTCACACTGTCCACAAAGCTTCTCTTGCTAGTTTCACTCCCTCTTCAAAGTTCTTTTAAACTTTCCTTCACGGTTCTTATTTACTATGGGTCTCCTGCAGGCCTGCAGCTATTTACCCACATTGATGAAGGTATTTTTTTTTTTTTTACTCAATATACCAATTTAAATGTTCATCTCTTCTGGAAACATCTTTACGGATACACCTAGATATGATGTTTTACTTGTTATCTGGGGATGTGTTGGCCCAGTCAAATTAACACCTAAAACTAACCATCATAAAGAGGGAAATAAAAAATGTTATTCAAGTAAGAAAGAGAAAGGAATAAGATGCAAGTAAGAAAGAGGAAGGGGAAAATAATCTAGTTATTTGGTCATTGCAAATGCAGAAAATGGCAATTACAGAAGCAATAAATATTCACTGTTAATCTAAAATTCATATTTAATTGGATATCCTGTATTTTATCTCATAATACTAGAAAAGAATAAATAAATATAGAGAAATAAGAAATCAATGTTTCTGGATTTGATTGCAACAACAGTTCTGAAAGCTGACTACATGTTAGAATCACATAAAAATCTAAAAAGTAAACATGCAAAGATCAGATTCAAGTTAGGCTTACGATGAGTCTCAACTGATGATATTTTTAAAGGTCCCACTCTCAAAAATATGTCCATTGGTTTTGACAAAGATCAAAAGAAATTCAATAAAAGATGAAGAAACTTTTCAACACATGTAGCTGAAGCAGCTGATATCCATAAGCAAAAAAATAAAACTCAGCCTAAACCTCACACCTTATACAATAATTAACTCAAAATAGATCACTGTCTTAAATTTAAAACTATAAAATTTTTAGGAAAAAATTAGAAATAAATCTTCAAGACCATGGTGAGGCAAAGGGTGCTTAGACCTGACACCAAGAGCACAAACCATAAAAGGAGAAACTGATCAATTTAACCTCATCAAAATTTTAACTTTTTTTGAATGACCCTGTAAAGAGGATAAAAATATAAACTGAGAAAAAAATATTTTCAAGTCATATATCTAATAAGGACTAGTACCTAGAATATGTAAAGAGCTCTCAACATGCAATAGGAAATAAACAATCCAAATGGAAAGTGGGCAAAAAGACATGAGATATTTTAATGAAGAAAATATACAGATGGCAAATAAGCTCATAAAATGTTCAATATAATGATCTATTATGGAAATGCAAGTTAAAATCACTATGATATATCACTACACACCTATCAGAATGGCTAAAATAAAAAATTGTAAGAACAAAATCTGAAGAGGATGTAGAAGAACTGAATCACTCATGCATTACTGGTGGGAATATAGGATGGTACAGCTACTCTGAGAAAGGAGTTGGGCAGTTTTGGCAGTTTCTCATGTATAATTACCACATGACTCAAAAATTGCACTTTTGAGCATTTATTCCAGATAAATGAAAGCTAGGGATCACACAATAGCATGTACACATATATTCATAGCAACTTTATTCATAATAGCCCCAAACTAGAAATAGCACATATATTGTTCAATGGGTGAATGGTTAAATAAACTGTAGCACATATATAACATGAAATGCTAGTCACTAATAATTAAAAACAAGTGAGTGATATACACAACAATTTAAATAATCTTGAAAGAACTATGCTGTAAACAAAAACAAAACAAAAAAGGATTACATACTGTTACGTACACATATATAACATTTTTGAAATGACAAAATTATAGTAATGGAGAGCAGATTAGTAGTCCCCAGGGATTAAAAATGCAAGTGTGACATGTATCATTATAAAAAGGCCATTATTAAAGATCCATATAAGGGATTCTTATGGTGATAGAAATGATTTTATCTTGACACTGGTGGTGGATACACGAATCTACGCATGTGATAAAATTACATAGAACTAACCTTGGGAAACTAGCTAAAGGGTACATGGGATCTCTCTATACTACTTGTGATAACTGCAAATGAATCTATAATTATCTTGAAATAACATGTTTAATTTAAAAAAATAAATCATATCATCATTAAAGTATGATTTATCATAAGACAAACAAAAAAAAAGCATTCCAGATGCTGATAGGTAGTGATTGTCAAGCACTACAAGATTGGGACATGAGATGTTGAAAGGAAGAATCAGGGTTAATTCTAGAAAGGTAATACAGATGGAGGGAGGTTTTAAGTACCATGTTTGGATTTTTTTTTTACTTCCTTCAAAGGGTAATGGAACAGGATAAAAATTTTTGAGGAGAAGTAAGAAATTACATCAATGATTTACTTGAGTACCAGCTCAAATGTAACTTTTTAAGGTCTTCCTTAGCCAGTTATTCATTTTACCCTATTTGAGATTTTGGATATCCCTTATCATTGTCTAAAATTACCCTCCACTCCCCTAATTATAATTTGCAGGTTATAAGTGGGGGCATTTTCCTTCTATGGAGAGTAATTATCTCTTCATTCCTAACAATGAAAGCAGATCCTGGGAATAGAATCCATTCAATTAATATGTGTTGAATGAATAAATGAATAAGAAATGAGCAAGTAAATATAGAAAATAAAGGAGTTAGATGCTATAGACAGGGAAGCAGATTCCTTCATCCTTTTATTCATCAAATATTTATTGAGTACTTACTACAAACTGGCATAATAAGAGGTGCAGTAGTCCATTTGGGAAATAGAGACCATTATTTCTATATCTGTTTAAAAAATAATTTCTGTCCTGTGAATCTATATAATAAATATTGCATACCCACTATGTGTTAGCTCTACTCTAGAGCCTGAAGATACAGCTGTGAAGAGAGACCAATCATCTTCCTTCTTAGATTTCATATTTTATTGAGTTTAAAATGAGAACTATTGCTTAAGTAGACCTAAAAAGACTCGTTAAAAGATTGGATATTGGAATTGATAGGAAGTGAAGGACTAAAGACAAGTATGGAATGAAAGGATTATGGAACCAGGGGCTTTGTTGTATGGTAGAGAACCAATTCTTTGGGGATATTTTCCTCTTCAGATTGTTGAATCAGCTGGATAGTTGATAACACCGGTCTAACTCTATTAAATCCTTTGTTATCGTGGTCTTGTCCAATAAGGTTTTGCCAATGAATCTTTGTACCTTAATTTTATTTCTCACTCTGTTATATGTGTAAGCCAAGTCAGTTTATCATATTACTTAGAGACAGAGAAGAAAGGCATATCTTATTCATTACATGCTTACATGTTTCTCACTATGAAGGAAAGGGAACTTGATGTATCACAAAAATTAGGTATAAATCTTTTGCTCATTAATATATGTCACTTTTACCATAACAAGTTATATAGCCTCACTGAATTAAGAGGACTTAGAAAAAAAATAATGCCCTGATGTATCATCTAAGAAAAAGAGAATATTTGCAAATAACTGAGTAACACAATACTCAGTTACTCTCAATTACTTTATAAGTACACTTGAGCTGTCTTCTGGTGCTATACCCACATATATGTATACACATACGCTCATTCACATTTTATATATTTTATATATATATATATATATATATATATATATATATATATATAATTACTCTGATGTTATATATATATATTTTTTTTCCAATTAGTTTTCTGCCATATAATTTCCTTTAGTAATGAGTTGAGGAGGCTATGCTGATATTATTAGTATTGTATCTAGTAATCACACAAAATTTAATTTTATTACTAATATTTAAGTTAAAGGGTTGTTAGAGACACATTTTACTTATCTATATGGTTGTCACATAAATTTCATGTAAATGAGTAATTAGGTCGCAAATAACTGATCTAAGATTAATAAACTGATAAAGAATATTTATTTAGAGAAAGTGTATTTACTGTTTTGTTCTTGGAAAGGAAGCATAGAGTTACAAGTGAATTTGTAGTTTCAACTTCAATTTCAATAATTTCTTCCATGTGCGCTAAGATTAAAAACAGAATGAGAGAGAAACAGAAGAGGGAAGGAACAGAGAAAAGAGAAGTGGGGATGAGGTAAGGGGAAAAGAGAAAAAAAAATTTTTAAGGGTCTTCTTTTAAGGAACTTTTCAAAGCACAGTGTGATTAACCTCTACACCTCCCAAATACAAGAACATTCAATCTCCAGTCTTTGAATGAATAAATAAATAAAATATTTTTTAAATTGTTAGCTGTACAACAAGTTGGAATTGTTTAATTCCAAAGAAAAAAAGAGAAAAGCTAACTTGAGAATCTTCAAGACTTTACCTCAAGATTCTTTTTAAAATCAAAATAAGATGCTAGCTTACCTGTAATGTATGAAAAGGCATTTTTGTTAGAATCCTGGTGGCTTTAATCTTGTATTTTCTGTTTTATTTCTTCTGGAAAGTATAGTGAGTATAGTCTCTGAGGTTTATTTCCCCTAATTTTTATTCTGATTGATACCATCAATCATGTTATCCTTCCATAATTTCCATTAAAATTTTATTTATAAATTTTCTTTATCTTAGATTTATTTCTCATATACTAGTTTTTCTTCAGATTTTCTATAATAAAGAGTTTGTTTAGGATTAAATTGGCAAATAATTAATAAATTAGTTAATTAATTAATACATTTGTAAAACTGTAAAGTGAGTTGAATTCTGAATATGGAAACTTTTAGGCAAGATAAAGAACTGAAAGTAGCAGGCAATTTTAAATAAGCTCTTCAATTTTTTGAAGAATATAAAGTACAGAAAACAATGGTGATAGAATAGGCCTTTGGTATTACCTTAAAATCCAGTACATTTTTTTTTTTAAGAAATAGGAAAAGATTTTATAGAAATGAGGAAGTTGATGAAGTAAATATTAAAACAAGAGAGGTAATCTTTTAAAGTTACCCTCTAAAATCAATTGCTGTCCTAATTTTTTTCTTCATTTTTTTAAACTTTCTATTATTATTCTTCTTTGTCTAACCTCCTAATCATATTTTGATTTTTTTTTACTAGCAGCAAAATCTGAATTGTTTTTAAAGGTATCATTAGTATAATAATTAGGATGGAACTCAGAGTAACTCTGGGAAGGTTAAAATTATCTAAATATGAGGATCAGTGAGAAAAGGAAGGTTGTGATAGAGTCAAAGGCTGTTATGAGGCAGAAGAAGCAGTGAAGTAAAAATAGATATACTAAGAAATAATTCACTTACTCATAAAACTTACTTGTAGCTTTAGGATAGATAACTACATATCATCTAAACCAGGACCCTTTTGAATGTTAAAACTGTATGAAATGTTTAAACAAGAATCATAAATTGAGACTACCTTCGGCAAAATTGAAATATACAGTCACTATACCTACGAACCATTTTCACTCGGTGATAGACTTCTGGTAGGCAGACTTAACTTTATGGATTGGTAAAACAAACGTCTACTCATTATCAATTGCTCAGTCACATGGTTATTTAGTGTCTTATGGCCAAGTGTTAACTCCCTACCAGGACTGAGTAGCAAGCAAGAACTGTTTCTGAAAATAAAAATAATTATTTTACAAAGAAGATATGGTTTTCTGTATATTTTAGGGGTTTGAAACTGTGTGCTCTTATTTAGGCTTGCATAGGCTTAGTGTAGCATTACAATATGCTATAAATCATTCATGTGACACTGATTCTGATAAATCATAGGGATAAATAGCAAAACTACTTGAACTACAGCCTAGGTCAGCTAGATAACCTTCCTTGGTCTAGGTTCTACTAAAAGATAGTAGCTTTAAAAACCTGAAAAAATGTCTCTTCAAATGCACCAAATACTGTACTTCTTTTCTCTTTGTAGCACCTATTCCAACATGACCTAGCCTGCTAGATGAGAGAAACCTCCCAAAGTGGCATGCCCCTAAATTTTAAAGAGTTAGTCTCCCACTCTATGGCACAAAAATGTCCCAGTAAGGTATCATGGGTATGTGAAACTTGCTGCTGACCAGTCCTATCAATGTCATATAGTGGATTGACATGCTGCCCTTGATAGTAAGATATTAAAGTTCTCTCAGAATTAAATCATGGTCCAGAGGGATAGTAGAAAAGATAACAAAAGGGTATTGCTGTCTCTACCAGGAGGAAGCCAACTTTCTATTACTCTGTTCTTATTGGATTAGAAAAAAAAGATATTTGTCTGATTAATAGATATATATTTAGTATGAGAAGCTGTGTTCATTTGCTCTAACAATAAAATTACAAATGAAATAATTGGCTTATTTGTGGTTACACATTGTTAAATGTATGATAATCTATTTTAAGTGTCTAAGATCCATTTGTCCTTTGTTTGGAACAAACAGTCTAATTATAGGGAGATATAATAGTGACTATACAACTGTCTCAAGAAGAAGTTGGTGGCATTGATTTTGGAAATTCCTTGAATAGGTAATACTTTGATAAGGAAGCTGAACTCCAGGACTTCAAGTTTACTGTTCCTATCATTATCATCTTTTATGGGTGGAAACCAATGTAGGAATTCTTATAGTTGTCGAGGATACTTTAAACTCAGAAAGTATGTTTAACATTAGAACTAGAGTAATAACCATGGGTGAACTTGGGACTCAATGAACTCACTATGAGAAAACTTGGACCAGATATCCATTTATTGTGCTCATTTCTTCCTTTAGGTCCCTGTTCTATATGCTAGACTGTGTAATGATATGGATCCTCAAGAATTAACATCAATTCATAGATAGTGCACAACAATCATTAAATGGCAGAGGTGATTTCCTGTTCTTAGTGCATAATCATACTGATAAATGGCTCCAAACTTATTATTTTAGGGTCCTTTCTCATAGGAAATTGATCTCTCCTTAATATAAAGGACTCTGTCTCTATAAAGTCACTTAGATCTGAGAATTAGGACTTGGATATGGTTTACTACTGTGATTTAAGTCAGATGTCTGCTCAGCAGTTTTAGGGTTCTTTTGCTATACTGATCAAATTATGCCTTAGGTGACTGTCTCTTCTTTTTATGAGGACTTTATGGTGAGTTAGCAATTACTGAAGACACAGATGGGTTAAAAATTCTGTTACAATTTTCCCCTGTACTTGGGTAACTTTGCTGACCTAGCCTCTGAAACTTGTATTTTTGTTTAACTTCTGTAACCCTAAGAAGTCCCATCATTTTCATTAAAATCTGGGATTTTCTGTCAATATCCACATTTCCTACTATCATCTTTAGCCTTAAAAAAAATTAAGCATTTTTCAAGAATGTTGGTGCTCTAGTCACTCAATGCTTTGGTGAAAGGAATGTCTACTAGGTCCTCCAAGAACACATGATTAGGGGGCAGAGAGACAAACACATGTGATTAATCTGCTCAAATATTTTCATAATCCCATTCACATTATCCCATGAAATTTCAGGCACATCAACTTCATTCATCATAGGCCACTTTTAAGAATCAGTTTTCATATGAGCTAGCATACCAAAACCATAAAAGTAAATTCAGCCCAATCTGAAAGTAGTTTCTTCCCTTTATAGCAATTTCCTTCTGCACATATTCACTTATTTTATTCTGCTATAAACTAGCACAGTTTCGCAATTCTTTTGGTAAATAAGCTTTCTCTTCCAAAGTTTTACTTAGTATTTGGACCCTATAGCATGCAGAAAACTGACTGTGTTATAAATCTATATGCATTGAGGAGAACTGGTATTTTTATAAGGTACCACTCAAGAGAAATCAGAATTAGGTATTCGTGTACAGTGAGGCTAACTTAATTAGAGGAGGATTTAATAGGTTTGCTGGAATATAAATCTTAGGCAAGTTTTGGGTTCAGTATACTGTGGAAGAGAGACGGTTCTATGATATAACCTCTTTCTGACCCTTGAGCTGGACCCAGGCCAGAAGGTGGAGACTGATTTTTAAAAAACCACCCTAAAGACTAATAGTAACCAATGTTTTCTTTAACATAAATCAATACCCTTCCCCAACCTCCTACTAGGTGTTGGTTCCTGCAATAGGCCATTGCCCTGACCTGGTCAAGCAAGTAAAGTCACCTCCCACACCTGATCGCCTTCACATGCTAGTACCCATAATTATCCCTATTTTTTACCCTATGTAATTCTTTGGTGACTGCCAAGCAGCATGGAGGATATCCATCTTGTAGCCCCTAAGACATGCCTTGTAGGTGAGTTTTCCTTAATAAACTCTGTTAATTGCCAGACTGGAGTAGAATGCCTCTTTCTGTAGTCTTTCTGTGCCTTCCACTTACAGAAGTAGATTATTAGTCTCAGGGATTTCTCTGTATCTGTGTGTACTAACATCTAAGTTCAGTTATCTAAATCCTCTTAGTTGTTACCACTCGAATTCCTGAAGTGCCTTTCTTTCCAAGTATCCTCCTTATTTTCTTTTCTTTTTTTTTTTTTTTACTTTTAGTAACCAGTAGAATCAGACTTTGCATCTGATTTTTACTACATCAATGCTGGAAATATAAGACACAAGAAATTATTTTAGAGAAGTCTTAGAAAACTTGAGTTTTCTAAAATGCTCTGAAACCAATAATTTAAAAATATGAATATTACCTTATTCTTGGTTGGCAGTACAGTTAGAAATAGGCTACTTACCTTATGGTCCTAATTCTTTTACCCATCATATTGCTTTTGTCTTTGTTACTTGGTCCTTGGAAGTAATAATTTCAACAAGTGACTGCATGATAAATTAACTATCTTTTGCCTTGAGTGTCATAAACAATTAGTATCCCTCTAATGCCTTCAGACCCCACCAGGTTAGGTAACCAATTCCAAATGACTATCCCTGAATACCTTTTATCTGCAGTCACTTTTGTTCCAAATATGATATCAACCAAAGTCAATTGCATATTCTATAGATACTGTAGTTATTTTAATTAGAAAGGCATAAGATCCAGGCAATTAGGTACTTACAAAACTACTGTTATGAATAAAAGAACAGGTTATAACCTGAGTCTATAGAAATGACCCCCACAATGCCTTGGTTGTGTCCCCTAGTAAAGTAAATACTTCATGTTATGAGAAAGCTGGAGAATCAACAATTCTTGGCTCTAGGAACACACTAATTAAACTGTGACTCAGGGCTCACAAAGTTGCTAATGATGCTATTGACTCCACAGTCACATCATATAATAATAAAATAAAGATATTATTTTTTTACTCAGTTTCAAAGCTTCAAATAAAATCTCATAGGAGCTCACTGATTGAAAGGACCTAATCATATTTAGACTCTTGCTGAAAGAGAAATTGGAAGATGTAAATCTTATCTTTCAAGAATCTTTAGTTAAGAAGAAAAACTAAAAAAAATAAGTCTAAAGAATCTATTACATCTAACATAGTGAAAGTGGTTCATCACACTTTTGGGGTTTTAACAATAAATAAAAATTTTCCCATTATATTGTAATAATATGTGTATATTTTCACAGTATCATAAAAGACACTTGATCAGCTAATAGTCTTTTAAATTGCAGGTTCTGTGTTGAAATTATTCTTACAGACATCCACAGATTCAATGTACCCACACAGAACTTTTTCAAAAATCATAAAATAATCACTGACTGACCTAGAAAAATTACAGAAAATATAAATTAAAAAATACCAGAGATTAGAGTACATACAGGTAGTAAAGATATTAAATAGCATAGTCATGGAAAGCCAAAAGCCAAAAATTTGTTAAAAAGAAAGAAAAATGTTATGTGAATCTCAGAACTATCTGACAGAAGTCCTGGTCCTGCTTATAAGGTTATCTCATTAGAAAATATATTATAATTATAAAAGGACAATAACATTTTCCTGATCTTAAAAAAATATAATCATGTGTTACATAATGTCATTTCAGCAATGACAGACCACATTTATAATGGTGGTTCTATAAGATTATAATGGAGTTGAAAATTCCTATCACCTGTGATGTTATAGTCATTTTAATTGTAGTTTAATGCATCACTCGCACATTTGTGGTGATGCTGGTATAAACAAACCTACTGTGCTGCCAGTTGTGTAAAAGCCTACCACATAAAATTACAGCAGTAGGCTACACCAGCCAGCTTTGTGCAAGTACACTCTATGATATTTGAACAGTGACAAAATCACCTAATGACACATTTCTCAGAATGTATCCCTGTCGTTAAGTGGTATATGACTGTACTACTAGCTGGAATAGAGAGGTCAATGAATTGTCGAAAGACACAGATAGAACATGACCTAGCCTGTCTTTGAACACAGGTAATTTCGCTTCAGTTTCTACACACATTATTACTCTACTATTGCATCTGTAGGGCTACTGTTATATACACATTAGGGTGCAAGATAGTATTTGCAGAAAATTTTTAAACCTTTATTTTAAAAGATGGAATCTTTACAAAACTTTTTCATGTGAATTTTCCTAAATCACATTTCCTCATCACCTAAGTTATTATTTCATATTTGGCATCTCTATTTTCTTCTCATTTTCCCTAAACTATCAAAAGCAACCATAATTTTCCTGCTGAAAACCACTCAATTACTCTTCCTTGGCCTCAAAATAAAATTCAAATGTTTTACCTTAAGAGAGTCTACATCAAAGTCATCAAACTATAGGCCTCTAGACAAACCTAGCTTGCTATTTTGTTTTATAAATAAAGTAGTACTGGAACACAGATATATTTATTTATTTATGTATCTTCTAGGACTACTTTCATGTTATATAGGCAGGGTTGAGTAGTTGCAACAGTAATTGCAACCCTATCTTCACTAAGCCTGAAATATTTACTAATTGGCCCTTTACAGAAAATTTTGCTGACAACTTGCTCTATTTTATTAGAAACCTGCATATCTTTTCACTCTATTCTTTATTCACTAAGTTCCAATCATGTTACTATTAATGATTTTTTAAACCATTCATTCTTTCCTCCATTGAACATGCTTGTCTCAAGATCTAGAAGGGGTTTGACCCTTGTATGACCAGCCTACCTTTATCTTAAAGGTACTTCTTCAAATAAACTTCAGTGAATATCCTACCTTAATTAGGTTCCCTCTGTTTTTCTTAGTTTTTATTTCCTTTATACATTAATTATAACTTGGAGCCACCTTAAAATTGTCAACATTTTGATATATATTCTTTATCAAATATCTATCCACCTTTTCATTAATCAATCCACTTTATTTTTAACTTTCTACTATAAATTAACTATAAGTTCACAAGAAGTTGCAAAGAGAGTTCAGAGAGTCCTCATGTGTCCTTTAATCACTTCTTCTCAAAGGGTACATCTTATATAACAATGCTATAATATCAAAACCATGATATCAGTACAATGTATATATGGTTTTATGCCATTTTATTACATGTGTAGATTCATGTAACCATGACTGCTATCAAGATACAGACTTATTTCATCACCATAAAGATTTCCCTCATGATGCTCCTTTAAGTCATACCTACTACCTCCCCTCCCCCATACACAAACACCATCCCTAACTCTTGGCCATCACTAATCTGTTCTCCATCTCCATAATTTTTATCAACCTCATTTTTTTTAATACATGCGTATTTAATCTTGGTCTGTCTCTTCAACCAGAAATTAAGCTCTATAAGGAAAGAACATATCTGTCTTATTTACTCAGAACATATCTTATTTACTATTTTTCTCTAACTTCCTTATTCTGTAACATCTCAAACTGGTCTCTTTTGAGGTTATATTGAAGATTTCCCTAATCCAATTTCAATGCTGTATTTAAAAGAAGTTTTTTTTCCCCCTTCTTTTTAATTAAAAAGGAACTCTCCATCAATTCAGTATCCTGTCAAAATTTTAATAACATTTATTTTTATTAATAAACATTCTATTATTCACCAGCGATAGGCAGCAAACATTATGTGATAGTGTCGATCAATGTTTGGAAAAAATGCATCATAAATGAAACATAAAAGTTAAAGGGGCAACTATTTCAATATGCAAAGAATCATAATGCTTTATAAGAAATTGATAATGTTACAATGTTTTGGATTATTTACTGTAAAACTTGAAGAACACTTTGTGAATAGCTATGTAAAATTAACAGCTGGATGGAGTTTCAGAATCCTTTAGCAACCACTCCTGTCTCATGAAAAATTGCTCTAAACACAGACTTGGTTTTGAAAAGAGCTGCTGACAACTTTGTGAAGACCTTGAAAAGCATTTTACTCAAAAACGATTCTCCTAGGACTACATATGATTTTTGTGTTTATTTTATCTGCCTTTTATTGACAGTGTATTTTTGTTCCAATTGTTAAATTCAGAAATATTTACCACCCCTTGGAAAAATGATTTGCATCAGAGCAGCTCTTTAGCTGTTAAGACTTCATCTACTCTGCTACTTACTTGTCTCCTGACATCATCTTTTATGTCTGAAATCAGAGCCATTTAAAATTGGAATGATTCTAATATCATACACAGTAAATAACTGGAGCAAGATGCCAATTGTGTTTTACAATCATTGATTCTATTCCTAGTGTATTCTGTATTTATAAAGCACACATTGCTTTATCCCAAGGATCATTTACAAATTGTTTAAGCATTGTTATTTTCCTCAATAATTTTTGTGAACAAGCAAAAGCTGAAGTCTTAACAAGCACCTGGATTATGAGCGAGTTCCTATTTTCTTTAGCACAACAGAATATAAAAGTCCAAAAGTAATTTTTTTATTCTTAACACAAATAATTACTTTTCTTATTTAAATAATAAAAGAGTTAAACTGTGAAAATACTTTATATATATATATATTTTTGTTGTTGTTGTTGTTGTTGTTGTTTGTTGTTGTTGTTTTACAAAAAAATTGATAACAATTTTCTTTGCACATAGTTTCATTTAGGGAAATTTGACAAATATTGACATGTAAACAAAAATTGTTGACATAGTAAGAACTATGGTAAGAGTGTCAGTAAATCAGATTTATTATAACTTTATGAAAAGAGTTGAAGCATAAAGTAAGACTGTATGTAAGCCACACCTGAAGGAGACATTATGAGGCATATATCATTGTCAACTCTCTTAATCATTTATAATAAAAGTAAAAGCATTATAAAATATGTATTAAATACCATTAGATGATATTGCTATTACTGTTTCTTCTGAATATACAATTGTGTCCTACGAAGATTTATAAGCCCTGTTGCTTTATTTCCAGTGTGTTTCTAATAAAATCTCATATTCCTTTTGAGGATATATCTGGAGGAAAATGTCTGGAAGTCTCCAAAGCTAAAAAAAGATGAGTGAGAAAAACAGAAACTAAAGAAAGAATAACATATCTAAAAATGTTTCTGGACTGACATTTGACTCAAATATTTTGGCCATTTTTTGTTTCAGTATCTAACAAAACAGTTATTTAATTGTTCAAAGGTTTTTATATTGCTTTTGTTTTACTTAAAAATGTACAGGTCAAATAAAGTTTTCAGCAGCATAAATAAATGATATAAAAATTTATACTTGACACAAATTTTAATTTATTGTCCAACTGAGTTTTAATTTGGAATACTACAAATATGAGTTTTGCAATCATCAATATATAGGTTTAAAGATCAAATCCAAAATTTCCTAGTTAAATGATATTGGCCAAATTGCTGATGCTCTCAGAGCCATAGTTTTCTTATGAGTAAAATAATAATATTAAACTTTGCTCTGTAGGAATGATTGGTGTTTAGATTAAATGAGAATATGTACACTCACATATAATAGATACTCAGTAAAATTCTCTCTATTCTTCACCTACCCATTATCATTTTAATACTCTTTTCTGGATGCTTTCCCATCTTCACTAATTTACTTATTTCTTAGAATTTCTACTTAAACATTTCTTTTAGTCATTCAATGTTTCTCCCAGAAAATGTCATTTATTGCCATGATTACCATTTATCTGATTTATTTTTTCCTGTCCCTCATCCACATCATTTCAATCATCACAGGTTGGGCCCTCCCTGCACCCATATATATTCCCTCTGAACAATTCATCATAAACATGTTTATCAGATTTTTATTCTTTTAATAATGTCTCTCCATAAGTTACAGAATAAAATTGAAATAAAGAAGACCTCAATGTAGCTTACTTCCCATCTTTGCCTCGGGAATACCCTTTATATTGATGCCACCATTTCCTCTTGCATTTTACTAAACATATTTTTCTCTTTTCTTTGTAGGTTAAAAATCCTACATGTACTTTCAAATTAGCCAAAATATAAAGGACTTATTTTGAAAAAAATTCATGACATCTCACAAGCAAAATTAGTTTTATCTTCCTTTGTTCTCTAACTGCATTTTTGACAAATTTAGATTATTGTTCTTTTCCCATTGTACTGTCTCTATTTGCACATACGTTTGTACATAAAATGTGTGGTATATTTTCCCATTACCTGGGCAGCTCCTTGGAGATACAGTCTTTGGTTTTATTTACTTTTGAGTTACCTTTCTAACTACATTCTGGAAATATAAGAACCAACATGATTTATTGAGTGAATGAATGAATTTTGAATGAATTATGTGGCATCTTCTAAGACTGACATGTAAAGCACAAAATAAATGTTTGTTTACTTCGATTAAAATGAGATAAATGGGGAGCACTAATATCTTCTTAATGTGCACAGAATTTTAGGTCCTGGGAATGAATTACCACTTATGTCTCAAATCTATATTTTATAAAATATATATACAAAACTAATATATGTTAAATATTTATTGATCTAAAGACAGCCCCCCAAATTTGATAGAAATTTTTTTCTTGTGAACATTTATATGCCATTGCTTTTCAACTAAAACACTATATTCAAGCAAAGCCTACCTTTGCAATCTTATGTTAAGTAAAAGAAATATTCCAAGCAGCAATAGAACTCCAAATTCCTAACCCCACTTTCTACAGTCCATGTCCCACCCCATGTGCTAGCTTATCAAAAGGAGCTCCCAAAAGCACCACTCTCAAAACAGGATGAATAAGTTAGAACTCTGTTCTAAGCACAATCAACCATAGCATATGCTCAGTGGTTTCAGGAGCAAGAAATCGGGATGAGAGGGGTAAGCATTTTAAGTGAATTAACTGATTTGGTAATCAGTTAAGTGCGTGTACCTACTATTTTTTAGGCAAAGTCTTTTTTTGTGCTATTGTATCTTCAACTTCTATCCCATTTTTTGCAAAGTGGCTCTCCAAAGCCTTCAATTATAATCTACATTAATCTAGTTTGGTTATGCTAAAATAAGTGGCCTACAGATATTCATATGTGCATTTGAACATATCCTAGAAATTTTTTATTTTCATTATGTCAAAAATGTTGACACTTGGTTTTTATTTCAGACCTTGATTTTATCTCAAATATTGGAAGATTCTATGAGGATATGACATACATAGGATAAATTGTGCATTATCGGGTAGCTCTGGGAAAGAGAGAAAATTTAAAATACTCTTTTAGAATATGGATTTTTATTTTATGAGTTAATTCTAATGTTTTTCTCTTTATTTTTATATACAAAATTCAGAATTATCTTAATTTATTTTTTTAAACAGTGTTTACTCTGATGTAGACACCGTTCTGATTCCTAAAGATGCCAAGTGGACAAAACAATTAAAATCTCCAGCTGCACTGACCTTTTATTATAATGGTGTTAATAAATAATAATCAAGATAAATAAGTAACACATACAGTTTTTTTATTAGTAATAAATGCTATTTATAAACCAGTATCAGTGTAGCAATACCAAGATTTTTCTATGTTTCTATTTTTGACTTAACAATTTTAATATACTCTCATTGAATTTTTCTTCATTTCCCAAACACTTTCGGCTTTTCTCTATGTTCTTTATTTTTAACTGTGATCCTTCAGCCACTGCACCCTATCTTTCTCTAACAATTTCTCTCTCTAAATGATTTGTGTTACACTGGCAGCTCTGTGCTAAAGAAAGTGATATATCCTGACGAAGCCATTAAGCACTATACTACAGACATTAAAAGGATGATATAGGCACGATTTCAATCATGCAAAAGGAAACTACCCTAGTTCTGAGAAGGAAAAGCATCAGAGAGCTTAACCCACTCTAGTCTACATTTTCATTTCATTAGGTTCAGATCTGGGGATGTCAGAACAAATTAGCACTTTTTCCCCCCACAAGGCAATCACTGTAAGTATCATCATCAGATGCATATTGAGCACCCGCAGGGAGAAGGGCTGGAACTTAGAATATGTAACATATTGAAAAGAACCGAAGTTTGAATGGAGAAAAAATGGGTTGATAATATAAAAAATATGCTAAAAGAAAGGTGGACGTTTTTAGTCTGTGCTGCTGTGAAAATTTTCTTTAAAAATCACTTTTACATAAAAGTCATGTTTCCATGACTGTTATAACCCCAAAATATATTTAAGTATCTGTATAATTATTCCTACATGTAAAGTATTCCAATATTCAATCTTTTTGAAATGTAGATATAACTCACTTTATAAAATAGATCCTTATGTGGAATATAAAATTATGTATTTTTAGGTAAATCTAGCTTTACATTAAGAACAGTAAGAAACAAAGAGGCCTAATGCAAAATTAGAATCATTGGGTTTAATTTTATATTATTATAAGACTGAATATAACATAATAGTGTTATTAAGGCACTTCACATATATTGTCTATTTTGTTAAGATTTGATTTTTTAAATTAATATACTTCTAGATTATATTGTACATATGTACCATACAATAGATATGTTACTGGATTTAGTGATTCAAAACATATGATACTTTGGTAAATAATTAATAAACCTTGTTTGACATGTCAGAGATGTTTGTCCTTAAGAAGGGCCAGTCTAAAATAAAAAAAAAAAATTAATTGCTTTAATCCCTTGAGCAAATACTTAACTAATGTTTCACCAAACCTATGCTATGTTTCCAAATGATAAATTCTAGATAATGGAATGTATAAAAGCAAACATAATCATTTGAAATTAAAATCATACCAAAATATAAAACTCACTATCTCCTCAATGGCAATTCAAACTCGTTGAACACGAAGACACAAATTTTTGTCACAAATCTACTATTTTCACTGACAAATATTAAAAACATTCCAATCTGTTATTGGTGCCCTAGGTTTATATTAATGAGCAATTATTTAACTGAACTATATTAACATGAAGACCCCAGGGCCTATAGAACTATGAAGGGCCATTTGCCACTACATAAAATCACACTGAACTATTCAGCTTCAAAGATCTGAGGGCTTGTTTTTCTCAGCTTATTTTTCCCATCTCTTCATTCCCATTTATATTGGAAGCTTTTAATTTTCATTGCCATTTCTGTAGCTGATAAAAGTGTCTCCTCTCTTTAATGTAATCTTAGAGAGAAGAAACTAAACGTGTTAGACTTAAATATAAATTAAGATTATATAGACTTTGAATGAGGAACTTAGGGTCTTCTCTTTAAAATATAAACAGATAGTAAAATTGCTTTCAGCATTCATTTTGCGTGTGCCTATGTGTCTGTTGTACTACTGATTTTACTTAATAAAAAAGAAAGAATTATTTGGAAACTCATGAATTAAAATGCATAAATTATAATTAAAAATCAATCAGAATTTAAAGTAGCACTAAGGTCTCATAACTAGTCTATCTGTCAAAATTTTTTTCATATTTACTCTTTTAAAATTACTATTTTGTTTTTCAATAGGTGATATTTCTTATATAGGTGAAATGTTTTTACATGCGCTTAACACTAAATTAAATGATTATTATTATTATTTGATAGGGGGGGGACAATTGGTGAATGGGAAACTGTGTAAATTAAAAGTTAAACAAAAACACAGAATAATACTATGAAGATTCGATAGTTTGAATTACATGTGGGAATTTTCTATTCAAAGTGTGATTTGTAACCTAGCACCATCTGGTTCATCTGGCAACTTGTTAGAAATGCAGACCTGGAGCCCCCATCCTACACCTACCATCAGAATTTGCATTTTTATAAGATCTCCATGCAATTCATATGCTCATTAACATTTGAGAAATGTTTTCATAGTAGATCATTATAAATTTATTCTGATTATGAATACTTTCCAACTACATGAAAGACATCATTCTAGCTATAGTAAAAACACATAAAGAAATACACACTGTAAGAGGCTCTGAATCTCAGAATCCAGATAGGGGTCACTCTATATCCAGGCACTAGAAAACACACTAACACTAAAGGAAATTGTTAGGAGATAAAGTCTGAGTGGTCTCTTGAATAATATTCCAATGTTAAATTCTTGATATTCTACTAAATTTCAACCTTTTCCTTTCAGTATATAGTCTTAATTAAAATTAAAATACACCCTAATGAAATTCTTCTCTTTCTTTCTTTTCTTTTCTTTTCTCTTTCTTTCTTTCTTTCTTTCTTTCTTTCTTTCTTTCTTTCTTTCTTTCTTTCTTTCTTTCTTTCTTTCTTTCTTTCTCTTTCTTTCAGTTTCTTTCTCTCTTTCTTTCTCTCTTTCTTTCTCTCTCTCTCTCTCTCTCTCTCTCTCTCTCTCTCTCTCTCTCTCTCTCTCTCTCTCTCTCTTTAAATCTGAGCAGTCTTTCAATGTTCCTATTTATGACCCCTCTTAAATTTAAGATCTTTCTCAGGCATCTCAATTGGAAGGGAATTTTCACTCCTTAGAATCCTCAAAGCAAAATTCTATCTGGATCATTTGTGATACTGATTTCCTTTATCAAAGTGCTAGATGGAGTTCTTTACATGTGTGTGAGTAAATATGCTTGTATGTATCTAATCTCAAAGATTAAACTAGATTGTAAGATATTTTATTGGAGCAGCCACAGCATATGATTTATTGCATCTCTGTCAGCATATAACACAATGCCTATTGCATAAAGGTTTGAATGGAACTGCTGAGCAGAACACAAAATTAAGGAAAGCATCAGAAACTACATACCTGGAACTGGGAGGCTCCAGGGAAGAGAATGCATTTTAACTGCTGTCTATTTTTTTCAGGCATGCTCAAGAGAGCTAGTAATCCTACTCTTCATATGGTTCTTTGGGGAAGCTTCAACAATGCTGTGAAGGGATAATACAGTTGTTGATTTAGTTAGCAATTGTGAAAGCATTTAAGGATAAATGTAATGGTTGTACCCCTGTTATTGACCTGCTTTTCTTCTTCTCCATCCATAAGTGAACTCTTACTTGCTACCCTGCAGATTCCCTATATGTTTGGCATCAGTCTGGCATTCACTGTCTTTCAGAAAGTAACATACTTCTCAAAATCAGACTGAGAAAAATCAACAGGAATCCTAGGCAATCCGTCTTGAATTAAAGTAGATGTTTCAGTTTTCTAAAGGGAGAATGGGAAGGTAGACTCTGAATTGGCTAGCCTAGCTTATGGGCCAGATGCAGGTGGGGAGAGAGCAATAGTATGTAGAATGAAGGCTGACCTTCCTGGTTATAAGACCTCATTCAATTGACCCCTTCCATTTAGCAGGAGAAAGAAAGTGTGCAAACTTACTATTGCCATTATTCAGAAATAGAAATTTAGTATGCCTGAAAATTTTACATTAGGTTCAGTTGGATTTTCATTGTTCACATCTATGTGCACTATAGTAAAAGTAGTAAAAATTAACTTGATTTGACTATGTAATGGAAGAAGTCAGATTCTGATTTTAGACACATTCTAGGTTGGACAAACCCATGTCTTCTACTCAAGCTAGCACTCGTGGGCATGGGAATCAACTGGGGAGTATGTTAATCATGCAAAGTTTGGGCTCCAAGTCTCAGTCATTCTGATTTTCTAGATATTAACAGATGTCAACTTGAACTTTTCATGGGGACCCCTTGTTATTCTGTTAAGGAGAAAGACTACCTAATCGGGATCACTGTTATGAAAGAGCAAAGTCAAAAAGCATACTAGCTGTCAGTCAGTTCTTTAGAAGTCAGGTTGGTTGATTGTGAAAGATTTGTCTCTACAACATTTTCCAATTCTCCCTTACTCCAGGAGTTAACAGCAGAGAAGATGAAATACTTAAGTATTCAGTCTATTGATGAGTATTCAAAAACAATCATCTGCAGAGGGTGCTCATATGTTCCATTTGCCCAGGACAGTCCCAGTTTGTGCCATTTGTCCAAACAATACTTTTCTATTATTCTCAAATATTCTAAGTTTGAAAAGTGATTTACAAGATCACCCTAATCTTGTATTAACAACCTCAAGTGAGAGGTGTGGAGAAATGCCTTTGTATCTAAATAATTCTATTTTCTGCTTTTCAAAGTGTTTCTTAAGTGAAGAGCACAAATGCCATTCAGAAAGCATTTTTTTTCTAAAATGAAATGATTATATAACTTTTACAAGAATTATGGTCTCCAAAATGTATCCTTAATAATAAAATCTCCTTTTCTTGGGTGGTGGGGAGTAGAGTTAGAAAAACTATTGAATGTCCATAGCTAAGATAAAAATCTAATGTCAATAAAATGTCAAAACATAAATCTAAAAATAATTTAATTTAAAATAAATGAAACCATCATTTATAAAATTCCATTAGGTTTTTCTGTCAGACCCTAATTCGAAATGTATAAATTATTAACTATATTACATTGTATTCAGTTCTTCATTTTTCACTAATAGGTGGCTGCCTAAATTTCTACAGTTGCTATAATTTTTCTTGAGAATTTATAGAATTTTAATATTAGATTAGATGAAAAAATACTAGGGTTTTTTTAACTTTATGTTTTTACTCACTCTGTTCAACTACTAAAAATCAATTTATTGAGTGTATAAGCAGCTAGAGGAAAATTCAGAGAACTGTGCTGCAGCTGATACAAACACAAATTTCTGAAAATTGGAAATCTCTTGCAGGATCTTTAGCTTCCTTGCCTCAGAATGAACAGGGAAGAGGACTTGTGTTACAAATGTGTACCCTTTCTTCTTAGAAATATATGTACCTGTCATTATGAGATTGTTGTTATTATAATTTTACTAATTTCCAACAGGCACTATGCCAGCCTTCAGTACTTTTCTTTTTGTTTTTCTGCTCACCTGCTTGCCTGACTATTTATTTTTAATCCGCCAACCAAATTAATTTACCTGAAGTCTTAGTCTACCCTCTCTGAAGCAAGCCTTCTGCCTTGACTTCTCCATTTGAGCTGACTTTACTCCCTCAACCCAGGTTTCATTTGAATCAAACACTTGAATCTGACCATTACTTTACTCTCAGGAAATAGGACAGGAGAGCACCACATTCACCCAGATGCAACTAACTATACATTCTGGAAGCATTATTTGCCAAGACCTGGCACCAAGACATAATCATGTAGTAGGAGGTGGCACTTTAAGATGACTGCCCAAATCTAGTATGTATGGCTGTGATTTCAGTCAGAGTTAGTTGAGTGACTCCAATCACAGTAGCATCAATGGAATGAAGATCATAACAAGGAGAGATCATTAAGAAGATGATTTTTCTGGAAAAAAATAAATTCAGTGGATGGAAGGAGAAACTAGTTCTCTCTCCCTCCCCAGTACCTCAGTTCCAGTCATTTCCAACATCAGAGAATCAGAGTTCACCTGAAGTCCATTTTCCATTATTCTGCTTTCAGATTCCTCCTTAACCTCCTCTTGCAGCATACAGAGATATCCCATGGCCTATATTCAGTCTCAAATTATATTTAAGAATTTCTTATCTCTGCCTCCTATTTAAGTAAGACAGTGAAACTTACTTGATTTGAACATATCACCAGCTACTTGGACCAAAGGGCTATACTTAGTCCCATGAGAATGAATTCGGTCATCACCGTCAAGCTTGAATTTTAATTCAATCCACTAATTACATGGATGAAAATGATCAATTTGTTTTATGGAAGCTGAACTTTGATGCTGACTGTTTTGATTATAATGTTTAGATGTACTTGTGGAAATTGCAGATTTTGTGAAAACCTATACAAACTTCTCTGTGTATAATTTTTAAAAACACAGAACTGGACATTCCAGCTTTCACCAAATGTTGCTTAAAAGAATAAGATAGAATTCTGTTCAGACTCATCTTCTGATCAAAGCTCCAGAGAAGCAAGGAAGGTGAAATAAGGGTTATAAAAGAGCTTCCTTAGCACTCATGAAAAGTAGGCAAACTTATCTACATAAAACCCCTGTCACAGTTTTAGATCACTAGTTTCCCTTACAGGTAAAGTGTTCCATGTAAGGACCTAACATTCAACCAAATACCACAAAAACAAATCAAAAACAAAAATAAAAACTGAGAGGAAAGGGAGAAAAGGTCGTAACATTCTTAAACAGAAATTTTCAAATATTTTAGCTAAAACCTTTTTTGAATCTTGAGAATGAATAATGTCTCAAACTCATCCATAGTTCATGAAAAACTTTTAGTTGGAACTGAAAATAATTTCCAGAAAAGTATGAATTGTGCAATTGATTGTTTTACATGGACTATTTAATTCTGATAATAATGTTCTTGAAAGGCTGAAATGGTAAGTGTGTGCTTACATAAATGGTGAATCTGGACTACCAATTGATTTGTTCTAGATCTCAAAACTGAGATCTTCTATACCATATGTAATCTTGAACTAAATGGGCTTTTCTGTAATTTTAAGTAGGATATATTTATAAACAAAATTTAGAGCAACTGAGTACTTATCTGAAAAGCTTATCTTAGATGGGGGGTAAGTTGCACTGAAACTTTACAACATGCCATCTGTGGAAGCAGAGGATGAGAGAAAAGAGTAACAAAAGAGAACTTGTATAATATAGTATAAAACTACCAGAAAAAAATGTTATTTGCTAGAAACTTCTCTGGTGCTCATGAATGTATAAACTCAGAACATTGTTTATATTTTAATATGTTACCATGTCTGTATGTATACATAAAACTTTGCTGCCTGTATTTGGAAAACATTATTAATTATATTAAAATGGTCTAGGGCCAGACAGAGTTTTAAAGTGAGAATTAAAATCTTGATTCACATGACCTATTCAATTTTATGTCATTGTACCTCTCAATGTACATGGTACAAAACAATTTAGTAATAATATTCCTCCTAGTGAATTTTAGATTTTAATCTAATACTGATATTAAAATATTTCAGCATCACCACAATAAATGATCATTAAAAAACGATTCACCAATAATAATGTATATGAACAGTGCTGATACAGTATTAGATACTGATGTTCATTATTACATTTAATCTTTGTAAATCATCTCCCCTTCACAGATGAAGAAACTGAACTTTGGAGAGATCCTGCAATTTACTCAAATTCATAGAACTGGAATGAGTCAGACCAGAGACTTGTAATCTGGCTTTATGCTCAGTATCTAGATACGTCATTAATTATTGTATGAATTTGCATTTGTTACCTTATTTATTTTCTTGGGGAACTGTAGATGTTTGGGAATATAAGTAGAGTAATATTCATACTAATAAGTACGTGTACCAGCACTGAACAGAAATGACAACAGCAGTAACAACAACAATAACAAAAACAATAAGTGGTAATAATGTAAAACAGGAAAAGCACAAAAGATAAATCTGCATAGAAGTACCAGAGTTTTCACTATAATGTGTCAACTATATACACAAATAAATTTTACTTAAATATACTATTTGAATTTAGAACAGCAATTAGTCACTTGAAAAATATCTATTCTAATTCAGGCAAACCCCAGTGTCCTTGGCTACGAAACATGTTTGCAAAGCAAAGTGCTACAACTGAAAATTGTGATCTCATATAGTATTCAGCCATGAACTACACTTTCGAAGGAGTTCTGTGATTTTAAATAGGATATAATTACAAGCAAAATCTAAATAATTTTCCATTTTTTGCAAATGGACAAGGTTATAAAATAATGCCTCCACAGTGGCAGTAATGTCCAAGAGGACTTTCTGCGATGATAGAAATGTTCTTTATTTGCACTGCCTATATTTGATACTGAGCACTTGAAATGCGGCTAGTGGAACTAAAAAACTGATTTTTCAAATTCCATTTAATTCAAAAATTTAAATTGAAATAGCCACATGCAGTAAGTGGGTACCATATTAGAGAGTGCCTTGTCACTCAGTAAGTAATCTGGGGACCAGCAGACCGCCATCATGAGGGAGCTTGTTAGAAACACAGAATCACAGGGCTCTGAATCAGAACACTTACAAACAGGTTGTCCGTTTGATTCGAATGCCCTTTTATAGTTTGAGAAAGAGTAATCTCATTGTCCATACTGCACAGTTTCAAATTTGAATAGAGAAAACATAAACATAAATCTTGCTATCGCTTTTATGGCTGAAGAGTCTGTGACTATATTGAAAACAAACTGTTTCTATGAATATTACAAAGCTAGGCAATGAGTTGATTTCCAAATATCCAGATGTTTGGCATTATGTCTCCAAAATATACTTCCCTACCCCTCAACCCCCATATGAAAATTTGCCTCCAGATGTCTGGCATCAAGTAGGTGCCAGTATGTCCTTCAGAGATACTCATGGCTAATTTACTCACTGTACACTTGTGAATTTCCATGATGATCTGTAAAGGAAAATAAGTGCTGTATATCCAAAATGTTTTCTGTCATAAGAGGCAATTAAACTTGTTAAGGGAGAGTGGCCACTGAAGTGCATTGTGTTGTGCCCCTCTGCTTTTGTCATTTTCTATACACAGACCAGAAACCTCAACTCCCCAGAGAATGAGAATTCTCTGCCTGAAAATGAAAAGCAGATTATCTCAATCTAAACCACCGTATCTTTCCTGTAATGTTTTAGCATTGGAGTGTGTTAAACATAGGCAGCTTTAAAGTAGATCTGTAATATGTTATCTCCAGCAGTGCACTTTTATCCCCTTTCATTAACCTGCTAATATAGATTATTTATTGTTAGATTTTTTTTTCTACTTTGAGAGACATAGCAAACCAAATCTGTTTTCAACAAGGTGGAAATGAGTAAGGAAGTTTTAAGTATAGGAAGTGGCAGGGATAGTGGCATAGATATGACTGGGAAGAATTCTGAACACATCAGAGAATGACAAACACATGTTAGCTCATTGGGAGGACTCAGCATGGTTCACTACGTATAGGTAGTCTCAGACACAGCTGACCCCAGAGTTGCCTACGAATCTTTCCATTTTTTTTTTAGTAAGTTTTCTCTCCCATTTTCCACAGGTGTAAATTTACAGCTTTAGCTGTTTTCAAGCTTTTTTCTTCAGGACCACTGCCATTCTACTCTCTCCAACAGATAACTTAAAAGCTATCAGGTGAGAATTTCTTTTAAATCACTGCCCTTCAACTGCATATGTCTGCATAAAGTCTTATCTTACTCTCCTTTTCTCCCATTTCAGTGGGCAACCGTTTTAATTCCTGTCCCAGAGTAATCTTTCCACTTATGTTTTGGATAATATATTCTCTGCTTCCTCCAGTAACTCAATGAACTAATCCCTCTTGCTTCTAATACTTGAGTGTGTTCTTTACTTCCCTTTAAAATCTAAAGTACATATATCTAACTTGTTTAAAAAATCTACAAAAAAATCTCCCTTGATATTATGTAGCACCTTAGTCACACTTTATCTTCTGTATTTCAGAGCCAAACAAGTGAGTCATCTATCTTTATAGCCTTTTCAAACACACTGCAATATAATTTTCTCTAACCATTTTCTTGAAAACTTTTTCAACATATTTTCCAGTAATAAATTGCTAAATACTCTCTCTCCCTCTCTCTTTCTCTCTCTCTCTCCCTCTCTCTCTCTCTCTCTCTCTCTCTCTCTCTCTCTCTCTCTCTCTCTGTGTGTGTGTGTGTGTGTGTGTGTGTGTGTGTGTGTGTGTGTTTTATTTTTAATCTTAGCTAACCTGTCTGTAATAGTTCATCCTCATTGACTACACTTTCCTTCTGGATACTTTCCCCCATGTTGTCCCTATGACATTGTCTTTTTTCTGTTTCTCTGCTTTCTAGTCAGTCTTTGTACAGCCTCCTTATTCTCAAATTTTTATACAATGGTGCTCCTTTCTCAGCCTTCTTCTTTTGCTCTCTTTATATACATTCTCTGGGTGGCCTTATCTTCACCCATAATTTCACGCACAGCTGTTACACTGATGATTAATCGCTCTCCAACCTCTTCTTTTCTGGGATCAGCCCAGAGTATTCAGTAAACTATAGGGTATTTCTACTTTGTTTTAAAAACCATTGCCTTCTAAAATCAACATATCCAAAATAGGAATTATTTTTCTTAAAAATTCTAAAAGCTTATTCAATGGAGTCTCAATCTTGATAAACAGGAACAGTTATTTCATTCTGAAAAAAAGGATATCACTTCAATATCCCCATTTCCTTTACCTCTCATATTGAAGAATTGTTATCCTTCATGGGCTGTCTCCTAAATGTCTCATGGATGTATCTCTGATTCTATACTTACTTGTCTACTGACCTTGGTCAAGCCATAATAACCTCTTATCATTGATTATCATGGAAGCTGCTTAACTGTCCTCAAGGCCCTTAAATATTTACCTTTCTAGTCTGAGCAATTGTTTTTAAGAATAAGAAGACATTCCATATCTCTCCTTAAAAATTCATCAGTGTCTCCACTTCTTGAAATTCAAATACTTTACCATGATATACGTGTGCTTAGTGTAATACGTATATCCTGGCCATCTAACTCTAGCTAGCCCATCTTGGATAATCTACCTCGAGTTCTACTGAAGGTATCATGCTCTCTGACACCAGAGGTTATATAACCCTCTTCTCTCAGTCTAGAAAAGAGGAGGATGGGAGTTAGGAAATTAATTTCCATCAAATTCTTGTTTATTCTTGAGGCTTAAAAAAAGTACCATCTCTACCAAGTAGCTTTCTCTGGTTCAAATTCACCTACACATCCCATGTCATCAATATTCTCAAAAGTTAAGTATTCTCATAATGCAGCACTTCTGGTCATAACCCCCACTTCTTCACACCACACTGTAATCCCCTCTCTTGTGGGTAGAAGTCACTTTTAGATTGCAAGTTCCTTAAATGCAAGGCCTGTGGTTAATTTGATTTTGTAGCTTCAGTATCTTTGAGCTCCCTAGAATAGATCTAATCTTAGAAGATATACAATAATTGTAAAATATGAGTACTTTAGTCACAAATTGTGACATCATCAATTGTGACTCTTATGGATTGTATACTCCTGGTATAATTCTGCTGAGTTATGAAGAAATAAATGAGCCATTTGTGGTATGTGAGGTGAAACTGGAGAGATTTAGGATTTAATGCTGGAACTTGATTTCCTCTGGGTGTGTGAGGCTATCCCATCATTACTGAGAAATAAAAAGGGACATGTATTCTAAGAGACAGTGTGTTGATACTAAGATTTCTGATTTATGTCTTGTTTTTTAAGTGTGTATATATCTGATATGTACATATTTGAGGAAAAGGTTGTTATGCCCTATTCATCTTTGTATTACAGTCAATGATCAATACACATTCAAAAATTTTACATTTATGTAAGTAACCAGATGACAAGGACTTTGTAAATGTGGCAGAATTGATCTGTGCTCTTTAGTATCCTGGAAATCACAGAGATGATGGAGAAGGCAAAGGTCAGTTTATCTTGTTATTTTACTCTTGTTGAAGGGTATTGTCTTATGGTCAGTTCCTGTTATCAGTGTACCTCTCTTAAGAACTCCCTCTCTACCTGATTTGCACATGCAATCCATTATTAAGTCCAATAATGTTCCACTCTCAAATTTTTCTCAAGTGTGCCCACTTTTATCTTTCTTCACTGTAACCACTCTAATCCAGGTTACTATCATATCTTTTCTGGTCTACTAAAATAACCCTGGTACCCTTGTCTTTGTAAACCAGTATCTATATAATAATCACAGATGATTTCCAAAATATAAATGTTTTATCATTTTTCTATATTGGGTTTCATTTGTTTAGTAGAATAAAATGCCAACTCCACACCATAGGCTGCTAAATCTGACATGGCTGGCCCTCCTTTACTTTCCATCCTTGGCTTAGATCCATATCAATTTCTCTTTCTGTTACCATTGGAGCAATTGGAGTTCTGGTAACACACACATCTCTAGGTCCTTTTCACTGCCGAAGAAATGAATTTCAGCTTGGTGAAATTTATTAAAATCACAGTATGAGGTAGAAGACAGTCAAGCCTAAAACTGGCTGTCCACGTGGAAATGAGGTTGCATACCCATAAAGAAGGGTACAAGTTACAGTCAGGGAAGATAGAGTGCTGTAACCCTGAGGGAGGGGGAGGTCTGTGTTATATTTTGTGGCCATGATGGGGTGGTCCCAAAGGTATCCCTAGGTGATTGGCAAGTGAAGTCACCTTGATTGACATCTGGCTGCTATATAACTTTGCCTAGTGCGCATGTGCTTATCCAGAATTCAGTCTCTTATCAGATTCATGAACTTCTAGGCATAGTCATGATATTATAATGATAGTATAATGAGACTGAAGTTATGGGCAGTACTTTATGCACATGCATTTGTAGCTGGTTTAGCTACAGCTAATAGCCAGCAGCTTTTATGGCCTTAATGCTCTAGGATGTAGGATAATTTATAACACCAAAAGGTAGGTATTTCTGGGAGGTTCTTAAGGAAAGTCTTTAAGGGAAGTTTCTATGGTTACAAAGCTGGGTCCCTATTCCTTTGTTCCCCTCTTGCTCATGTCTGACTAGTTACCTAACATTTCTATGACAGAGTCACAGAGTCATTCTCATCTCTTTACAGATTTTCACTAACAAGTTGTAGCAGACATTGTTGGGGCTCCATATGAATCCCTGGTATCCCATTGACCATTTCTGTGCACCCTTCCTCTGACTTCTGTGTGCAGTTGCTTCTAACTTCTTATATAGCTCCTTTGGAAGAACAAGTATTTGGCTACCTACTGGAGCATTTTTTCTTGTGCATGCAAAGACCTAGAAATACCTGGGAGTTTATATCCCCTGGACAGGTTCTTAACTAATGGCTGATTGATGCAGGATGGAAGTGAGTTCCATGGCCTCATGTGGACTCACTCTGAGATATAATTTATACTGTAGGACTCTGCAACAGTATCCATCTCAGACTTGGGTTGGGGCTGAAATCCTACCCTATTTGGCTTCCCCTATATCCCTTTCCTGCCATCATTATTTCCATACTGGGTTCTCCTGGGAGCATTTTTTTCTTTAAAAATCACTTGCATAGAAACTCTTTTCTAAAAGTCAGCTTCTTGAGACCACAGTTAGTAACTAAACCAAGCTATTTCTACCTTAGTACTTTGCAAATGGTATTTTCTCTGCTAGAAAATTCTTCCTCCAGTTTTTGCCCTTTGGGTAATTTCTTATCTTTCAACTATTATTTAACATTGTCTCATTGTCATACCTTTCCTGACCATCTCTTTATCAAACGCCCTATTTTTTAATTTAAACACATTATTTTACTGTGATAAGAACAGCTAACCTAAAATATACCCTCTAATAGATAGTTAAGTGCACAACAAGTATTGGGCCCAATGTTGCACAGCAGATCTCTAGAATGCATTCATCTGGCATAATTGGAGCCTTATGCCAATTGATTAGCAACCCTCTGCTTCCCCTCCTACAACCCCAGGAAACCATCATTATATATATATTTACATATTATTGAATATGTAAATTATTGAAATCCGAATCATGAAGAGATATTAGCACTCTCACATTCATTGTAGCTTTTGGCAATAGCCAAGATGTGGAAACACCTTAAATATTCATTGATGGATGAATGGATAAAGAGAATGTGGTATATACATAAAATGGAATATGTTTTTATCATTGCCCTTTCCATGGATTGTAATTATTTTTGTCTGTTTATATTTTTAGTATCAGTGTCTCTCCCTAGACTGAATTTCCATGAAGAAAGACACTGGGGTGCTTTGTTCATAAAGGTGTAACTAGCATCCCACACATAGTAGGCATTCTAATATTTATTGACTGGATAACTTAAAGACTTCTAGTTTCAAAAAAAAAGAAATGCAAGTTGAGTTCACAACCATAAAGAAAATCACTGCATAAACCATAAAACTTATTGATGCTTAATCATCTTCCTAAGGTATCTATTCTAATTCTCTGGTAGGTATAAAACAGAAAAAAAAAATAAGGTGTTTACATAAAGGTTACCATTTCAACATACTTTATGCTTACACAAGCCTGCATTTTCTATAATGAACATGCTATAGTAATTCAGCTTTTTCAATTCTTTTCCATGCTAAATTTATCAGGTGGCTGTTTTGAAAATACATTATTTATTATTTAATAAATTATTTATTATGACTTTTTGATTTTTAATATTAGAAATCTACATATTTGATGTGATGGGTTGCTTTCTTTCTTTCATTATAATTTCAGGGGGAAAAAAATTAATTATTGGCTCTGAAAAAAGCACAAAAACCCTAAGTTCTTTTCTAGATTCTTTAATAAAAGAGAAAAAAAAAAGACTAAATCAGTTTTAGAATTTAGTGTCAGATAATGGCATATGTCATTGTTTGGGTGCCTAAGAAAGCACCTTAGCTAGGAACTTAAGAAGTAAATACCTAAACAGGCAGCAGAAAATCGAAGGGTAACAAAGTATTCACCACATAAACAATTTTTGGTAGCTTTCTAACTAATATACAATTTATATTCATATGTATTTCTGCTTCTTGTGCCTTACACAGATGTATTGAATATATTTCTACCGAATAAGTTATTTTTCATTTCTTGTCTTCAGCTTGCCTCTCTTGCTCTCTCTCCTTTTCTTTCTTTCTTTTTTTTTTTTTTTTTTTTTGCTTTGAACACACCAGGCACCTAAGATTCTTAAACCAGTATACAGAACTCCTACATTTTCCCCTAGTATCATATTCACTATGAAAAGTTCATTGCTTATTTCCATTTCTAGATCGGATTCATGTTACAGGTAGATTGATTCTGAATATTAAGCATAGTTTTAAATGTATCCTTCCAAACTACATTTATATAAGAACAAATATTGTTTAGACTTTCATTGTTTTCTTCCTGAAATATGGGTTTTGCAACTCTTATCTAGTCACTAAACAAAAAAATTCTGGACATTGTTTATATATATAAACATATAAATACACCATACATTATTTATTACAAATATTACATATATATGCACACACATATACACACATACACATATCAAGCTAAAATTATAAATAATGATCAAAATAATAATAAATGTTATAAGCATTAATATTTATATCTCAGTGTGAGTTCATTCCATCACTGATGCTAATCTAAGTTAAAATAATATATTAATTTATAATTTGATTAGGGAAGTATATTAGAAGTCATTCCAAGTGAATATGTAATATTAAATTTCACTTCTTTGCTTTCTTAATTACTTTATAAGTATCAATTTATTGATCATTGAATAACTTTTTATTATTATAAAGCCTAATATTATACAAACCATAACACTAGATCAAATGATTCATCTTTAATATTGTAACTATTGCTAATTACTATTACAGCAATACTCAATTAATATTATTTAAATTAGTAAAACCTTACCTATGGCACCGGTAGAAAACATTGTCTTCTGTAAGACATATCAAGATTCTCTGGGTTGCAAGTAAACAAAAAGTTCAAACTAAAATATGTCTGATGCATGTAGCAATTTATTAGATCACATAATCTAAATCAGGTAGAGCTGAGTTCAATGAAATCATCAGGTCATAGATTTTTCATTTTTTGGCTCTGTTTTCTTCCATAAATGTTATCCTTAAACTTGATGTGACAACAAAATGGATAGTAGTACCTCTAGGCCTATATTATCTCAGGTTTAAATCAAGCTATAGAGGAAGGAAGAAGGAGGAAAGGAAAGAAGGAAGAAATAAAGGAAAGAAGGAAAGAAGAAAGGAAGGAAGGAGGGAAGAAAAGAGGGAAGGAAGGAAAAGCATGTCTTTTTTCCAACAATCAAATCAAAGCCATAAGCATTGAATCTATTTTATTTTCTACTCTCAGCCATGAAGAAATAGCTCTCCTGCCATAAACTATATAATTGGACAAAACATATAAAATAATTATTTACAAGAGTTTTATTAGGTGCAGTGTGGGACTATGTTTTCTTAGAGAAGAGAAATCAAGAGGGTCCCACAATTGCTCCACAATTGCCCTGGATTTTTGTGTGGTGATACTTTTTGGCCAATGGTACAGAAGATAGGAGAACCAACAGAGCATGTCAGTGTCAATGAGATGAGAAGACAGAGATCAGAGTTTGGAGCTAGTGGAATGACTGGTTTTTATGGAGCAGTGTACTTTAGCAAAGGGAGCTCTGGAGAAAAGGAACTCTAAAAATCTACAAAGGGCTGCCCTTACAACTTTGTTTAAAATACCACACCTTGCATGCTAATTCCACAAGATTAGGCTGGGAATCTCTACCATGAAAGAAATACTACCAGAGAATGAAAAATGGTTTAAGGTATCATGAGCTGAATAACTAATGGAGTTCACAAATGCTTGGAAACAGTTCCCATAACCAAAGGCAGAGACCTTCTTACACACTCTGGACTTTCAGAGAGGATCCCAGAAATAACACATCTTAGAAGCAAGCAGAGGTAATTTAGCCCAAAGAGAAAGGCTGCTTTGGATGAGCTATAAAAAGAAACAAACAAACAAAAAAGAAGCTTTAAAAAAATTAAGCTGATCTGCAAGTAAATTTACTATATGCTGTAATAACATTCAACACTTCATTGAGAAAGACAATCCAGACATGAAATAAAATAGGATCTGTAATGTTCAACATTAAGTCAAAAGTTGCTAGATATAAAAGAGCCAGGAAAATATGACAAACAACTAGGAGGGAAATCTTTCAAAAAATCAAACTGGAAATGTCATAAATGATAGAATTAGCATATAAAGAATTGAAAATGGTTGTTGTAAATATGTACAAGAATTTAAAGTTAAATATTAACATAATAAAAAATGAAAATATTAACATAGGAACAAAAAAAATAAAGAATAAAATGGAAATTCTAAAACTTTAGACTATAATACTATATTGAAATTATCACTGGATCAGTTTAACATCAAGTTTAACTGCAGAATAGAAAGTGGGTACATTTAAATACAAGAAAAAAAAACCTACCTACACTTAAGGGAAAATAAACAGGTTGAAAAAAATTAGCAATGTAAACTAGTTTTAAAAATCCATGCAATTGAAATACCAAAGAAAAAGGAAAGAGTTCGGAAGAAAAATATATTTTTAAAAATAATTGTTGAAATGTTCTGAATTTGATAAAAACTATAAACCCACAGACCCTAAATTTTAATGGATGCAATAAAAATAATCATAAATAATACATTAGCAAATCACATAATCAAATTTTTAAAAATTAATAAAAAAGAAAAAATATTAGAAACAAACAGAATGGCAGACACATTGCTTACAAGGGAACAACAATAAGAAAAGCAAAGACTTTTCATCAGACATAATACAAGCTAGATCATCATAAAATGGCAAATTTAAAGAGCTAAAAGAAAAAAAAAAGTATTGTTCTAAATATCTAAATTTAACATAAAATAAAAACACTTCAAATAAAAATACTTATCTAGACAACTACAATTTGAAATACTTTGTCACCAGCAGATGAGCACAATAAGAAATTCTAAAAGTAGTAATTCAGACAGAAGAGAAATAATACTGGATAGAAGCTTGGAACAATACAATGAAATCAGTAGCACAAATATATACGGTTAAGTTAAAAAATAAATATTTTTCCTCTAATTCTTAAATTCTTTTAAAACTAATTGACTATTGAGAGTAAAAATAACACTGCCCTGTGAGGTTTATAACATATCAAGAATCAGTAATAAAAAGAAATGAGTTGGTGAAATATGCCACACCTTTGATAAAAGTTTAAAAAGTTATGCTGAGTAAAAGAAGCAAGACACAAGAGTACATAAAGTATCATTTCATTTATGTGGTGGTCTAGAAATAGATAACTATTATGGGATCTTGATTGTCTAGAAACTTGTCAGAAATGATATAGAAAAGGCAAAAAAAATTTGATAGTGAACAAAATGAGAAAATTAGTTGCCTCTTTGGGGAGCCTAGAATGGATTGACAGAAAAGCACAAAAGGCATATTTCAAGATTATTAAAAAAATCTATATTTTGATAAGGGCATCAAAACTATAAACTTAAAATCTGTGCTTTTCTCCATATGTACATCACACGTAAATTGGAAAATTCTAGGAGAATTAAATCAAATTTGCATTTGCCAAGTCTCCATCCTTGTATACACCAATTAACTATAGCTGAGGGAACTGAATGTTCTGTTTGACATGGCCTGAATTATATTGCATGTCCACCTGTGGACTCCTCCCAGAGCACAGAGGAGAATGGAAAAAGATTGTGCATTAGGTAAAATCACAGCATTGTTAGCAGTGAAAAATGCACTGAAAGCAAAGAAAGAACATAATATGTCTAAACTACTTGAGATAAGGGTTGTCCTCCACAAAGTCAGCTTCCTCTCATAGCAATGTCAGAAACATGTTTCTTTTCCCTTATTGATCTATCTCCTCTATCTGCAAGGATTTAAACTAGCTACTTTTTCTGCACTTCAACTTGGGATAGTGATGTGCATAATTTAGTACCAATCATAGAAAAGCATAATTTAGAAATCACTATATACATACTCTTTTAACAATAATCTATCACCTATCCTACTTTTAAAACAAGGAACACAAAGAACAAATGAACCAACTCACAAATATAGTGGACAATTTGGTGATGGACAGACTGGAGAGGGGTTGGGGAGCTGGGAAATTGCGGCAAAGGGTTAAAGAACTACAAATTAAGAGTTGATAGATAGTCAGGGGGATGGGAATCACAGCATAGGAATGCAGTTAGCATTATTATGTTGGCTAGGTGGAAGGTCAGGGGAGGAAGGAAGCAATTGGAGGAATCATTTTATGAACTATATGGATGTCTAACTAAGGTACTGTATACTTGAAACTAATTAAAATAAATTAATTAATTTAAATAAAATGAGATAAAATAAATACTGTCAAAAATAGTTAAAAAAATAACTACAATTAGGTTGTTGATTCCCTCTTCCTCCTTAGTCTTGTTCTCTCTCTCTTTCTTCTTCCCTCCTTTTCTTTCTCCCTCTCCTTTCTTCCTTCCTTACAATAAAGTAAAATAGGATATTAATTGCTGCCTATTAATATTTTACTAATTATTATGAATAATCTAATTCTATTTACCTTATTCTCAAGGCAATTTTATAAAAATGTAATATTTAAGGGTATAAATTTTAATTCATAGAAATCAAATTATGCATGTGTCTATTCCATGATTAATTTAACTGATGCATAGTTTTAAATAACTTTTCATCTGTTGTTTTTGTTTACCTTAAAGAGCGCTAGTTTACAAAAAGTTGGAAAATTTTTTAACTTATTGTTTTTCATACAGTGTAGTGACAGGACTATGAAAGTGCCAATTATAAATGCTTAGGAATATTGATTATATAAAAAAGTACTCATTTTACTTCTGCAAAATGTACTATGGAAAGAACAGTGGGATACCTCTGCTAACTGTGCACTATTGGCTATGTTACTTTTGGTACTTAATTCTTTAGTTGTGTAAAATAAATAGGTTAAAATATTTTTTATGACTCTATAAATTGTTATAAATGTTGCTTATTATAGCCTTAATGTTATTTAAAAAATAGAGCAATACAGTATTAGAAGTAACATTTTATCAGCAGGTATATCACACCCTACTTATCTTAATCGCTCTTATAGCTACTCTTGGAGAACTTAACATATTTTATGTCATTGCTTTTTATGTGTCTTTGCTGCTAAACTGTAAGCCCTATGAAAGCAGAAACTGCACTTATCTTATTAATCACTGTGTTCCTGACATATACTACATTGCTTAGCACACGGTATATAGGTAAAAACAATATTTATTGCTATTACTGGCTTTTATATTATGCCCAGAAAACACTATTTATTTTATACTACATACTCTATGTTCTACCTAAAATAAAATATTAGTGGTGACACTCGGAGTCTTCCAACACCTTGGCCTCGATGAACTTTTTGTAGAGATTCCCACTTAATCCTCCATACAAACTCAAGTTAGATAGCAGTATTTGCCTGTCATTGAAGAAAAAACTAAGCACAGAAGGCTAAGTGTTTGTGATAATTCAATAACTAATAAAGCCAGAATGTGAACCCTAGTAGTCTGACTCTAGAACCTTCAGTCTTAGCTTCTACTCAATACTGCTTCTCCAATAAGTTTTCATGAATAAATAAATGTCTTAAGTATATATTATCCTTATTTATATTGAATCAATTTCATGTTTATTTCATCTGCCTCTCAATCTTTCATTGGCAGCTAGTTTCTACCTTTGGGCAGAAGAACAGGCATGAAAAGTAACGATGTTGCTTAACTCTCTCAGGAATAGGTTATTTAACCAGGGGCAGGAGTGTTAGTTTACAAATTTTTCAAAGTAAATACCAATTTCATTTTCTGCTTTTGGAAGTGATAATTTGTTCTAAGTGAACAGCGACATGCCAGAAGAGGCTATGCCAGCATATAGAATGTGAGCTAGACTACTAATTCCCACTATCAAATTTGCTTTTCCCTACCATAGGCAGAATTAAGATTGTAAAGATTTTACAATTTATTTTTAGTTGTTACAGTCTCCATCTGCCTACCTCTCCATTAGATACCTGAAGAATAGAAAGTTTGAGTTCTAAGCCCAGTATCTAGCACAGAACTGGCACCGAATCTGTCTTTTTATTTAAGGTGCTTCACTGAAACCACCAATATTTTCTAATGAACATTTTTATAACCTAATAAGAGTCACAATACCTTGCTTCTATATGATGCCATTCAGAATATGCAGGGCATTTCCTGTTAAAGTAAATAAAGCTTATCGTCAATGTGTCCCATAAACAGCAATGTTATCTGTCATATGTAATAGGAAAAAAATTCCTTTCATCAAATCCCTTGCATTGTGAATTCGCAAAACCTATCAGAATGGAATTGCTTTAGGAAAGCCTTCTCTCCATTAATAGCCTATTCTTTTCAAAACCTTTTTCTTTTGTTTTTCCTTGTGTACCACACCCTCAGCACACTAGTATTACCTAAATCATAATTTTAAGTCTTTATTGCTACATTCCTCTCTACAAAATCTTTCAGATTTTATCCAAAGTTTCTTTGCATTTTAGATTATATTGTCTATTTTCTTGGCTTCAGTTATTATATATAAGTTGACTCAAATCTATAGTTCGAATCTGAACCTTTTTTCAGTTCCACATTCCCAAAGTTGGTTAATTTATCATTTACTCCCAGAACTTCTCCTTCTCCAGTGTTCCTTAGATCAATTTCCCTCCATGACACAGTATCTTACTGAAGCCATACATGGGTGTCAACCTTGAATTCTCTATCACCTGTACCTCTCATATTCAATAGATCAAAACTGAATGTTAATTTTTCTCAGTTTGCAATTACTTGCTGCCTCTCTTTTCCCACTAGCATGACTCAAATCTTTTCTTTCAGGCTTTCAGTTCTCAGTAAATGTTATCACTTACTTTAGCCAAGAAAGTAGGAATGATCCTTACACTTTTCTTTCTCTCTCACATATCTAATTCTTATCAAATCCTATCATCTTTAGCTTTAGAATTTATTTAAATTTTTAATTTTTTTCAACTCTGCTAATACCACCCTTAACCAGAAAACCATATTTTTTCTCCTATATTTTGCACACCCCCACCATTGATGCACATTAACCAAAATTATGAAATTAATGAAATTAATCAAAATTATGAAATTAATCAAAATAAAGAACAGAAAACAGCTATCTATAGAAAGAGTAAAAAAAAAACATTTCAAGCAAAAGAAACAACATTTGTTAGGGATCTAAACTGGCAGAGATTTCCATGTGTTTGCAGAATAGAAGAGGGGAAAATGTTATTTGTGTTCAGTGAGAAGTGGGAGAATGAATCAAGATAAAATGAGCAGTGAAATGAGAAGCTAGTATGTACACAGCATTGTAGTAATATATAGTACCCAGAATTATTGTTGTAGAGTTAAAAATTCTTATCAATTCATTGGCAAATAGCTTCTTTGACATTGTAAAACACTTTGGACTTTCATAAATCACAATTCCTTAAAGTCTTCTCTGTATAACTTTTGTATATAAGAGAGAACCATAGGTTTTAGCCTGGTAAAGCTGTAGGATGATCTCCTAAAATAATGAGAACATTAATTGTTTTTAATTCTTATAGCCTATCAGAATCAGCTGGGGAACTTTGAAAAATATGGGTGCTTGTGCTTCACCTACACAGAATCTGAGTAAATTACTTAAGATGTGTCACTATGGCTAAAAACATAGTGAAACGGATTAAGAAAATAAAAGAAGCATCTATGCAGATTTCTAGACATTTAAGAAATTTGTCTTAACATTTATTAAACACCTGATAGGAAATAGTTATGAAAGTAAGAAGTTTGAAGTGACTACTATTTTCAATTTTAGAATTAAATGTCTATAATCTTAACAATGTTAACCCTGGAGGCTTGTTTTAAGGTGACAACTGCATGATCTGGAGTATGCCAGTCAGGTTAAATGAGACCGAAAATGAATAAACAGATTTTAAAACTCAAATGTTAGTTGCAAGCAAGGGATAAAGGGGAGAAAGTTTTTTTTTTTCTACCTGCTCTTTTTGTCACCCTTTCTCAATGTTACATAGACAAGTAGGTAATATTATAACTTGACCAATATGAATAGAAAAAGCCTGTGTAGAGGTACAAAACACAAATGAAAATTTATATTGAAAATATTGCATAAAGGGCTGTTAAAAATGGAGGGCTTCCTAAATCAATGTAAAATTTCAAATTATCAGATGGATGGTTGATTTCTCAAAATGGATACTGATATAAAATTTCATATGGAATCTACATCAATATAATACAGAATTTGCAGAATCTTCAGAGAAACTAACTCTTCACAAAAATTAATGCATTATTGCAAAGGAAACACCACTTCATTCTATCCAGAGCTGAGAGGAGGATTTTTCATAAAGAAAGAAAGGAATAGGCATCCATCACTTTATACATCTGCAGATCATAAATGTATGATCATAACCACAGATGCATTAAAAGTTAAAATATAATTGACATATGACCTTTTTTCCAATTGTCATATATACAGAAATGCTTAAACAGAGACTGTAACTAGATATATTATCTCTATGGACAAAAGCAATTTTCTTATATTCAAGAGACATTAGGGGAATCTGAATACTTCAGTAAAAATAACATTTATTTTTATAAAAAAGCAGGCTAAATATTATAGTAAAGAGACCACCAGATCAACAGATTAAATATCTGAGTTCTCGTTCAAAATTAAGCACTAACTATACATGCCCTTAGGCAAAACTATTAAACTCTGTAGCCCAGGGCACAATTTTTTTCAATTAAAAAATTAACACTTTGGACCAGACAACTTTTAAAATCTTATCTGACTACAAAAAAAAAAAAACAATAAAAGTGTGACATTATAATTTATAAGAAATACACAGTAGTCCACTCTTATCTACCACATAGGGTATATTTCAAGAACCCCAGTGGATGTCTATAAGTGCAAATAATACCAACCCTTATATATACTATTTTTTTCTATACATACATACCTATGATAAAGTTTAATTTATAAATTAGGCAAAATAGGAGATTAACAATAACAAGAAAATTGAACAATTCAACAATATATTGTAATACAAATTATATAAAGGTGGACTCACTCTCCCTCCCTCCCTCTCTCTGTCGCTCTCTCTGATAACTGATCTGATAACCAAGATGGCTATTAAGTGAATAAAGGGCAGGTAGGCTATATAGTGAGGGAATAATAGACAAAGGGATAATTTCTAGGACCACATAGAATTGCACAAGTTTATTCACAATACACAGAATAGCACACTTTTTAAAACATGAATTGTTTATTTCTAGAATTTTCCACTTAATATTTCCAGACCACAGTTGATTGCAGGTAACTGATACTGTGAAAAGCAAAACCACAGAAAAGGGGGATTACCATATATTTTTTCTTATTTCCAATTCTGGCTTAAAGCTCCTAAAATCATTGAAATTTCCTAAGTGATGAGAACTTTAAAGCTGTGTTATGTTAATAAGGTAACTTTTGGAAAGATCCTAGGTCATCTAGGAAGGGCACTGGTTGCCAAGAGACCCAAACATTTGATTAGAAGGTTGAAACTTTCAGTCCTATGGGGACTGAAAAGCCCCAGAACTTCTAGACCTCTGGAGAAAGGAGAGAACCTGGAGATTGAATCAAATTAATGGTCAATGATTTAATCACCCAAAAGAAAGGGTTCTCAAAGGGCTTTCAGGTAGGTGAACCAGAATGTGTCCATGTGTCACCACGCTGAGCCCCAGACTACATGAAGACAGAAGCTCCTTCACTTTCAGGGCCTCACTCTATGTATCTGTTCATCTTGCTGTTGATTCATATCCCTTAATATTCTTTGCAATAAACTGGTAATCTAGTAAGTAAATGTTTTTTTTTTTTTTTTTCTGAGCTCTATGAGCTACTCTAGCAAATTAATCAAACTCAGGGAGGGGAACATGGGAACCTCTGATTTATAGCCAGTGGGTCAGAAGCACAGGTGACAAACTGTACTTGGGACTGACATCTGAAGTAAAGGGCAGACTAGTGGGACTGAGCCCTTAACCTGAGGAATCTGATGCTACCTCCAAGTAGACAGTGTCAGAACTGAGTTGAACTGTAGGATGCTCAGTTACTGTCTGAGAATTGTTTTGGGCTTTTGGGAGAAAAAAAAAAAACACGACAGAAATCAGAATTAGATGCAGAACTGTACGGTGATTACAAAAGGGAGGCATCATGGCCTTGTTAGTGAGGACACTAAGCCTATAGCTTCATCTCTTCAGCTATAAATTGACCTTGAGCAAAACTTTCCTTCCTTCCTTCCTTCCTTCCTTCCTTCCTTCCTTCCTTCCTTCCTTCCTTCCTTCCTTCCTTCCTTCCTTCCTTTCTTCTTTCCTCCCTCCCTCCATTTCTTCCACAGATATGTTTGGGCCCTGTTATGCCCAAGTAGTGTGCTAGGTACTGGGATGTAATAATAAAAATATGAATAAAGATCCTGCTTCATAAAATTTACATGATAGTAAGGGAGAAAGACAACAACAACAACAACAAACAGTTAAACATAATAATTACTAATGTGAACAAATTTTTAAAAAGCAGTAAATGGAAGGGAGCACTTTGAAGAAAACTTCTCTAAAGAGATATTTGAGCTGAGATCTGAGATTAGAAAGAAGAGCCACCTGTGGGTCAAGCTAGAAAGAGAGCATCTCAAAGAGGGAGGACAGCAAGTGCAGAGCCCAGAGGTGGGGAAGGCTTGTCACGTGCTGAATAAGAAAACCTAGGCCTCAGTTTTTCTGTGCAGTAAAATGAAAGAGGTGACCTAGATCAATGGCTTTTATGTAGGGAGAGACAGAAAAATACATATTCTGGGGTCTCATCTCAAGCTAGGCATCAGAAGTGTGGAAGTGGGAGGAAATCAGCTATATGATTTGAAATCTCTAAGTATCCTGATGTAGTGGAATTATGAAATAAATGCCTGAAATGTACTTTTTTGTCTCTAATATTCTATGGTACTATCGCTATTTATTTCTCCATTTAAACAACACATAGATTCCATTCATGTTATAATTTTTAATAAGACAAGGCACTAAAAAAAAGCACCCTATGCTGCAGAAAGAACAAAATAATGATTTATTGTTGTTGTATCGATGCTTTATTATAGGGAGAAAAAATATTAAAGGAATCTGTGTATCTACTTGCATACCCTTTACCAGAAGTTAAACTTCACAAGAATATTTACAATTTAGTCCTAGTATGCAGTAGAGTATCTGGCACATGACAGTTTCTCTACATGCTTCTGCTGAATAAAACATCACAGAGTTGAAACCAAATCATAGAATAATTAATTGATTCACCCAAATTCATAAAGTGATGCGCGAGGGGCTTACTGAATCCCCAAATTCAAAGAAAATTAAACTTATTTACTTGAATTAATGGTCACGTTCACCAGTCCCTCACTCACCAGAGTAATTGAAATGGTATGTTGTAGATATTCCAAAATTCAAAATGTATAGATACAGCCTTAGAATAAAGTTCAGGAACTGACTGACTTTTATTTGAAGAGTTTATATTATATCTGGGAACTTGCAGGATTCTAGGGAGTTGAGGGCGAAGGAGGTTGGGGTATGTGGGGCAAACAAGCACAGAAAAACAATCCTTGACTCCATTAAACTGTAGTCAGTGAGCAAAATCCACACTTTAGATGATAAGACAGAATTTACATTATGAAATTATATTGAGCTGTACAGAATTAACAGGTAATGTGTATGGTATAGGGAATTCTACATTTTCCATGTTTAGAAGAATATGATTTAACAAATATCTAAGGATAGTTATTAGGCTTGGTTTCACATGTTTTAGGGAAGCAAGAAAGTTCTAAGTTTGGGCTGAACAGGAACAAGAATGGCTGTTCATTTTGTTCTGTGTTTGACCATTTAGGGTATAAAACTGAAAATATTCTTCAAGAGTCACTCTTATAATTTTTAGCAACTATTTTTTTTAATTTCAGAAGGAAAATATTTACACAATTAGCATGACCTATATGCTTTTATATTTAATAGTTTATATAAAAACTATAATATTAATGTCCATAGATATAACATAGCTAATTTCATTTGCATTCTACCTGTCTTGGAATTGTACGGCATTCTATGAAGAATTATATTGTGTATTGTTCACCCATTTCTCCATCTTTTTCAAGAAAAATATTTAACCTTTATTGAAAAAATTTTCTGATCTGTCATGTGATCAATAGATATAAGTACCTTCATTTTTTAAATTAGTCTAAGGCTATTTTCCTTTTACTGTTGTATAAACAGGGAATTGAAGGGTAAAATAGTTAAAATGTAATGCTATAGTGCTAATGTGGCTTTTAAATCACGTCAGCTGCAATCACTGCATTATAATTAACAATTTATTGAACCAGCAATAAAATGAACATCACATTACTTCTTAAAGCAGCAGAATAAAATGGCTAATAAATAGCATAAGCCAGACAAATTGCAGAGTAATAGAAATTTTCTTAAGATTTATGGTGTGCAGAAAGATGGATGTGCTATTAGTAGGAGCTCCAATACTTGACAAAATTCTTTTACAAAGACATTGTTACCGTGCATGTCAGAGTTCACAAGTCTAAGTGGTTTATCCAAATTTCAGCTCTCTGATATTACAGTGGAAAATACTCATTACAAGGTTTTGAAACTGCAAGCGATGTGTACATTTGCCAACATTCAAACTGCTACTGCCAAAAAGATACTAAAATATTTTATAAACTGTCAAATAACAAGTCTGCTAGCTTAATCTGAATCTATTTTATACTATACAGACTGTAAAAACTATTACATTAATTCATTTCCTGCAAAACTTTTAAAGAGCAGAGAATAGCCTATATAAAAGCTGAACAAAGTAACTGCTTTTTCCTTTTTGAAACCCTATGTTTTACTTCTGTTGGGGAAGCATCATTGTTTTCCTGAAATGCAATCACGTTCTCTTTAACAATCTGCCATACTAGAGCAATCTGTGAAATAAAGTAAGATCAGAGAAATAGACATATTAGAGTCAAGTTACATGTCTCCCCATTATAAGGAGATTTCGATGGAGAAATGAAATATTGTCAATGTTTCTGCTGTTAATATGTATTGTGATGCTTTGTTTCTGACATGGAGCTATTATGTTCATAATTTTGAGTAAAAATGAAATATTATATGGTAATTTGTAACAATTAACAATACTTAAGAAATTTATTCTTAAGGTTTATTTTTCAAATTATTATTATTACTAGTACTAGTCGGTTGAAGTAATGGCAAACAAGTCCAGCTCTCTATTAAAATATGGACAGTTAGTGCCCCAGATTTTTATCACTAATTAGTTCACTGAATAATGAGGTTTTTTTATGTATAAAGTGAGATATATTCATCAAATGTTTGTCAAATATCCCAGGTCAAATCTACATACTTAAAGTGGAATCCATAGTAATATTTGTACTATTAATTGCTAAAAAGGATTGCTGTAGTTAAGCTGTACAATACTTTCTAATGCTGTATTCATGTTAATAGAAATGGGAAAACTATGATTTCCTCATCTTATTGCTTTATAATACATATAGAATTGAATGAGTTAAAGTAAAAGGAATATTATCAATACAAAGAAAAATATATTACACAGGATAAAATTAAACAGAAAAAAAAAATCATCCAACATTTGAAAGAATGCATGCACTACACTGCTAATGTGATATTCCAAAGCTTCCATCCATTTGTATTTTTTCAGGTAGAACCTTGAAACAAAGGCCTACAGTCTGCTTTGTAATCATTTCCTGGTGCCTAGAACAATGGCTTATATAAAGTGCTCACAAAATGCTTAATGAATGAATATTTTTTATGTGTGACAGACACTTCTCCTTGGGCTTCTCACACTTTGGTGTGCCTTGTGTATCTTTGTTCTAAACTATCTGTATGCTGAACAGCTCTGGAACATAAAGATAGTGCCTGCCTTAGGAGCAATGCACTGGAATGCTTACTGATCATTATAAAATATGAGCTTCTCTAAGCTCAAGATTCATGCCCTGTGTATATACATTTCACACTGTCTTATGGAAACTGAGTATTGGGTAACATTTACAAGAAAATTCTGGTAGTCTAGCTACCACTATTACTTTGAGTAATAAACTGTCCCTTGTTTCTGAATCAAGTGCCTCATGTCTTTTACTAGTTTCCATGAAACTGTCACAGCCTGAGTAGTTAATTTGCAAGTAGGCTAAATATATAGGTATATGTATCTCAAACCTTTCACAGTTCTTGACAATTTCAAAGAGGAGACAGATTAAAAACATTTGTTATGCAAATTATCCCTTACTTAAAATCCTTACCTTAAAGTCATTAAGTAGCTTACAGTTCTGTACTTAGATAAGTAAACCATGCAAATGAAATTAATACAGAGCAAAGAGAAAAAAAAAAAAAACATGCCATAAGAGACACAAACTGCTCTGAGATAGAAAAGGAAAATATCACATATGGATGACCAGAGAAGCTTCAGAAAAGGGATGATATTTAATGTTCCACCTTAAAATACATGTTGGATGTTGAAAGATGATATAAAGGAGGAAGATAAAATGCTAGGCAATCCAAGGATATGCATGTGAGTGAATTTTGCAAGCAAGGAAGTATGGAAAATGTTGGCAATGGCAGGGTATGTAGTTGGCTGAAAAGTGTCAAGAAAAAACTGGAGAAAAGGTTTTGAAATACCTTTTTTAGAGATATAGCCATTCTCAGAAAAGCATGGAGGAGGCTGAGGTGATGTAGATAAACTGTAATAAAAGTTTAACTGATTTCAGTACATTTTGGAAATAATTAATCTGATATTTAAATATGATATTTGAATATGATATTTACTGTTAGTTTTAGGAGATTACAGAAACATATTTAAGTACTATGACACTAGGAAATCAAGTTGAGATTAGAACTCATATCTTATGTCTGAAGGCTAGTTATTCTATACCAGAAATCTTTAACTTATTTAAATTTTATTTTCACTTCTTTAACTTCAAACTTTGTGCTAAATAAAATATTAGTAATTAAAATAATAAAAAAATAAAAACTAGTATGTCTCTGACAGAAATAAGGAAATATGACAAATGCATAGTCTTCTCTCTTGACTTCTTACTCTACACCTACCACCTGACTTTTGGGTCTCAAAGTACATATAGAGAAGTTTTGGGTTTCTGTTATACAATTTTTAAAATCATTCTTTCATCCACATATTAAAAAAGGGTTTCAATTAGCATGTCCCTCTGAGCTAAAACATCATGTCAATAAACTCATCATATGGCACTCACACCAAAACATAGATTTTAAATCTTGTCCATGGCTATATCTGCCCATCACTAGGAAGTAAAGAAAGGAAAGACACAAACACATGAAAATACACACACATACTCTAAAATATAACTTTTTCTGTTCATTTAAATATACAAACTAGACATCACTAAAATAATTTCAAAGCTGAAAATTGATAATTGAAAGAACTTGGTAGTTCCCCAAGTAAATTAATGATGACTTTATGTAGCTCTCCACATTATTTTTTTTGTTTCCTATGTAAAATCTCCAATTTTTAGATCTTGCAAATAATATATGTATTCACTGATACCCAATAAACTCAAAATGCCAAATACTAGAGAACTTAATTTCCTAAATTACTCAAACTATTTTGAAAAACAAAATGGCTACTGTGACTTTTTCTAAAGACTTAAAGTGACTTTTGGCATTGAACTTTCATTCCTTGTTTACTCCAGCTTCAAGCACTTTTATTATTTTCTTCTACCACATAACATTTGCTAGAGATTTTCTCTGCTAAGAGTACTGGTTGTACTCTTGATCATTAAATTTCTGATTAAATTCCAAAGCCAGGATACAGGAGAGATATTTAAAAAATACAAAAATAATGTAAAGTCAACTGTGAGGTAGTCAGTGTGATACTTCTTTTATATTAAAAATAGTTTTAATTAAACAAAATGGAAAGCTGTGATCATGATCAAACCCAAAAATCCAGTTCAAGATTTATAAAGCAATGAGCACAATAAAGAATATTAATTTTTCCCCCTCAGGGGAAAATAAAACAGTAGCCTTAACTCATGTATTAGTATATTAATGTGCATCAGATGAGCATCTGAAATCACTGAGCTCTTAATCAAATTCAGTCATGATACTCCTTAGGAAGAGAGGTATAAAGTAAATATGAACATTATTGCTAACCAAAAGAGAAAAGGTTGTCCATTTAGTCTGACCAAAAAAAGAAGCTTGAAAAGTGAAAACAACTTCCCTTACATGTGAAAATACACATAAACATGTGCACACACATACACATGCACAAAAGGGCCAAGCACTCTCTTTATTTCCCTGTCCTGATTGTCACAGCAAGTCCTTCTGATTTCTCTATATAGTGGTTCACTTACATTCCAATCATCAGGCCAATGTAGGCTTTGGCACTACTGTTTAAAGCAGCTTCAAGTTCCATCCCTCAAGCTTAAACCCCAATATAAAAAGGTTTATTGTTTTGTCTTCTTCCCTGTTAGGCTGATCCCAACTTTGATGCCCCTTTGCAGACATTTGCTGTCCTAGTGGTACTCTAAATTGACAACTGACAAATCACACTCACTTGCCTTTTTGGAATTCTGATAAAGAGTTGTCTATGTACTAGTGTCAAGCTCAGTTCATAACACATAGAAGGTTCATGTTCTCATAACTGATATAATCCTTTCAAAGAATAGAAGTCTGTATCATGGTAATATTCCATGTCTTGATCTAAATTCTGGCTCTGAATTCCATTTTCAAACTTGTGTTGTGTGGCAGAGTAAAGAAAAATGTTCAATTCGTTTGTGGCGTTAAGTACCACAAACCTATACTCTCAAACCATGTGCAGGAACATGTAAGGAAACCCTGTTGTATCATCTTGACCTGTTTGGACCAACTAATGTCAGAGTTGTAAAGTTTGTAAAGTTTCTAGAGTTTGGTTAACCACTGATTAAGGTGCTCAAATGATGAGCTAAATTTCAACTAGTCAGATATGAACTCTTTTCACTAATTCTAGAAGAATATCTGATATCAAGATGAAAAAAACATTACGTGATCTATGTCAATAACTTACATTTCTGTACCCATGAAGACATCACTAATCAAACACAGGACACTAAACTGTTGGATTTAGGTAAAGTCTTAGAGTTCTTTTGTCCACATCTCTCCAGGCAGCCACTACAAATCAACTACACTTGGCAGCCAAAATGAAACCTCTCTTCCACTCTCAGTCTAGTGTCATGCTTCACCTTCTAATGACCCAGTGTGAATAAATTATGATGCTATGTCAGTGGCTTTAACAGTCTCCTCCATGCTTTTCTGAGAATGGCTATATCTCCAAAAGCTGCGAAGCTAACCCTTTATGAATTCAAAAGTTTTCCTAGGCATTCTCTTTCACCTTTCACTTTTACTTATCCTACTTACCCAGAATTACAGTTTTCTAGCCAATTGTTCTTTACCCAGACTGTCTTTTTCTGCCAATTCCATCAGAAGGAGAAATCACTAGACAGTCTACCCAGTTATAAATTTGGCTTTTCCTCAAGCCCACCTTTTGGATTTCTTCTTTAGTTTTGTACTCTACAGAACACAGGCAAGTGCCAGCCCTTCACCAGTCCTGACACAGACAGCAGGAGAAAAACACCAGCCTAATTGTTAATAATTTTTAATAATGAAGAGGACTCAGATGAATCTCAAGATAGGACAAAAAAGATGGATCAAAGTGGCACTATATAGGTAAACATATTTACCTATTCAAGAGGCTGGTATCAATTGATGTCTCTCATTAAAAGTTTTAACTTACAAAGCAGGTTAGATCAGTTAGGGTATGTGGGTATATGTATGTGCACACATGCATACCTCTGGCCATTTATTTTACAAGGATAAATATTCTAGAATTCCTTATGCAAAAATCAGAATTTGATTTATACATAATTTTTATTTATACATACTTTTATACACACACACACACACACACACACACTACATGAAGTAAAATACCAATTACATGTCAAAATCATTATGCAGGTCTGTGAACCAAATATCTCTCTTCTATGAGTATCTGTATATCCATTTCATCCTGTCTCAAAGAATGATATGAGGTTATCACTTCGAAAAGGATTTATGAATGTTCATTAGTTACAGGCAAGAGTTTTAATTTTATATTTAAGCTAATGCTTCCCAGTGCTTTTTATTTTAAAAAATTCCTTTTGTATATTTGAGTACTGTGATATGGGTTGATCTGTCTCCTGATATCCTCATAATAAACCTCCTATGTGAGGTTCTACTGACCACTTCATTTCCCATTAATAGCTCCTTTCATAAGTCTAGTCCAACTAGGATCACTTTTGACTGGATATATTCCAAAAGCCAGTAGATAATAAGTTTTTCCTTACTGTATTAAATGATAAATATGATTTACAAGTCATTCTGATGAAGCTTTTAGACATATCTTCTAGAGAAATTTCAAGTCTGATATCCACTGAGAAGGTGACTGGTATGACTGGTCTGTAGACTCATTTTTGTCTTAAGTTGAATAAATCATTTGTAATGTATTCTACCTGACGACCTCCTGACACACATATATCCACAAAGACAGAGGTCTTAAAAACTGCTATCTACTTTTTGGGTTAAGCTATATATCATCAAATGATGTGAAGCCTAGGTAAAAAACAAACAAAAAAACAAAATCTTGAAGTATTTCCTGGTGGTTCTGGATAAATGCTGATGAGAAGACTTGTATAAGTAGAAACTGTTGCTAGTGTGAGTCAGCAAGTTACTTTGATATTCATCACACTTATCTTAAGCTGACAGGTCTTTAAGTACACTAGGAAATCAGAAGTGCTGAGATGATCAGGAAGATAAGAAAATGAGAAATGTCTCATTCAGCCTTCAAAAAGTGGAGACCTATAATTTATTGAATTAAAAGCTAATAAATGGCACAGGGAAATTTAATGCAGATGAAAATGACATATCTGTCTTTTTGTCTTCTTGTTTTACTGACTTTTAGATGACATATTGGGAGACAGGATAAGAACACAGGGAATCACAAAAATTTCAGTTTTAGATTCCTTCTGGAATGTTCCTGCATTTTAAGCAAATACGCCCAAGGCAAACATGTGGCAAGTTTACCAGACGGGTACATTTTTAAATCTGGAAGCATAATTATTTATTGCAAATCATTTGCCTAATTGATTGGCAACATGTTATAGTTGAAAGTTCTGGAACTGAATCAGAAGTTTGGAAGACTCTGTGCTTTGGGTCATGCTAACTGGTGTTGAACTCTCAAGTCTACTTTTTTCTCTTTTTTTAACTGTGTATAAACATAACACAAACATATTTTTTCATCTATAAATATCAGAATTAAATGTGATGATGTGAGTTAAGTGTCCAGCTCTCTACCTGGAACATTTTGGATTCACTACAAATGTTAGCTTCCTTTTTTCTCTTACTCATGTCTATCTTCTATAAATTGCTTCCCCTCTGTAGACCCATTTCTTTATCTACAAAAACAAGAGCTTACTCTGGATGACCTCAAGTACTTCCCATATCTGAAATTCTATGATTCTATGATACACAGCGTTGGGTAGACATGGTTATCTAAACAGGGGTGGTATTGGGCAAATAAAATCAATGTGTGAAGCTGTGTTGTAAAAGACGTTGAAGAACAATAAATATATCTGCCTAAAAACATGCAAAAATTTTAAACTTTAAAACAGTGTACAAGCTAATCAAAATATACTCTTTGGTAAACTTTAAATTCTTGACTAGAAACTTTCCAATTTCTAATCTAGAACTTTAAATATCGATCTTTATCACCTTATCAGCACCCCAGGTTGTTGACAGGGCTGTCAGAGTATAGATCAATCATAATTTTAAGTCGAATGAAATTATTACGGTCTATGTAAGCATTTTTCATGGAAGTTGGCATCTCTGGAAAAATATACTTTTGAAGCTACCTATACCATCTCAAGAAAGAAGGGAGAGTTCAGAAGAACAAATCAGAACAAGAACCAAGTAGAAGTTTTGTTTCTAGCTATACTGTGGTTTGGCTGTGAAAAAATGACCTCTCAGCATCCTATTGAGAATCATGCCTTAATGGAAGACATCTTTTTTCCTCCCTGCCATGAATATGTCTGAGAAACTGCAGAATAAAAATGCAAAATAACAACTATATTTAGATACACTCCCACACAGATTCTAAAGCTTAATATTTCACTGAACACAACATGGAAAGACTGAATTAATATCCATAACTCTTCCACATCACTCATGCTTCAAAGTTCTGTCATAGATTTCTTTGCCCTACACAGTTGCAAAATTAGCTAACAACAGTAATCCTTCTTTAATATAACACTCAATTGCACTTCATAAGAAAAAGTTCATTAGATTTATTATTCTTTTGAATCTGTATATTAACAGAATTTTCATTGATGTTGCCATAAATGACAGATTTCTACCAAATAAAAATTAAATATGAGTAATTTTAAAATAATTATTTATAATCCAATTCTAAGTACAATAAGATAATCATAATATCAAAATCATTTATGGTATAGTCTATTCTCAACATTGTAACCAACTAGTTATGTCACATTGCACAAATCATTTAACTTTTATGACACTCATTTGTTCTCTATGTAAAATGCAGCACTGGTAGAAGTGATTTCTCAAGTTCATTCTGAGTTTTACACTTGGCTATTCTTAGTGGAATATATCCCACAAACTGATCATTGAACAGAGCCCGAAATTTACTAAAGATTACAACCATGCAAAATTGAAGAAGGATAGGAATCAAATGCATTCATATCCCATCTGATCTCGGAAGCTAAACAGGGCCAGGCCTTTTAGTACTTGGGTGAGAGCCCTCCTAGGAAGACCAGGTGCTGTAGGCATAAATTAATTAATTAATTAATTTCTGAAAGAATATACAGCAAATCTTGTTAGAGATTACCACTGGGAGAAGGTACAAAATAGTTTGTTTCCCACTTAACATTATAAATAGCAATTAAAAAATTATTCAGCCTTGACTAATAAATTTAGTCTCAAGTTCGGGGGCTGTTTAGAGCAATTAATAATAGAATTTACATTATTATACAAGTGGAATAAAATTAAAATTGTAAATTTAGGCATATTTCTTAAAATCATCTTATTCTATATTTCTAAAATTAATCTACAACAATGATAATAACAAATAACTCTCAACAGTCTTTTTTCTACATTGTCTTGGGGTCAAACTTCTAAAATGGAATAAATAAAAAACACTGAAATTTTAGCAACACTAAGGTCTATTCTAGAATCACTAAATAATTCTGTATATGGAATTTTATGCTTTATTAAACTAAACCATTTAAAATATACAGCAACTTTTGGACATCAATGTTTTTTATTAAATGAGATAGTATTTTAGACTTGCAAAAACAATTCTGATCATGATGTCAGGGAACCACTTTTGTGTATTCACTGGTTCATTTAATAAGCATTCACTGAGCACTGGTACCTTTACAACATGGGTGTGATAGTATCTATGAGCCCTCTTAAGTTATTGCTCAAGAGACTTATGTTTTATAGACAGAGAGTTCTCATACTGCCCAAATAACAGTATATTTTGCCCAAAGAATGATTTTTAAATGACCCTCCCTTTGCCACAGCTCCAAAGAAAATTCTGATAAATGGCAAAGAGAATAGAGTAGCAAATAGAACAGCGATCTGTCCTTGGAGTAAAAGAGAAAGAAAGCCAAAAGAGCTCTCCTCAATTTTCTTTCATTAGTAATGGAGGAAGGCACAGTTTTTGTGGAGAATATTTTTAAAAAGCAAATGTAGCATAAATATCAATCTATTAAAGACCTAGTAATGAAAGATCATTCTTTAAGCAAGTAAAATAAGTAAAGCCTAAGATGTTTTTGGCAATTAGTAATAAGGTCCTTGAAGCAAGAAACAGTCATTGCAGTCCAGATATCATAGAATGGCATTAAAAATAAAAAAGTCATACCTTGAAATACTATTTTATAGGTGAATTTTCATCAGGTTTTTAGTGATGAGGAAGTAGGAATTTATAAGAGAACAAAAATGAATATATATATATATATATATATATATTTATCCACATATATACATATGTTGTGTGTGTGTGTGTATGTGTGTGCGTGCGTGCGTACATGCGTGTGTGTGTGGAGGGGGACAGAGAGAGAGAGAGGGGCCCATTTTTTTCAATACATCATTTTATCAGTCTCGTAAAGTTCCATGTTAGATAACTACTGCTATGACATTACAGGTTCATCTGGACAAAACTTTTTAATTATTATAGTAAACCTTTTGGTGCCATGAATGGGTAAGTCATGTAAGTGGTACCTCTTATTGAATCCTATAATTCGGGAAGGAACATATAAGGTTAGAATGGCATTTTATGGTATTTAGATGAATGATGCAAAAAGGCTTAAAGCCTATTCTGCCAATCAATCCTCCTGAATGAAAGTTGCTACCAGGGCTATACCTTTAAAAATTTATAGCAAAATGGCAGATATATTTTCATTTTATCATTAGGCTGGCCAAGAGCTGATGATTATGACTTACAATGTACCATAACCCAAGCAAGAGTCCCTCAACCAACTTACTTACCCAGTTGCATGAAGGAAGTAAGAAAAAGAAAAAAGAGAGTAACAGGTAAGTGTGTGACCCTTTGATATACATTGATTCTGCCCACTGGTTCCCATAGTCTAATTGACATCATGTAATGTCTCTCTCCTTTTGGGATTGCCATGGGCAAAGGGGTAGAATTATATTTCCTTCTCCCACTGCTTTAAAGAGGGTCCCGAATATTAGTTCACTTATGTACAAACATGCTTTAACTAGCACTCTGCTAGATAGCAAGATTATAAAGAAGAGTACATTCTTATTTCCTGCTCTTATTTTAGTAAATTTAAGAAATCTAGTGAAGCTATTATTCATCCACTTTATTATTTTAAATTTCTTGTATACACTATAATATATAGAACAGAGATCCATGTTCAAATGATCAGATAAATATGTAAGAAAAAAGGGAATGATAGGTCTGGTGCCAATTTGGCCATTTTCTGCCATATTAAAAGAGGACACATATTACTCAGCTTCAGCCAATTGTTGTCATGTAAAAATTTTCCAAGTATTTTCAGATCTTCTTATTTTTAGGAGACTCTAAAAATTGAAATATTTTATGTAAAATTTCTATATTTATAAACATACTTATTCAAATTAAAAATAAATATGCATAACAAATAGAACAGAACTATAAATCATATATCAATTTTAGAGTTAGATTATAGATGTTCAAAAACTGGTAAATTAATAGCAGCACATTCTATGGATTTCTACTAAACAGAAATATTAAATAGAAGAATTTAAAATAACTATCATATAGTTTATTTGGGGGTATTATCATCATCAGTGGGTAACTGCAATTTAGATGAACATGCTTGAATGTTGTCTACTAGTTTAAAAATTATTTCAATTTTGTAATTCTTATGCACATTTAGGTAATATTATAAAGATGTCTAACATTTGACCACAAAACCTGTGAATTTAGTAAATGAATATGTCTGTATTAGAAGTTTTTATATACTCTGTCTGAGTCTATTCTCTGTAACAGAGGATTCCAAATATTTGACCATAAAGCAACAGTGAAATAAGTATAAATGGATCACCTAGAAAATTATGAAATTTGTACATTCTCAGGCTCTATCTTGAGTAAATCTGACAGAGAATCTGGAAGTTTTATTTTGTTTTGTTTTGCTTTGTTTTGTATAAAGATTTCATCTTAGTCTATTAGGCAGCCACAATTTGGATTCACATTTATAAGGGCTTCAGAAGAAACATAAGACATGTGCCCCAACCACACTCACTTGATGCTTTTACAAAACAAACAAACAAAAAAAACAATGAACTAGTATCAAAACACTAGGACAAGTATAAGCTACTACAGTATTCTCTTATATCATCACATTTAGCATAGATACATGCTGAAGAATTCAGAGATTCAGAGTGAGATCTGCTATAATCAGGAATGCCTGCTTGACTAGAAGGATGTGGGGTGGGATTTTGTAGGGTTGTTTGAATGTGGATATCTGAGGAGGGAGTGAAATAAACTTTCATTTGAGAGAAACAACATGGCTCAAAGTCTCTGAGCAGAAATGGATATTAATATGTTAATGAGGTAGTAATAGAGACCTTGAAATTCATACAGTGGTTTAGATTATATGGTAGGAGGTAGTATTTGAGGACAACGAAATTGGCAAGCTTATAAAGGACAGATTCCAGAGTGTAAAGAATAGGGTCATGAACATGCAGATTAAAGAAAAATAATTTAATAAGTGTAAAAATAGAAGGGTAGTTCAATTTTCAGATGAGAGCAGTGATAAGAATGGGTGACTGGTTTTATTTAATATTTAATAAAAGAAAGTTATAAGTTTAAATTTAGTAGTCTGTATATGTAGATAATAATTTTCTTCATGAGATTTTTTTATACCAATCCCAATTATTTTGTTTGGAAATTTGCATAATAATATGCTTAAAGATAAGTCTAGTTTGTAGTCTAGTCAGGAACCACATAGACAACAACAATGGTAATGAAGGTACCAAAGTGAGGGAGCCCAGCCTGCATGAACTTCTGGGAACACTGCTGACATCCCTGAAGAAAGCAACATGGAGGAGAGGCAGGCTTATACCAACTCTCACATGTCCAAGCAAGACTTCACTTCACACTATTTGCAACTTTTGGAGTGAAAGTGGCTTGTGTAACTTTATCTCTCCCTCCCCAGTGGTTGTCAGAAGGGTGACTTAGGGGAACCAGAAGAGCAGTTGCTCCCACTGCGCATTCTCCAGAAGTAGAAAGTTATTCACTTTCTAGCAATACCCAACTTACAGGCTGCAACTTCCTAAGGCTGAAGCATTACCTTTGGGCTCAGGGTAAGTTATTGAAATAAAAAAGAAAAAAAAAAAAGACTAACCAACTCTGCTAGTTATCTTTCTTATATTTCATTCTCACTGGAAACCAGAACATCCTTCTATGGGGGATTTCTTCTACACTGTAGAGAAGTACCGAGTTTTCTAAACTCACTGGTTGTCTTTGAATGGGTAGGTAGGTCCACAGCTGGTTCTGCTCTGCACTCTCCCTATAGAAACCCCAGAAAGAAAAATATTTATGTTATAACACTGAGCATCAGATTCCTACTTGATCATAAGAAGAGATCTTTTTGAAGGATTTTGACACTTTGAATACTCTTTACAATTTTCTTCCTCAAAAAAACATTTAATCACATTATATAGTATCCCAGAACAAAGCTTTTAAAAAATCATAAGTTTTTTTGTTTGTTTATTGGTTGGTTTTATAAATTCTCAACTGAAAATTTAGGGGATAGATTTATCCTTTTATCGCTTTGCTTTACCTTCTTGTTAAAAACTTTAATTCCAGTGTGTGGGCATATTACCACAAGCAATCATTAATTTTGTATTTTTTCTCAGTAAATCTTTTCACTAAGCAAATAGTTATTATGGGGTTTCTAAGTGCTAGGCCCTGTTTTAGACACTTGGGACACATATGTGGACAAAGGAGACGAAGACTTTTATCCTCATGGAGTTTCTATTTTATGAAACTCCATGAGGGGAGAATGACAACACAAAATAAATTAGCTGTAAGTACATATGTGATAGACATTTTCCCCAGGCTTTTTAATATGAATATATTAAACTTGAAATATTTTCACAATGTGTACTCGTATAGGTTTTTTATTTAACATATCAATTACTTAATACTTTGTGGTATTTGTTTTACCACATACATATCCATTTCTATATCCTTCTCAAGATAGACATTTGAATAATACATTTTGGTGCATAGTGAAATGTTTTCCAGCCCAATCTTAGAAAATATTCTCCTTACTAGAAGGGAATATAAGAGTACTGAGGGTTTACATTGGAAGTATAAATATAAGATAACTATAACCTACAGCAGAAGAACAATAGAGAAAACTTGGAGAGGACATAAGTTTCCATCCTGTTTTGAGTACCATCCATGCCTACAAGCATAAGTATGCCAGACTGAGCAGTCATGAAGATGACTTCAATGAAGTGAACAGAAATACTGTCAAGAGGTCAGCAGCAACCTCTAAAGTCCCATCCCAAAGACATGGACAAAAATTAGAGTATGCTCTAGTATATAGAAAAAGTGTGTACTTTAAAATTAATTCTAGAGGTATGTCTTTGAAATAATGTTCTTAAATATTGAGCAAGTGCAGTACTCGTGATAGAGGTAGATTTGGGCAGGAGAATCAGACAGATTTGGTCACTTAAAAAGCAATTCTGGATATTTGTTTGAAGTTGTTTCCCAAGGCATAAAATTAGGATAATAATGCTTAGCACAGGAAATTGTTGTTAAAATTAACAGGATAAAACCATTAAACAAAAGTAAATGCTTAATAAGTAGTAGCCACATTATTATTACCATTATTAAATTTCTATAGAAAAATAATATAGCTAGGAAAAAAATAACCTACTGTTCCTTAAAGGTCCCTGAAGAAAAAATATCCATAGGAAAACAATTATTTTTAGTACTAAAAAAAAAGTAATGATTAAAGACTGCATGGCAGCCTCAATAAGATTGGGATAGATACTGGCCCCACCATTTAATGATCATGGGGCTTCTGAAAATTATTTAATCTCTGGAAATCTGGATTTTTAACTGTAAAAAATTTATCTCAAAGTCTTTATTGTATAAATTAAATGGTACACATTGTATAATTGTGTCATTGTGCCAATAAGAACTCATTATTATCACCTATTATGCTAGACATACTACGTTAAGTAATATACAGTATCACCCTAATAGAGTATCACTAATTTCCCATTTAAAAAATCAATTTAGTTTAGCTGTCTAAAGGGCAATGAATAAAATAACAACAAAAGGGGCACTGGGTCATCTATAGTTATTAATGTAGGTAATTCTAGTTTTGAAGATTTTTTTTCATTGCAAAGGAAAATTAAATAAGGGTATATTGAAAGGACTAGATAGATTTGACTACATTTCTTCATAAACACTTAATCTTAGATTTATTTTGGAAAAATCTACATTATGTATATTACCTAGATTTTGAACCTATAGACATATTTCATCTACTACTAAAAGATTTTAAAAATGCTTTGATCAGGTATATCTGGTTCGATTATTTTTTTAGTTAGAGAAATGTATTGAACTCCAAAGATCTAAACTGCAGGACAAACTATAGCAGTTTGGTTGGTAGAGTTAGCATCTCTATTTCATACACACACACACACACACACACACACACACACACACACACACACACTCATCCACTGCCATACCTTTAAACATAGCCCCAGGACAGAACTCTAACAGAGCAATCTCCTCTTTTAAAAGTAGTTGAATGTACAAAGAATAACACTGTGGTATCTCCTGCACATTGTGAAATCAAAAGAAGTTTGCAGCTAAACAATGTAATGATTACAGATTGTTTTGTGTGTGTGCAGAATTATTTTTCTTGTGGGTGGTCAGTGTTAGGCATCTAACAAGGCTCATTCAGGGCAAGAACAACTGTAGTTGATACCTCATGTTTCTGAAATCAGGGTTGTCATGTCAAGAAAAGCTATCTCTATTCCACATGCCAGAAAGAGGGAACTTATAGGCACTAAACCAGTGGTCTCTTTCCCTTGCCAGTGATTGGTTTATGACTATGTTTGAAATATGATTCTAGGGACGACTTAGAAAAGTTGGTTGAATTGTTTGTACAAGAATTTCTCTTACTTCAGAAAAGAAACACAGGAAGAGATGGTACTTTATACCATTTCCAGAGATTATCATGTCTGGATATGTAGCAATCCAGAAATTAAAGCAAAAGAATAAAAAAAAATCAACATCATTCTCTGTTAAACTTCTTATGTAAAATAATAAACTTCTTAAAGTCTGATGATTTGAATCTTTTGATAGCCCTAAATATTTTGATGGTTCTAAATAATCCATGTTCAAATGAGCACTGATTCCAGTCCATTTGACTCCCAAATAATTCTTTAATATATTCTTTCCTTTCTGTTTCTACTATTTCGACTCATATTCTCATAATCTTTTAAGTTGACTATGAAGAAATACTTGTTCTTAATCCTCATCCAAAACATTTTTCAATAAAAAAAGACATAAAAGTTTTCCACCACTAGCTCACAATCCTCTAATAGTTCATTTCTTATAAAATAAATTCTAAATCCCTAGTTTGCTCTAAGGCCTTTCATTGTCTATTTCAATATTCTTTACTAGATTTTTCTCTCATGTTTCCATCTCACAAACTATTTATTCTATGTTTACTCAACTACTGGTGACCTACTAGCCTATTTTACTGGTAATAGTTGTACTAATGATGGCCCTTACTCCCAGGAGCATCTCTGATGCTAAAATCCTGATGCTAATTAAAATATATCAAAATTCTTGATGCTCAGTGATCAAAACCAAGCAAATCAAAAGTGACGAAATTTAAGTAAAACGACAAAGTGAGAAAAGTAGGCATTAATCTCCATTTTACCAATAATAAACAATGTTAAATAAAATTCTTAAGATTATATACCTGATGAGTGGCAGAGCTGGAATCTGAATCCAGATTAATCTGATTCCAGATCCAACAGTTCTGTTTGCTACACCATATTACTTCTCTACATCTCACTCACATCCCTATGAAATGTATTTGTCTACACAAAATACTTTAAAGCTATTGACAGTCTTAAAAGATAACACTATCTCCTACACATTGTGATATCAAATAAAGTTTACAGTTAAACAATGTATTGGTTGCTAATGGCCCTGTGTGCAGAATTACTTTTCTTGTAGGTGGTCAGTGCTGGGCATCTAACAAGGCTCATGAAGGACAAGAACATCTGTAGTTAGCATCTTGTGTTTCCAGGATCAGAGCCATCATTTTGTTCTAGACTCATACTTGTCTTTCACTCTAAATTTTTTTCAAACCAGAACATTGATCTGAAACAAAGAAAGTGAACACTATCGCTTTTTAAAAATGCAGAATCCAGATCTCCGATTAAAATTGCATTTTGAGAAATTCAGGTGATACGCATGTACATTCAAGTTTGCCAAACACACTAATTTAAAGAGGTGCAAGATGTCCTAGTTGTATTGAGAACACAAACCTTTTTCTCCCCTAAATCCAGTCTTTAAAATATCACTTACTAACTTCTTTTGTACATCCAACCTTGATTGCAAACACAGAATTTAAGAAATGTTTTATTTTAGTAAGAGAAATAAATGAAGCAAACAGGAATAAATTAATTCTGTGGTTTATTAAATAGTAATATTTCCTTTGTGCATTATTTTTCTCTGAAATTCACCTCTATTTTAAAACTAAAACCATGCATAAGTAGTTAAAGGCAGAGAGTTTCCTCATTTGGACCATTTGAAAAAAGCAAGAAACTTCCCTGTGGACAATGGTGTATCATTCCAAATCTATAACTAACGATTAGCTAAGAGAATTTCACCATAAAATATCATGGGCTTTATTTCAATATTTTTATTGTTTTATTTTATTTTCAAAATAAAATAAAATGTGATTGAAACCTCATTAAATTTTAACATCAAAACATATTTTTTTCTCCTAAGATTTATGAAGAAAAGAACAAATTCACATATGCTTTATCTGTAAGAGGGCATGCTCACTTACAAGGAGATATAAAATGTGTACCTTTGTGTTGTGATTGCCTATGTGCTGTTATAGGAGGATAAAATTTCCCTTTTTCCCTGTACAGCATTGACTTTAGACAAGCTGTTACCATAAGTGTATGTTTTCTGGGACTCGACATGCAAAATGTATAAAATTATATATTTGTTGTTTAGCTCTTTAGTTTACATAAATAAAAACATCCTGCAACACACCACACAGACTTTTGTTCATTTTAGATATAACATTAGGAAATGGAACAATTTTACTCAATGCATGGTAGGCTGTGCTTGCTGGGGAAGAATACAGTTATTAAATTGAATCAGCTTTTCAAAGTAATCAAACCAACTAAAGTCCTAGAATATTCCATAAGAGTAAAGTTGTTTTCTAATCTGCACTGAGATCCTATTTAATAAGGCCATTTTCTTATCAAACTATATATTTGGGAACAAAATATTGTATTTTAACATGATACTATGAGCATTTTAATTCTGTTAGGGCCAAAATAATGATAAACATGGATAATAGTAATAATCTCTTTCCCCAAAGAGTCCTAGAAATCCTAATTTACTGACTGGTAGCTACTTTCACTAAGTAGAAATGCAGTAATTTAATAATCTTACCATAGCAGTTTTCACTAAAGAAAATTAACTAATTCATTATTGCTTATAATTTGCTGAGGCTTAGCTGTCATATTTGTAAAATCAGCAGGTTCTGAAAAAAATACAAGTTTTAAATGAATGTTCAGTTTTCCCCTAAACACATAAATGATACAATTACTTAGCTCCCTCTAGTGCCAATTTCTAATATAAACTTAATTGTAATAACCTTGTTCACCATGCAATTTCAGAGCAAATTAAAATTTTACTTGGCAATAATTAACAAGTAAACTTTCAAGGGTTTAGGAAAATGAGTTTGGGATCAAAACTAAGCAGAATTCAACTGATGACACTGTCATAGGTGGCTCAAGGCTACATTTAAAATAATGGGTATTTCTTTGCAAATTTCATTTTATATGTTTTAATTAAAAACAAATAAACCAAGACAGTAGTAAAAGAATATTGATTAAAAAAATCAACACATACCATTGAATAACTTAATACATCTCAATTCAGCTATAATAACCTCATTTAATTTGTGATTTGTAGTCATTATTATTTAAACAAAGTTAAAAATCCAAGAAGAAAGACCTTAATGTTCTTATCAAGGTATACAGAAAGAACATTTAATTTGCAATAGTGAATAAAAACAGAGCAGAAAGAAGATATGAATTTTAAGAAATAACCAAAAACATCTAACTTAATAAAATTACTTACTAGTACATATATTTCCTTAGGATTTCTCTTAGACTAAAGCACATAAGTGAAGATTTTTATTCCCATATAAAAATAACATATATGACTTTTAATAGATAATTCAAATTGTATTGAGTGCATTTGAAGACCAGGTGACACAATTAAAAGTAAGAGAGGAAACAGTCATAAAAATAATTTCACTGAAAAAATTTCAATAAAAGTAATGCTTTACAGAGAAATTACATTTTTTATAACAATTTGTATTTTTTGTTTATTTTATAATATAGTATAAGGGCTAAGAGGGACAAGAGCAAAAATTTTGAAATTAGATGATTTATATTTGATTAATAAAATTGTTGACTGTAAGTCTGTGTAAAATGCAGATATTACTTCCATTTAATAGGGTTATTATAAAAATTAAAGAAGATATCTGTGAAACACAACTAAATAATTACAACTAATAACTTTTTCTCCAATATGTTGGTAATGAATGTTCACAGAATAAACATAATTTAAAACTGAATTATACTTGTGATCACTGAAAACATAACTTTATTACTGTTAGAAATATCTAGGAATTAACATTTAAAAATCTCTTTTTTGAATAATTGGTGATACTTAATAAATAATAAAAATGATAAACTGTTCTTTTTCTGAGTGAAGAGATGTTAGAGAGAAAATTGTGAAAAATGTTTCTAGTTATCTGAAATTTGCTGTGAATTTACAAACTCAATGAAGATGATTTTAAAAATATTTTTAAATATTTCATAAGTTAGAATAAATAAGTAAACATCCTACAATGACTATAGTCTTCTAAATATTATTTCTAAATCTTAAGAGATAAATCCTAGTAACCAATATAACAACCTAAGTGCTTGATTAATATTTTAGAACTTCATCTTTCCTCCTCATTCTTGATTCAATGAAAGAAACACTAAAGTCACTGGGAAATGAAAGAAACACTAGAAGTCACTAGGAAAGTGAAGTTTTTCTTCTTGTTGGAAATTGGAGAGTAGCCTCTATATCTTCCAAGGGGTAGTTACTTTCTTGTCTTATTTACCTGTAGCTATAACTCTCTTGATTAATCACTATTGCCTACTGTTGTACTCTTTTCATTTTTAATTGGATAGATTTCGTGGGGTAAGAGTAAAACTAAAACCACATTTAAAAAAAATCTTCCCTTAGGACTGGAAATACAAGTTAGGTTAACTTTCCAGTGGAAAGCTGAAATGTGATTTTTTTTTTAATTTTAAATTTTCTGGGAAATTTAAACAACTCCCAGAGAGAAACTGTTAGCTCTCTCCAGGCTCAGGTACATGGAATATACAAATTTCTAGAAAAAGAAAATTGATCTAAGTTTTAATACATCTTTAAAATAAGACATCATTCCAGTATTCCTGATTTTTAGCCTTAAGAAATTTCAGATCGCTATGACATTTAATATTGAAAATGTAAAGAATATAAAGAATCACAGTGAAAACAGAAGGCCATGCATTTGGTCAAAGGATGTTAGTAGAATTAGGTAGTGGAAGTAAATTCCATATATACCTAAGTAAACTACGTTAGTGGGTTCTCAATATCAGCAGAAAGTCAGGTAATCTTAGTCTACCTATGGATTGCTAGAGGCCAATAGCTAATGAGGTAACTACATTTAATCAAAATTATCCCTTAACTAAGTTCCAGTTTCCTTGTACCACCCACCTTGTCTATATAGTATGGTTTTACTGTAATCAGAACCTTTCTTAGAACAAGTTAACTCTACTTTCATTTATAGATATGAGCTACATAGTTAGAATTGTCCTAATTATACAGTAGGTTGCTGCCCAGAAAATAAGTCTACTTGTTGAGTGCTTATAGAGAAAACTATGTATTTCCTGGAACAGTGAAGATGAATTTTAAATTTCCATTTTTGAGGGTTGCATTATTGTAAAAAGAGTTAAGTACCATGCAGATAAATTAGAATTATGTTTTAAAAACATATTTTGAGAAACTGTTTTGACAGTTTTTCTCTTATCACTAACTCAAGCTTACATCATAAGAACTTGAGTGGAATAGAATATAGTCACCCATTTATGGCTGGATAAAAAACTAATAGTAACAGCAATATGAAAGCAACAAAAACAGCTTTTCATGGTTCTCATGTTCTCCAAAGCTTTCTTTGTATTAACTCACTTAATCTTCCCAATTACCTTATAACTTAGGTATTATTATTTTATTTTACAAATAAGAAAACTGAGGTACAAATAAGTCGAGTAATTAAGTCTACAAAGATACAGTCTACAAAATCAATAAGTAGAAAAGCTGTAAAGAAATTTAGGCAACATGACTCCAGAAACTGAGCCTTTAGCTGACCAAGTAGTGTTCTAAACATGACATAATAATAACACAATAATAATACAAATTTACATTTCTTTGACAATTGGCAGTTTTAAAAGTAATATCTATTAATTCATTTGTCTCATTCAATCTTCACAAAATTATTAGGGACATGCCATATCACTTCTCTTAAAAATGAATAAGCAGAAGTGGTTCTGTGACTCTCCTAGATCATACTCTGAAAGATGTGAAAAATAGAATAAAGAAAAAAGTTGTTTTCATTCATAATCTAATAGTTAATGCTCACAATCATAAAAGTGTATAATTTTTAATTCATTAAGAGGTTATCACTTTGAAAATCAGAGAAATCTACTTTTATTTTCTTAAAGAATTTACTAAAATATAGATAACATACAATAGTGTATTAGTTTCAAGTATACACCATAGTTATCCAACATTTATATACCTAAGGAAATGATCACCTTGATAAGTCCAGCAACCACCTGGACTTATACAATGCTATCACAGTATTATTGACTATATTCTATATGCTGTACACTACATCCCCATGACTTATTTGTTTTATACCTAGAAATCGGAACCTCTTATTTTCCTTCAACTCCTTCCACTTTTTTATTTTCAATTGTAGTTGACATTCAGTATTATTTTATATTAATTTCAGGTGTACCACATAGTGGCTAGACCTTTATATAACTTACAAAGAAATCCTTCTGACTAGTCTAGTACCCACCTGGCACAATACATAGTTATTACCATTTTACTGACTATATTCTCAATGCTTTACTTTATATCTTCGTGACTATTTTGTTTACTACCAATTTATACTTTTAATCTTTTCATCTTTTTCACCCCGCCCATCCAATACCCTTCCCATCTGGCAACTATTAGCCTTTCCCTGGATCTATGAGTCTGTTTCTGTTTTGTTTGTTTGTTTTGTTCTTCAGATTCAACATATAGGTGAGATAATCTGGTATTTGCCTTTCTGTTTGACTTACTTCACTTAGCATAATACTTTCCAGGTCCATCCATGTGTTGCAAATGGTAAGATTTCAATCTTTTTTATGACTGAGGAATATTCAATTGTATATATGTACCACAATTTCTTTTTTTTTAATTTTTACTTTTCAGTTAGAGTTGACATTCAATATTATTTTATATTAATTTCAGGTATACAGCATAGTGATTAGACATTTATATAATTTACAAAGTGATCCCCCCAATTAGACTAGTATCTAGTACCCACTCAGGACTATACATAGTTATTTCAATACTATTGACTATGTTGTCTATGCTTGTACCACTACTTCTTTATCCAATCATCTTAGGTTGTTTCCATACACCTTGGATATTGTAAATAATGCTTTAAAAAACATAGGGGTGCACATATCTTTTTGAATAAGGGTTTGGGATCAAAGAAATCTACATTTAAATAAATCTTAAAATAAGAATGTTTGAAATTTAAATCTTAGCCAAAGCCCATAAACCAAAATGTTTCCAACATATAATGCTTCATCTGTTCATAACAGTCTTCTTTCTAAAAAATTGCCCTAATACAAGATGCAGTACATAATGTTCCTTCTGAGTATATGATGTCATGTAGTTCTATCACACCACAAGAGCAACATCAAAATAAAATATTTCTTTAAAATGCTTTCTGAATTCTATAAAAGTTAATCCAGGTAATGAAACATTGGTCATATTAGTAACTAATTATACTTATTGTGTTTCCAATGAGCTTATCTAATAAACTGATGAATATTAAAACTTAGGTGTTTATGGCTAAATTATACCCATAATTCTTAAAACATATCATTTTTTTCCACTATAGCAGTAACACCTGCTGCTAAGTACAAAAATGATTAGATACAAACCAACCTACTATAGAATATCAAAATGCATTTGCCCGATAAAGAACTAATAGGAATTATGCAGATTATATTTCCTTCCCACTGAAAGCAACCAAGCTTCACGTCAATAGCAAAATGAAAATATAACTCAAATATGAAACAATATATACAGAGAGACATAACCAAACCTATTTCTGATTACTTTTAGAGATGTTTCTTTTTCATGTAATTATTTGGTAACACAAAACTGAAATAAAGGTTTATAGCATTTGGTGGGTACCTGAATAGCTCTAAGTATTAATCAACTGAGACTATAGTTTAAATATTTCATACCAAAACACAATTTCAGAATCATAATGCCAGTTGTGCATGCTAACAGAAACCAATTCTTTACAATACTGCATCATAATTAGATTTATTCTATAACTTTCTTTAAAGCACTGCTGAAGATAACAAAGAATTGAGAGATTAAGAAAGTAATGCACTAAGTTGATCAACTTCGTAAAGTAAAATTGATTACCTAAATTTCCTTTTTCTGTAGCACTAAATACTAAATAAAAATCTACTTTAAAATTATTTCTTTAGAATTTGTGTGACTGAAAAATTCATTATAAAAGTAACTGTTTTTAGTAGATGCCTTTCCTCTGTAGACAACTTTATCCTAAATAAGCATGTAGAGACGATGCATTCCTTCATCTCCCAATCATCACTTTTGTAAATGAGCATCACTGGATCATATATAATAAAATATGTAAATAAGCAATTGGCCAAGAAAAAAAAATCCTTTGAAATGGAAGATACTCAGCACAGATTTAAATTTAGTTATCTAGATATGTGTTTCAATTGCTGAAGCTTCAGGACATGTTTGCAAATTTTAAAACTACCACCTAATCATTTTGCTGAAAAACAGCAATAGCTAGACATTACCCAAATCATAAAGTCCTTTGCACAAACTCTTGGAACTGTCTTGTCTACAGAATCTTTCCTCAAGCAACAGCCGGGATAAACAGATGGGCCATACCATGTTTTTAAATGCCTATAGGTTTGGATTCTGTTTGAAAAGCTGGCAGAATTATTTCCAGAAAAAAAATTGACAAGATTTAATTTCATTGAATGTCATTATGATCATTTATTCAACAGTAGAAAGAAAGTCTTAACCATTCTCCATCATGTAAATGAAAAGGATTGTAAGATCAAAACAGTTTGCAGAACATACCAGTCTTTTCATATTGCAGAATGATCAAAATAAACAAATATATTGAAAACGGTTGCTTTTCAGAATTAGAAAGATAGAGGACACGAAGGATAATAGAACAGTGCCTTCTGAAAATATGACAAATAATTTTATGTATTGTCCAACAATCGTTTATTATAATACACTTTACTGAACTATATTGAGTAATTTTCTTTTGTTTTTGAGGTTGACATTCTTCACATTTACTGCATGAATTTGCCTGACTAATCCTACAAGTAAAAGTGTTTGGAAATCTAAGAACTAACCAAATATAAGTCACCATTTTGAAATTTATAGTTGATTCGTAAGCTTGAATGTATACTATGAAGTAATCTCACTAAACACCGAAATAATTCATTTGATTTTGAACCATCCACTCTAGTAATAGGAAGTTTTACACTTATTGTACAGGGCAACTTAGATTATTTAAATACATTCTTAATAATAAAGGCTGACTTTTAACTACTTTTTACAAATCAACATATAGAATAGCAGTTCCTCCATCAGTTTATTGACCATTTAATTTAAACTCTTAAGTAAAAAGTATGCTTTGGTTTAAACCATCTCACCGAGGACAAATCAGCCAGATGGCCATGGTGCCGATTCGGCAAATACTAAACTGCTTACTGGAATGAGTCAACTTCAGTGCTGATTAATTGATTTAGTCACATATTCAAACTTTTGCTTCTTATCCCATTAAAAGTAGCACTAATGAGTGGTGGCTATGACCTTCCAGTGAGAAGCCACAAGTTCCACAACCCCTCAATATTTACCACCCAAATTTAATCTTTTTAATGGACACCTTAAAAGGGATCTGATAGAAAATACTAAGAGCTGCTCAGATACTAAAACACTTAGGGAGGTTTTTGATTAATGTTGCATGATTAATCAATTGATTAATATAGTTTTCAATACAGATGTTAGGACACTGTCTACTTTAATCAACCATTCTGAAAATAGTGAAGATAAATGCCATACTTTTGTGTCTGCTTAAAAAAATCCTTTCTTCAAAGGTTGTTAATTATGACATAAACCTTATTTACCACACTCGAATTTTATCTCATGTTGACATTTTTATACATAGGAACCATTAATGAGATAAGTGGAATTCTTTTGGCAAAGCCATATTTTAATCACTTAAAAAATAATTTATTTAGCCAATTTACGGACTTCTTCCTTAATGAGAAATTATTTTAGAATAATGCTGCAAAATGCATTAAAATCTTAAAGTTTTTATTATTATTTTCCAAGACTGTTAGCAATTTGCAATGATGCTTTCCACCATACTAAAACTGAAATCTTTATTCCAGTCAAAAATAATCACCCTGTAATTACCGTGACAAACTGCCCAAGCTGTATCATTGTGGCCATTTCAACTAATGATATTGTATTAGAATGCCTAGCAATAGACTTCAAATGGAAAATATAATTATGTGCATTAGTTTGTCTAAGCATTTATAAGATCACATATCCATCAGTTTTCAGGTCTCATAAAGAAAACCATACATCACTGTCACTCTGAGTTTTGTTATTGAAAGCACAGGCCTTTACAAACTGAGCTTAAGATGTGTATCTTAAGTTTCACTTGTTTTGTTTATAACTAAAATCCCTGTAAATTAAACCAGCATAATTGAGAAGGATTTTTCCTCTGGTGTTGTAAAAACTCTGTAGCATAGACCACTTCACACTCCAACCAAACAGATTAGCCAGACTGAGAACTTAATCTAGCTTTTCCACACCTCTTAAATCTGTGGGAGTCTGATTTGCCATAAAGGCCCATGTGAAGGCTTGGTAAGGTATCAAATTAAAGGTTTCATACTGTTGACTCCACTGACTTGAGAGAAATTAGGAGGAAAAAAAAATCATACAAAAAGAAATGTAAGAGTGAGGGGGGTATGTGTGTGTGTGCAGATAGTTCTTTAAAAAACATGTCTAGAATTTAAAAGTATTCATAATAAATGACTGTATTAAAATGAAAATATTGATAATTAATTGATCAGACCAAAAATATTGTTCTAACTGTGCATGAAACTTTATAACCTTTGGAAAGTTGCTTAGCCTCTTTGTCTCTCAATTTTCTCAGTTGTACAAGGAAGAAGTAGATGGATTTCTTAATCCTCTCTAGTTTTAACTTATTATAAGGATGAGAGTCAAGGTTCAATTTAGAAATATTTGCCATATTAGTTAAAATAAAAAATATGCATGAGAAAGTACAACATATTTATGAATAACAAAAGAGAATTATTTTAATTAATTACAGCAAATAATCTATCAACAGGTATATGAGGTTCCTCACTTACCAGAAATAATTAAGTTACAATATGTTATACCCACGTACTCAAATTAGAATGCTTTGACTTCTCATGCTAGGTACTGATGTCACAGACAGTGATAATTTATGTGTGATTTTTTTTCTTGAAATATATCACCTATGCATCATGCTAAGAATGTGTTCAAATATATTTTAGCATCTTTGAATTAGTCTTCTACTAGATCTGAAATGAGAAAATTCACCTTTATATGATATAAACCTATAGAGATGGTTTCTAAAGAACAGCACTATTGACATTTATCCAACTTAAATCTAACTGGGGAGAAAAGGTCAAAGTCAAATAAGCTGGGAAAACATTAAATAAGGTTAGATTTGTTCTATCCATGGAAAGGCAGTATTTTTTTTTATCAGCCAATTGATTATCATGATTATGATTGATTATTCAGCTTAATTAGTTAAAGTCTCTACGACCTCATGTATAACAATTGCCATTTGTCATAAATGTACATGAATATATACTTACACTTCACAAATTTTAAATTAATACATCATCTTAATGTTAGAAAGAATCCTTCCTATTTTATAGATTAGAAAACTGAGGTCTAGAAAAGTCAATACTGCAAGTAAGTAGGGAAATAACCAAATCTAGGTTATCTAAATGATCTGTGATCTTAACCCAATGTCTTCAGCTAGGATATTTTATTAAATGCTGCCATTATTTTGTACAAATATAAATTGTATCTATTCAGTAAAAATATTGGTCAGTTTTCTTTATTTCAACGGTCTTTGTGCCAAAAGCCAAGAAATAAATTATTTTACAGTCTAAATTTTTGTATCATGATCTGCTTAGATTCTAAAGTAGAAAAAAATCAAATTAATCAAATCTTTTTTTCTTTATTCTTGATGCAATCAGTTCACGGTTGGCAGACAGGATGCTAAACTCCATGAAATACTGCAGCAGTGAGTCATTATTAGTAAATCCATAAATTTCAGAACTTAATTTGGCATTTTCCTGAGGGATTTACCAAGAATTTTATTTTTGATTCTATGAGATCGGGCAGGGTTGTGGACCATATAGAACACAGCAGTCATCTTAAAACTCCATGTCAAAGATTGATATCTACTATTGTGAAAGAACATTTATTTTTCTCAGTAAAAAATGTCACTATCCCTTTGATAATCTCATGCTATGCTAACATGAAGTAACACTTAGCAAAATTCATCCTCCATTGTATTATTTCCATGTTTGGCACTGTACACATTTGTTCATGCCTTCAAGTCAAAAGTTGAGCAGTAATGCTTACTGTAGTATAGTGCCAGCTTAGATTTAAGCCATCCAAACAAGACTGTGTATTTGAAATGACAGAGAGTAAATGATTTGCATCTGGCATAACTGATGGTGGTGTCAAAACCTTGGAAGATACTCCATTGGTAAACATATTCCTCTGGATGCCTAGCTACACATACCCAATTCCTATCAAGAAATGAAGCCATATCATTGCCAGGACAATGAAAAATATTTTATAATAATAATTCAATAGAATATTTTGTTCTCACAAAAAAATGGAGATGGGGGAGAACTGTGATAGTGTTTTTCTCATTGATGAGAGAAGATAATTTTTGAACCTTCATTGCAGAAATTAAATTTCTTGCCAAAATGCCTTTGTGACAACTTTGGAGTTGATGAACTAGTAAAAATAATCACATACAACAAGCTAATAAAAAAAATAGTCTCATCTACAATTCCGAGATATAACTATTGAAAAAATATTTGAATCAGGCCAGACTAAAATGATGACAAAGAAGAAAATAGAGCCTTGAGGACTTAAAACATATGCTTCGACTACCAAGACCTCTTGAAAGAAATAGCTGTAACTCTACATACTATGCTTAATTCATGATAAGCCTCCAATTCTAGCAGTAGTTTTATGCTAGTAGCCTTTTGAAATAAACAAGCTCAATGGAATAAACATATTTTATCTTTTCATTCTGATTCATGAGGAATTTATACATGTACTCAAGCTGATATTTTGCAAATAATATTTTCTCCAAATTATCACAGAATATTAAATTAAATATTCCATTGAGAATGAATACACGCTGCATATAGGAGAACAACTAAAAATAATTCAAACTAAATATATCACTCTTGCTATTAAGCTATGTACGCTATAATTTAATGTTTCTTTAATCATTTAGTTGACTTTCATAATCTGATGGCTCAATCAAAAATAGCTTTTGAGTGCCTACTCTGTTGTAAACTCTGTGTTAGGTATTAAGCATGATATAAAGATGATTAAACATTGATTTCTATCTCTATCTAGCTTATAGTCCAAAGATAATATATAAGAAATTCATTGTAAAAAGTATCATGATGGTGAAATACACTATTCAAACTGATATGGGCACAGACTCTGCTTTGGTCATTTCACAGAATGTTTCACTGTGAAGGTGATGGTGAAGATAAATGTTATGTACTGAATATGTCTTTCTAAAATTCATATGTTGAAGCTGAACATATAAAGATAGTCTAAAATGTGGCACAGATTATTTTCAAGGGTCATATTTGATGGTTGGAGTCAATTTGTATTGTGTTAAAAATGCAAACAATAGTGAGGGAACCCTTTCATGTGTCTGTATTTAGAGAAAGATCCTCTAAGGAAGTAAGCGTAAAAGAGATCACAAGAATTAGTGCTCTTTTAAGAGACACTAGAATACTTCTGTCCTCTCTCTTTCCTTCTCCCCCTCTCCCCTCCCCTCTCTCCATAGGTGCACAAAGAGGAGGTCATGTTAGCACATAAGGAGATTGTAGCTGTCTACACATCAAGAGGAAAGGCTTCAAAATGAAACCTACTTTGCTGTCTCCTTAATCTTGAACTTCCCAGCCTCCAGAACTAAGAGAAAGTAAATTTTTATGGTTTAATCCACCATAGTATTATTTTGTCCGTAGTATTTTGTGGCAGCTATAGCAGACTAAAATAATATTCCAGATGCATTTTGAAGGATGAATCAAAGCTTTCCACTATAGATGGAACAGCCAAATTTGGAACCAGTGGATGGGGAAAGAGGCAGATGGAGAATGGAGGAGATATAAAGAATGAAGCAAGGGCCACATAAGTACATTTGATTAGAGGTAGAACATGGGGAACTTGACATATGATTTTTGTCTTTTTCAATCTTCAGCTATTAATGCATGTAGAGATAAATAATGAAGTATATTATAAAGGTTTTAAATTATTTTCAATGGGGAATGAAAAAGTGAACTGTTCACTAATAGAGTTAGGCTGAAGTTAGAAATGGGTTTAGAAGAACTACTCAGTTTCTGTTGCTGTTTTTGGTAGTAGTATTTTCCATGTGGAACAGAAATGGAGAAAGCAGAAGACTGGATTGGCTAGGTAGGGAAGAGTGGTAGAGGAGCCTTTACTGACCCAGAAAAGGAGGTTATTGTGGGTAGTGGAAAGAAGACTGATCGGCTAACCCTATGAACTGGCGTAAATAGAGAAAAAAAAGATGAAGTAAAGCAAGAGAAAGCTTGAAGAGAAATTTAAAAAAAAAAGAATAAAAGAAAAAATTTGGATAAAAGATAGAAAAAAAAGGAAAGATTTTTTAACAGAATTAAGAGTCAGGGAGAAATTTTGAATAAACTGATAATTTATTTTAGCTTGATATATATGGCAAAAACTAGTGAGCTCGTCACACGCCAGTTCATTTTTTTCCCTCTGGATGCCATAAATCACAGTTCTCATCTAGCCAATATTATATGGGAAGAATTGATATAAGCTATATTCAAGAATGGCCTATAAAAACCTCGCTAATGTAATTCTCACCTCTTTGTCCTTCCAGAGTGACTGTGGAAATCATGTGCTGGAAGATTCAGAGCCAAGATAAAAGAAGATTCAGAGCCACTTGCAAATCAGAAACACCTCCTTTGATTAATGTTTAATTAAAACCAGAAAAAAAATACACAGTTAGATATTTCAAGTAAATTATTTTCTGCAAACATTATAAGAATACTTTTCAATTTCTATACTATAAATACTAAATAAGCTATTCTCACATACAGTCTAGTAACACTATGACTACACAGAGCTCATCTGAAAATTGCTATATGATCTCTTCCTATGAGATCTTTTGGGGTTTCAAGAGTGTAGCTCTAATGATAATTATGAACTGTTTAACCAAGTACAATGACATACTTGTTGACAAATATTTAAAGAGTGTTAATTCAGAATGCCCAAACACATCTTCCCGGCACAGTCCTTGCCTTCCAAGCATCCCTCCAAAACAGGGTGGTAACCTGAGTTGTGAGTATAGAGAAGGGATTCAGACAGGTGGAAACTCTGAGGAGAGACTTATTACATCGGTTCTACTCTGTGCTGATTCTGAGCAGTTTTTCCCCTGTTTTCACCACTTCTTTGTGTGATATAAACAAAGCCACTGTGTGAAAAAAAGAAAAAAAAAGAAAAAAGAAAAAAACAACAACGCATAAGTCTCACGACCATTCTTCAGACCCTTAAGTGGTTTTCTAAGGGTATTTTACAGCTTATTCTTCCAGATAAAGGGAGAGAACATAAAAAATAAAAATAAAAAATAAAGAAGCCTCTAAAAAGAGGGATCTTTTCTCTTTTTTACTTAGAAGACAAAGAATGCCTATCAATACTAATGGAATGCCTTTGCATAAACAGACAAGAAGCAATAAAAGGCCTTGTTTCTTAACCTCAGAAGCAGCAAAAATAAGTTTTTACCTGTTTCTTCCTATCTTGCTAAACTCCATAGTAACTCCTTTCCCAAATTCTCACATTCTCTTGAGGACTAGTTCTTATGAGAGTAAGGGAGACCAGTCAGAAGACCATTTGTGAGCTTTAGAGAGAGAAAAATTAGGCTGAGAAAGGGGCCATTCAACAAGGCAGGAGCCAAAGACAATGGTGTCCTTTGAAAAGAAACAGACCCATAAATACAGAAAACAAACTGATGGTTGCTGGATGGGAGGGGAGTTGGGAAAAATGGGTGAAAAAGATATAGGGGTTAAGAAGTACAAATTGGTAGTTACAAAATAGTCATGAGGATGTAAAAGTACAGCATAGAAAATACAGTCAATAACATGGTAATAACTATGTATAGTGCCAGGTGGATACTGATCAGAGGATCGCTTTGTAAATTATATAAATTATATAAAAAGTCTAACAACTGTACTGTAGTTGTTACCGAAAACTAGCGTAAAATAATACTGAATGTCAGCTATGACTGAATAAAATAACAGTTAAAAAGAAGAGAACTTGTACTGTGAATTCCCTTCAAACGAATTAGACATCTAGTTCTATTAAGAGCTATTGCCTTAGATATGTCATTTCCTTTCTTTGACTCTCTATTTTTCGTCTCTAACCTATGCAAAAATAATATCCACTTTATATATGTGTTGTGAGAATTAAAAATCATAAATATAAGTAATGTGTGTAGTCTAATAAAGAAATACTAAAAGAGAGCAAATTGATTAGCTAATCAACAGATCTTTGAGCAACATTGTTCCTTGGTATTCACAGGGACTGGTTGCAAGATCCCCCATGAGTAGCAAAATCTGTAGATGCTTAAGTCCTTTACTATAAAATAGCTTCAAAGAATGCACACAGACAGCCTTCCACATACACAGTTTCCCAACTGCAGACTACAAATATTGTTTTTTGATCCATGGTTGGTTGAATCTGTGGATTTGAACCCTGTAGATATAGAAGGTTAACTGTATATGTAATATAACCTTCTTTAAATTAGCCAGAAAGCCTTAGAAAAACGAAGTGATGGCATACAAGACATCCTCTGTACTATCTTTGCAACTTATCTGTAAATTTAAAAATATTACAAAACTGAAAGTGTGTTAAAAATATAAAGCAGGAATAAAACAGGTATGTACACCTAATAAGCATAACATGTTTATTTTCTATACAATTTACCAAAATAATTTTGTACTAGATATGAAACATGAAGCTGAGTTTTACATAAGACATGATCATAAGTGTTTCAAATAATGTCCCATAGCCAACAGATTTTTAAGTCAGGCCTAGAGAAGTTAAAAACGATCTTCTTTGGCCAAAGATGGGAGTGAGAATAATCTCTAGAATTTACAATAGATGTATAATCTCTGTACCGGAAACATTTCCGAATAGATGTGTTGTAAAATTCAGAAATTTTTATATTTTAAGAAAGAATTACAAAACAATCTGCATGAGGTCTGGGGCAGCACCTTGTAATTGACCATATTAGTGATTCTGCAGTAAAATTATACATATTGGGTAAATGAGTATATATAAACAGGGACATATTAGATCAGGTCCAGTTTTTGCCACCCAATGGACATTTATTTCAGTTTCAGAGTTTTTAGAACTTAGGTATCTCAGATAATAAATTATGGGTGTGTGTATGGTGAAATCCCTACATTATCATCAACCAACATTTGCTTTCTTCCTCCTCTAGTGCCCTGCACACAAGTCCTTAGCAGGGCAATGGCTTTTGCACCACAAGAGTAGCAAATAAATGTATTCTAGTTACAATTTCTATAAATAAAAAGTGAGATGTAAAAGCAAAAATCATTTTTCTTTTTGCCATTTTCACAATTCTTCTTGGGATTAATTACCCATCTCCCTTCCTTGTTTCTACTTCCTAGATGTGTTACAGACTTAGTCAAGCTTTTCTTGATATAATGAAGAGAAAAAACAAACAAAAAACCCAGGTCACTCTGTTTTCCTGAAATTAGACTTTCATTGGAGACCATTTTATTTTCCTAACCATTAAAAAATAATAATTCCTTATTCACAAATTCTGTTTTTTATTTTTTGATTTTTGACCTCCTCGGTTAAAATTGGTAAGCCACATGAAAATTTCAATTTGAATAATTTTAAAATGTTTGATCTTCTTCATAGATAAAATTAATTTAGAAATAGCATTATTGAAACCAGGCATTCTTTATAAATGAAGAATTCCAGATGTTTTTAGTTGCTGCCTATGACATTTCCACAATCAGAATAAATTGTGTTTCCAGAGTAATGTAATAGATAGAAGTGCTGAATAAATCTTGTGCAGTTGAGATGACAAAATTAACATGTTGATGACATTTTAATGTTTCAATATAATCAAGGGGGCATGGATCATGCATGCCTCCACCAGTTCTAATATAATTCTATTCTTTAATCTTTTTCCAAGACAAAATATAGATAGATTTCAGAAAGTATGTAAGCACTGTGTGCTCCAGTCTTTAGGCAAGCTGTTTAGGATGCAACTAAAATGTTATTTAGCCTCAGCTTTGCAGTAGATATTTTACCAAAGCAACCAAGTTATATATAAAAATCCTGGATTAAGGACAGATATTTTGTTCTCTTTCTGAAGGTTGCTGTTGATGCTTCTGCTATCACTACTATTTTATAATTAGGCACAAAGTTTACTAAATAGGGAAATCAGTACATTTTGATTGGCTCCAGTAAATAATTGCTATTCACCTAGTCTCATAAAAATAAGTAAAAAATAAACAAATATATAAACTTCTTCGACTAAAAATGAGAAAGAAAGACAAATAGCTGGTAATCATAAAATACGAAAGATACTTTTTCTTTTCTAACAGTATAGTGCAAACTGAAATCTTGAAGCCAAATTCATTCCTGGAAGGAAAAATAGTCTAATGCACATAGGTTGAAGATCTGTATTTAATGTTGACAAAGTTGTATATTCCTTGTTCAGTGGCACAGGAAAGGAGAATAAAAGACAAAGAGACAAAATGGCAATACCTCTTTCCTCTGCCTTACATGAAAAGAGTAGTGCTGACAGGCTAAATGAGAATGCAAAACAAAGAAGACCTTGCTAGGAATCAAGTATAGATGAAAATGGATAACAAGAGATAAGTAGTTAGTTTCTTGGGCATTCAGTGTGTTCACCATAGAACAATGATATAATGAATATTTATAGCTAAACAAAGTTTTCAATCTTATATTTGACTAAAAACCTCTCTTTTTCAAGCAAAATCTCATTTGGAGATGTAATATATTAAACTGATAAGAGAAGAACCCTCGGAGTGGAGCAGGGGTTTAATAGTTGCCTCTGATGTAGCTTCCTAAAGAACAACATTAAATTTGCTGCTGTAGATTCACAAAAAAGTGAACACATTTTTTTTCCAATATTATTTTCCCAATGTATTTTTCTATTTCAATCACTGCAGCAAACTGATCTAAAATGTAAATCTAAATACGTAAAATCTTTCAATACCTCCCACCTTTTAAACATGTACCACAGGTCTAGAGTATGATAAACAAGGCCACTCACACCAGGACTCTGCTTACCTCTTTACTTTCTGTATGTTTTCTGTGTCAGAGTGGATAATTTCAGTTGTACCTAAAAGAAACTCTGTTAGAGTGACTTCAGTAATGAAGAAACTGATTATTTCTATCTCAGAGCAGAAAAGCTTGATGATGTCAACAAAAGACTCAATTCTCCCATCTCTGTGGGCCACTGTCCTTTGGTTATTTCTCCTAATGGTCTTAAGATGGCTGTCAAATGTGATTGGGGCTTCCCTTGTTCAGAGAGAGTTGGGGGGAGATAGGAGAGATTGAGAGAGAGAGAGAGAGAGAGAGAGAGAGAGAGAGAGAGAGAAGAATAAAGAGAAGAAGGAGGAAGAGGAAGAGAAGTAGAAGAGGAGAAGGAGAAATGAGGGAAGCAGCAGGGATGAGAAGAAAAAAGGAGAGAGGATAGGAGAAGAGAGGAGATGACAGGAAGAGAGCCAGTCTCTAACTATGGAAAACAGTTTTACTAGTCTCATTGGCTTAACTGCAGAACAATGAGCAATTATCAAAAGAAGCAAGAGTCAGTTGGCTGAAGGAGCAGAAGAGACATTTTTTGACTGTATCCATGATTCTACTCCTGATGAAGGCTATCCACAATCCTACATCTGGTGATCTAATAGAGTAATTCATATTTAACTGTCAAAGTAAGTATTCATAGAGACTGAACACTGAACAGCAGTTCCGGCATAGCAGACTAAATTAATGTGGTTATTTCAGCTAGGGGGCTTTAAGAGAGTATACCAAGCATCATTCAAAAGAGTGTGTTTTAATGTCATACCCAAGTGATACAAGTATGCAATGTACAATCATGTTTGTTTCTCTCTCAATCAATCTCTCTCTCTCTCTCTCTCTCTCTCTCTCTCTCTCTCTCTCTCTCTCTCTCTCTCTCTCAGATACCTTGAAAGACAGAGTATCCTTACAGTAAAAGACCGAAGAATCTCCAGAATGTAGAGCTGTTTTACACTAAAAACTTAGTGTCCATCCCAGGCATCCATAAAAGCACTCTAAGCTGTCAGCTGCTTTAGCAGATTGATGACTCTAAAGACCTCCCATACACTAAAGATCTGAGGTCCCTTGGTTGAGGTTTGTTTGAGGGATGTCTCCATTCTGATCTGGCTTATTGAATTTGAAAAACTCCATAGCTTTTTCTGTCAAGAAAGTTGTACAAAAGAGAATTGTTATAGAAATGAGTTAAAAGGAAAGAATGAAAAAGGCTTAAAATAAAGTTAAGATAAATGTAAACTAACTTTTCAGTTCAACACACTGACAAAGACTAAATATACTTTCACTGAAAACTTGGGGGGGAGGATTTTTTAAACAAGATTTCTAACCTCAGAATACTCTTAACCATGATATAACACTGCTGCAGTCACCTAATACTACATTTTCACTAAGAGAAAAAAAGTAACTCAAAGCTTTTTGAGCTTGTTTACACAATAATGATAGAATTATTTATCCTTGCTTTATTAAAAAATTAATTACTAGTGCATTTCTGCTATTGGGGTCAACTCAAGTTGAACTTGTGAAAGAGACAGAATTTCTTATGATCACTGCACCTTCAAATGCAGTACCAAATTGTCCAAGAATCCTACTACAGAAAACCATTTAGATCTCTAAACATCCTCAAGCTTCTATGTTCCATTAAATCAACTGTGTGTGTGTGTGTGTGTGTGTGTGTGTGTGTGTGTGTGTGTGTGTGAGTGTATGCTTTCTGCTATATGGCAATATGTTTTTAGGAATATAACTTAATTATAAATTAATTATTAAATTAGAAAAACAAACTGGGTTATTTTAAGAAGGATTTATGTGGTGCCTAGCTGCCAAGATGGCCCTCAGTGATCTTTGTATCATAGTATTCATGTCTTCCCTCACTGAGCAGAGTTACCAAGTGAAGCCAATAGGATATCGTGAAAATGGTAGTGTGACTTCTGAAGCTAAGTCATGTGACATTCTGTCTTCTACCTTTCACTTTCTTGGATTATTCACTCTGGAGAAACCAGCTGCTTTTTTGGGAAGATACTTAAACATCCTATGGAAAATTCTATGTGGCAAGGAACTAGTTGATGTGACAACAGTCAGCATCAACTTGTCAGCCATGTGAGTAAGCCATCTTGGAAGCAGATCTTCCAGCTCTAGTCAAGCCTTCAGATGACTACAGTCCCTGACAACTTGACTGCAAAGTCATGAGAGACCCTGAGTCAGATCTTCCTGTCCAGAACTGTAGAGAATCTAAGATTTTACCTCTGCCTAACAACTAGCACATTCGCCTGCCTCATATTCATGGAAGCTGACAGAAGACACAGATTCCTGGTTCAAAGACAATTTATTATTTAGAGCAGTAACAATAACCAGAGTATTAGCATTTTCTCAAACTGATTTGAGTCTTTATTCTCACAGAGGAAAGTGAAGAGGACCAGGTGACACCTGCACATACTGTGAATTCATTACATGAGAGAAATTCTGAGCTTTTATGGGAAATAAGGATGCCTATACTTTGCTCTGGTGAAAGACAATATATTTTAAGGCAGGTCACTATAAAAAATTTTTTGAAAAGTTAGCCCAGACTAAAAGTAATCAATTTCTTTTCTCTCAATAAATGCATTGCTATGAGAGACTCAGATAAAACACTGCTAAATACCTGACCCACAGAAACCATAAAATAATAATTGATTATTACTGTTTTAAACTTAGTTTTATGATGTTAGACATTAATGGATAATAAATACAGTTTATTTACAAAATAAAAAAAGAAAAAAGTTGATTAAAAAACAGTCATTATTAAGTAATAACTAATTACTAAGGAGTGTTAAGGAACTCTAGGACTAGCAGCAATAGCATTTTACCACAGCAAAGATGGAGGAGATGATGGGAGAAAAATCTTTCTGAAACCAATAGGGAGCAAAAATCATATAGAACAGATCATCATTCAAAGAGGAGCAACCTTTAGTTAAGACAGGTGACCTCACATGGAGTTCAGCCAGGAGAATAAACACCCTATTCTCTTTCTCTCTGTTCCTTCCAATTTCCCCACTGGTTGAAACCAAAGGGAAACTCTGTTGATGTCATCCATATAGGTGAGTCCTCCAGGCAGAGAAGGATGGAAAATGAATCTGGGGCAGCAAATGGAAAACATGTGGCTCAATCTGGTAAATAAGGAAGCTCATGCATGCTCCTCCTAAAAGATACACTTTCTACTCAGCAATAAATAAATGTTATTTGGCTAATGAATTGGAAATGTAGAAATTTGAGAGGTTTGAGGAAGTAGGAGTTTGAGAGAGGGACTTGAACAAAATACAGAAATGAATAACCAACCTACTGGAGACTCTTTGCCAAGGGTCAATAGTCGACAGCCTCACTGCCTGAACTCATTTTAGTAAAGCCCCAAAACACTTTTCATGACTACAATGTGTTCCCCTGAGTGTCTAAAACAAATGTGGAGACATTAGAGTCTCTTAATCCAAATTTCTGATTGTTTCAAATCATTCTATCAACCAGTACTTACAGAAAAGTAAACCTCCTTTGCATGTCGCATTTTGATTCAGGCTCCCTGTACTCAAATTGTAGGACAGGCAAAAGAGCTTTGTAAATTATTAACATTGAATTCAAAATAAAGTGAAACATTATAATTTTTATTTATAAAAAGACCATTTGTCAAAATTATTATAAAAGTATTAATAAGCAATTAATAGCTTCTCTTGATTTTTTAGGAATTCTAATATGTTGAATTTTTAACTAGTGTTTGAATTTAATCTAAACTTACTTGTAGCTACAATTTACACTAAAATCCAAAGGTTTTCATGAATTCTTTTATCTTTTTTAAAAGTAAAAGCATTATCAAGTTCCTCTATAAAAAATATTTTCAATATAAAATGGACTTAACTTTATAATAAAATCACTGATACACTGAGATAATAATATATAAAAGAATATTAACTAATAATTCATAAAACTGACCCAAACAATAATCCTCCAAATGATGAATATACTAACAGTCAAAAAATACAAAAGGGAAAAGATACAAATTTCAATTAAGTAAGTTTTTGGTTGAACTATATATATTGGTGCAGACTTTCTAGAATGTTTTTAGGCAAAATGTAGCAAGAATTTTTAAAAGTTTATTTAATTTAACATAGAAAGCCCTTTACAAAAATTTATTTTAAAGAAATAATCAGAGATTTGAGAAAAGATTTATACCAAAAGATGGACTTCAAAAAGTTATTTTATATTATTGAAACTATCTGGAAACATCTGATTGAACAGCTACAAAAATGATAAATTAAATTCTCTTACACTGATAATTTGGATTATTATTTGATCATTAAAATGAGATATCCAAATATGTTTTTAAAATTATTTTGGGATAGTCTCATAGTATGATAATGAAAACAAACTAGAGACAACATTGTATTCAGTATTATTACAAGTATATTAAATGCTTATTTATGTACAACTGAAAAGAAATATGCCAAAATATAAACACTTATTAGAAGGTATCAATGTGTGGAAGAATTATAAGTGACATTATTTTATTCTTTATATTTTCTGTATTCTCCAATCTTTCTAGTAATTACGAATATTATAACTTTCATAATGAATTTCTTCATTCTTATTTAAAAAGCCAAAAAGAGCAAATATTGGCCAATAACATAAATGTACACTAAAATGTCTTCTGTGTACCATCAAAACAACATTTTCCTAACCTATTAATAAAAAGGGTTTTATAATATAAATTACTGTGTACTTGTTTATGACTATATTACTAAAAGTTATCAATCATATCTGTGACTGTTCACCACACACAACAGAATACACACTCTGAATTTGGACCAAGCGATTACTAACTGGTGTTTTAGAGTAAAACTTCACCCCAAATGATTGGTATCTGTTATTTTAGACTGAAAATGCAGAGCATTCAGAGTGATAACTTTCACTATAATTGTAACTTGGCCTTTTTCATCTTGTGAAAAGTTTGCTCCTTAAAGTCCTGATTAAACATAAGCTGAATAATGTGTAATCATCATAGGGAAGGATCTTTGCACTGTGCAGTCTTTACCATTGTGGAAGAGAAAAGGAAAGTAAGAAAATATGTTTGTGCTCAGACAGCTCCTCTGCACATCTCTGTTTCTTTGCTGAAATGAACTGATAAAAGAATATTTTCATTTTATATTATATTGAAGGCTGCAGATTCCTTTACTTTCTTCTGTTTAATAATTTTAATTTTCATAAATCTCTTAAACACTGTTTATGGTAAACTTTTTATATTACTCAACAAACAACTACTTGAAAGTGCTTGTTTCAATTATCTAAGAAATATTTTCCATTTTCTATATTTGACCCACTCACAGCACAAAGCATAATTAGATAATCTCTTATCTGAACTGTTTCAATAGACTCTTAACTATTACCATCTTTCCCATAACTTTATGATTCTGTCACCTCCTTAAAAAACTCTACACAATTAGGAATTTATGAAAATATGTTAGCTTGTGAATATTTTCAGAATAACTTCTATGTACCAAATGTAGACCAAAGAATTTGAAAAATAATTGGTTTACTCATAAATCTATCTTTCTTTCCTTTTTCCTCTCAACAAATAATTACTGTGCAACTCCTAGTTTCCAGGCATTGTACTAGTCACCAGGGCCATAGCAAACAACAAGGCAGATGCAGTCCTTGCCATGATGGAACTCTTAGGCTAGCGGCCAATGCAGATAGAAAGGAAAGATTTACAGAAAGACTCCACTTTTTCATTTATTGCTATTATGTTAAATGCTACCAGGAGCTCACATTTAATCTGAGATTTAAAGAACTAGTAGAAATAAATGCAATAAAAAATTAAGCAGGAATTATCCCTGCTAGCAAGAGCAGCATGTGCAAAGGCCCCTTCACAGAAAGAATGTGAAGAAACTGAAGAAGGCCAATATGGCTACAGTACAAAGATAGAAGAGGATTTATCCAAGACAGATGATAATGTAATACCTCCCTGAGACTTATTCTATTACTGCTATTAAAGAATGGATACAGTAATGTAATAACGATTGAAGCCTGGTGACTACTTTCAGCCAGCTTCCACTTTACTAGAATGATAAATGAGAACAAACTTTAGAAAGGACCTCTCTGCATTTTCACATTCTTGACCAATGCTATGCAAAGTTACTGGGCCAGAAGTGGATGGAGCAGCTTTTACATATACAACTTCCATCTTGATTTAGAAAACTTTATTAATAGGCTTTTTATTAAAACTCATAACAATAAACTTAGAATCTTTCATTTGGACTTTCAAGTTATTTTCATTAAAAATGGAAGCAGAAGGAAGAAACTAAAAATTCAGAGAAGATCGAGACCCTTAAAAGAAAAGAAACACTGCAATATTAAAAATTCCAAACAAGTATTAGCTACTATAGAAATAATTTTGTAAAACAGGCAAACTGAATTTGATTAGAGAAAATATTTTTTCTCAATATTCTTTCTAGTACGCATTTATTTCTATCATTTTCTTTACAAATTCCAGAATCAATTATAATTAGTTTCTTTAAATCTGTATAAGTATGTTAACATATAGTTTTATAAAAAAATTATGTGAAGGTAAAGGCTTTCAAAAATATAACAGAAAAGTAGCAGTCATCAAAAGGTCTTGCTGATACTGTTTACACATAGGAAGGATATTGCTGCTAAATGTGTATATGAATACATTTATATATAAAAATATATCGTTGCTTTTCCACTGAAGTGTCTCTTGATCAATACCTTTCTTCTCAGATATCTTTGAAATTACAGACGAAAATTTTATAGCCATAAATTCTATACTGCATTTAAGTTAACATGTTTAAAGAGTCATTCTTTGATTCATTCTTTTGATCTTTTCTGGATATAATATACTTTTTAATTTGAGAAAATAGATTTAAGGCTAGTAATCTTAGCTATTAAAAAGCATTTGCTAATTTGTAAAAGAAGTTACTCCAGCAATATTGTCTTTAAAACATTTATAGCAATGTTAAATATGTGTATTTGTTGGGTTACATAAAAACTGAAGACTGGTGAAAATACAGATTAATAACCACCATCTTTTTCCTGTGGAGAAAGGTCTGAAAGGATGGAGACATTCTGCTAAGAAAACAGCCCTCCTGTGATTTCCTTGGCCTGCATGCAACGTCAAGAATATTTGGAAAAATCAGGATCCAGTCATCCAGATAAACACCCAGGTTATGGCTAATCTGAACACCTAATTAATACACTAAGCATAGACCAACCAACAATACTTGCTGTCTGATTTTTGTCCATTTCTCTTTTTCTAAGACATTGCTTGCAGTCCTCTTCATAGGAAACATGAGAAACAGAGGTTAGGCCATGGAAATTCAGACTTGTTGAAGAGAGAGAAGAAAACAGGAAGGAGAAAGCCAAAAAAAAGAATAGAAAGGAGTAATGGAATGAATAAATTATGGCTAGATAGACAATGATAAAATATAGCCATGAGGAAGATAAGAAAATGAAGAGAGGAAAGTGTGGGAAAATGAAATATTGCTAGTGAATCAGAAGTTCAATTAAATGTATTTCAATGAATAGTCTTCCAATGTCTTCTAGCTCCAAATTAGTCAAATTCACAATAATTTAACTAAGGGAATGAAGTAAAAATGGGATTAATAAAGTTTTACATATTTTGAACCATAATATGACTTCCAAAGGCAGCATCTAAGCAACATTATTTTTATAATATTAAAAAATAATACAATTCAAATTTACATATCATTTTAAAATATACTATAGACAAAATAACATCACATTTCCATACTTCAGCCTTTGCAGATTATTTCTCCCTATTCTCTTTTGTTGAACCTATAATTTTATTATATATCTGGAGATTTAATTGTCGAAAAAGACATCTGGAAAAAGTTACATTTTAAAATTAGCTTTTTATTAAAGGAAACATTTTATTCCAAATTTTAATGACAGATTTCAAGTTATCACTAAAGTAATCATTTCTTAGCTCTGTGACATAAATGAAATTCTTTTCTTCTTAAGTTGAAATGAATCAGGAGTTAGAAAAAAACAACCCAGGTTCAGACTACAACTGTGGACTTCAATTTCTCACATTTTTTTTACTTCATTCTGAGAGATGTGTCTCTTACTATGTAAATTTAAAAGACAATATGGAACATATTTTATTTTCTGTTTAAGAATTTCTAAGAAAATCAGAACAAGTTAAACTTGTCACATTATAAGTATGTGAGTCAAGTTCAGAATCCTCTTCGCTTCCACCCACCCTCATCAACTTCCAGATGCACATTCCACTGCCAAAGTCGCTACATAGCCTCTATTATGTGTTCCCTATAATTTAATATCTCTTTGTATATTGGTTAGACACTGCTTGACACAAACATCTATAGATAGTCTGGGGAAGAGACCACTGAATTCTGGGTCAAACTGCTAATACTACTAAGTACTGCTAATTACTTTTAATACAAAGGTCTTAATTCTGAATTCCAATCCATTGTCAGAATAAATTTATTCTGGAAATAAATCTCAGAGATATCTGAATAGCACAGCAGTTATGTGAATAGTTCTGAAGTCCATAGGAATCACATGTTTATGATTCACTTTCCAAAAATATAAGTGTAAAATTCAATATAAATAGTTTACATTAATGCATATTTTTAATGCTTACATATACATTTTAATATACATGTCAATATACAATTCAATAAACATTTTAAATAACTTCAAAAGAAAAATGACCTTGATAATTGCAGAATATACTTTTCCTGAAATTTATACATTCCAAATCATTATAAATGACTTTTATTCTAGAATAGAGTATACATTTTTGGTAAAATTTATCATTAATGTAATTCTTTGTGTCTCACTCATTAAATATCATTTGCAGCATAAAACCCCAGGTGTATTGGGAAATATAAAGTAAGTTGTTTTTTCTTCGAATTCTATGTAAAGTAATTGGGTAAACGAGATGCCTATGAGCCACTTAGGCTTTAATACATATTCATTTATCCAATAACATTTAGTCAATTATGACTATCTTTTGTATTCTATTAGATGCTAAGGACAAATACAGAGATAAGTAATGTTTACTAAATGTTACTGAGAATGTATGTTATATGAATCAATTCATCTAGGTCTTGCAACTACTCTTTAAGACAGGTACAGTTTTATATTCCATGTTTCTTCAGACCAGAAATTGAGTCACAAAATGTTGAAATGCTTAGGCCCAAGACACCTATGCAAGTACTTTGTGTAGCTGGGATTCAAATTCAGAATGTCTTCCCAAAATCTGCATCTTTAAAGGTAATTTGTTATTGTCCCTCAGTGCAAATAAAGGAGCAGTTCTGCCTTAAAATTAGTTAGAATGCTCTGTCTGCAGATATAAACAAATTTATGACTATTGGAGATAGAAAGTGACAATTTCAGAGGATAAACACTACTAAATTAGAGAATGAGGTATAGTGTTATGACCCATGGATTCCTTCAGAACTTGAAAACTACTTCCAGAAGTCAACACTTGAATTTAGAAAGAAACATCTCAATGTCTAATTGAAGAGAACAAAAATGTCCTTAAAATCAAATAGAAGGATATTATGACTTAGAAGCTGCCCTGAACATCTGTCTGAAACAACTGGGATAGCACCTGGTAGGACAAAATTCCTGAGCTTAAAATAAATACTTAAGTCCACCAAATTAACTAAATCTACTATTCCTTAATTTGTTACACTCCTGAACTGTTGCTTTTAATGGCAAATATTGTCACAATCCAAGGACATATTCACCAATCACTAGTGAGATATAAATGTAAAATTATAAAAGGTTAAGAGAGAAACATGCTAAACTTGATGTCTTCAGTAAGCGTTTAACTTTGATTTACTAATATAGTCATCACATGTTAATTGACAGTACTATTAGGTATATACAAGATAAGAGTTAATTATATGTCACTTAAAATAATTATATAGAGGACACACATTAATGGGTTCACTATTGGCATATAGCAGGTATTATTAATGCATCCTTAGGCCAAGTCCATTGGCATTGACAGCTATTTATGGAAGTTTCCAATGCTAAAAAGAATTAAGATCCAAGATCTTTTAATCTTCCTTTTCCACAAATAAGTCAAAGGCTCAACTTTGTGAATCTCCTCCTTTTTTTCCAGGCTTTTATTATTTTTATATCACATTAAATCACTTTTTCTTTGTTTTATATCCAAGAGTTTTGTGTAGTTCCAGAAATTCCTATTATCTGTAACATAGAAAACTGAGTATAGGTTCTTAAGAATTAATTCATTTATGATTTGGAAAGGAAAAATATACAAGATTTCTAGTATAGTCGGGAAGCAGTAAGCCTCTGGTAGGACAGCTAAGCAATCAAATTCATTATGTCAATGACACCTTTTTATCCCAGGACTCAAAAAACAAAATTTCCCCATTAATGGTTTACTATAATTTGCAGCTATTAAAAATCATATTGTAAAATAACATTTGAGAAAAAGTGAACTATAAAATTGTATGTATACTATTATTATATTTCACTAAAAATGTATATATATGAAAAATTTACCCAAAACTTATATGCCAAATATTAACAAATACTATATTTCTTTATCTGAATTACTAGTGACTATCTTCCTCTACCTTGGTCCTTTATTATTTTAAAAGATTTTTTTATTGAGCATGAAATACATTTATATTTCACTAAAACATTCTCAAAAACATAGTTCTCATTCATTTCTATCACTTACTATGCAGTGTATGTAGAATTATTTAGTTGCAACCCCTGACTTATCTCTTCCTTCAAACTCACCTTCCACAGTGGGCTAATCCTCTGACCTCAAGATTCTCTAACTAGGACTTTTCTAACTGCAGGCTGGGACCCATTTGTTTGGTGACCATAACTATAATAAAAATAATGTAAAATTAAAAAAAAAAGTATTTCAGTGAACATTCTGTAGTAAGAAATATTTTTTTGTTAAACTTTTTCTGTTTTACATATATAAAAATATAATTATTTGCATTGTAAAATGCATTTCTTACTCTAGGAGTAAGTCAGAAGAGTTTAAAAACTACTGTTTTAAGATAACTTATGTAAACTGAGGAAGAAAAGAAAGTAGAGGGATTAAAACAGTTTGCTCTAGAGTTCACCTAAATAAGAAGTAGCAGCTTCAGGAGCAGTACTATTTGAAACTGTGGTGGTTAACTAAATCATGCTGCCATATGGTACATTGTATAAATCAAAGAATAGCAGCTAGCTAAAATGAATACACTCATTATTTCAGAACTTTTTATCGTTTTAACTCAGCAGCTGTCCTTAATATGATAAATATGGCGTACTCTAGGAGAAAAAAAAACAAAAAAAAAGTAATCATTTACATAATTAATTTGATTATTTTAATAAACATTGTTTCTAGCCACTATAAAAACAAGGATACCAAAAAAAAACTATATTTTGCCTCCATTAGTATCAATTAGTAACATAGTCATTTCTCAATTATATCATTGCCTACCATGCATGTATCCAATAATCTGAAATTAAAATCCAGTATGCTGTGCCATTCTCATTAAATGCCTTACATCTAATCTTCTGCACTTGAGTTAGTGAAGGATATTGTTTTGGAAAGGTAATTAGCAATATTATTCCTTTCAACATTCTATCTGCTACAGTAGAGAGTTTTAGAAGAAACCGGCAAATATTCTAATTGAACTATCCATTTGACATAAGCATTCTCACTGATACTGTTAATTATTCTCTGCTTTAACTGGTCAATTAAAACTGTAAAAAGGATGGCCAATGTGAAAGTAGTGTTTTTAAACCGTTGTCTCCCCATCATTTAACTCCAATAACTTAATAGTATCACTGTTTTCAAGTGCACATCTTTCTTAAAATACAAAAAAAAAAAAAGCAATAGACTGTGTCATATGGTGACAAGTACAGTTCAAAGTGCTATTATCACTGTTCTCATGGTGATAATTAATCTTTTAGTCATTATCATAATGAGAAACCATGTTCAGAAAATGCTGATTGAAAAATTCAGATTTCAAACACAAGTCACTCATTGCCTATCAGCCAAATTGATTCTTACACTTATGGCAGATTAGCACAAACCCTTCCAAATAATTTATCCAGCCTACTCCAAAGTTTTCTAGCCTTCTTATATTTCATTTCATGATTTTTTAAATGGCCTGCTTTAACATGAAGTACCAGCACTATACTTTTATTTCTTAATTTGTGATGGCTTTTTCTTCCTAATCAGAATTGTTCCCTGATTTTGTTTTTAATATGGCCTATCCTTCACCCCTTAACTAAAATAATTGGAATAAGTTTGCAACTACATCTCTGGTCAATTAAGTCTGAAAACTTTCAAATTTCTAAGTTGAACTTTATCAGCTTCAAAAGAATAGTTATTTTCACATTGCCCAGTGAAACCCACAAGCAAAGTTAATAATTCAAATAGATCTGATTCTTAATTCCATTAGAAACATACAGGTACAGAATAAGATGTTGCTTTTTTTCCAGTATGATAAAACTCCAAGTGCTACAAATTTTTAAGTATCAAATAAGTTAAAATGAGGGCTTTCTGATTTTTATTTGAAATTTCAGTTCTGTATCAGCAGGCTGGATATTTCCACAAAGATGTCTTGTAATTGTCTTAGACTACACTCAACTCCCCTAGTTTTGTCTTAACTTTGCTTGCTTGCAATCTCTGTCCCCCCTTACATTCTAAATTTTAAAGCTTTAGTGTTATATTGAAGCTATTTTTTCTCTTTTGCAATAATATCCAACTGGCATGCACTCATTCAATAATTAAGTTACACTACAGCATCACTTGATACTCTTTCCTAAAGTCTTGTGAGGTCATGGACAGCATTACATAATAGGAAATAAGAAAAGAGTGAGAATTCAGAGTGCTGTCCTAAGAAGATTAAAAATGTAGTGGCTTGCGGGGAAGAGAGAGCATGATACAAGACAAAATCTCAAACTTCCTTAAGGAAAATAATACATAAGTTTATTCATAAAAGTACTTTAATACCAAAATGTCCATTCCAAAACAATAGAATTTTTTTTAAAGACAAGAAAAAAATGAAAACAAATGGTTGATTCAATTTCATTCTCTGGACAAAGAAATGAAAATTCTATGATGTGGCGACTGCTGACTCCAGCCTCGAGAATCAGAGCAGCATAAATTACTGTTGGGATATTTCAAACTCTTAAGTTTACAATCCTTTAAAGATCTTTCTTTATAAACCCAAATTATAATTATATTATACTAAAATTACAGCAATATCACCAGTTCAGGCAAAGCATAATTTATTAGAATTTGGGATTAGGATCATTGCTTCTCTATGAACCATTTCTCTAGAGATACCTTCTTAAATCAAAGACTCATTCAATATGCCTGTTTATTATTACAATATAATAATATTCTGTGTCAGTTTATGGATTAAAACTGTTATAAATTGCACTTACATCTTTTATCAAACCACTTACATTATTGATTATTTAATGATAAAACCTATTGCTTTAATTATATGTAGTATTTAAAATTGAGTTTGAAGATGGCTAATGCTCTCCAATGTGCTTACTCAACAGTGCTAACCTTAATTCTGACCATCCATGTAAACTGGAATTTTGAATTTGTGGAAGCAAGAACTGAGGAGGGGTTCTCTCCAAGTCAATAGTAATGTTGTATATTCTAAAGATTCCTTAGTTCTTTATTCTAGCTGTCTTTTGCACATAGACATATATTAACATAGAACAATTTTGACAGTCCTTTGGCTAGGCATTCAGGAGCTAGCTAGCCTATTTCTTGGGTCAATAAATTCTGCCCAAAACATCCTGACTAATTCAGCTAATGGATACTTAGAATACGTAGAGTTGAGGCAACTGTCAAATTGGACAGCTGGGGGATCATTATGTACTCTTATCATAACTAATCAAAAGTCTAAAAGTAGGACTCAAATTATTGGCTGCTATTATTTGGATGACTATCTTCCTCTGCCACTGTAGAAAAGAAAAAAAATTCTATTTTTCATCCAAACAATGAAGCAATTTCACATGATAGTCTGCCAAGCTGACAAGATCTGGTATATTTTTTACTCTACCTGTTCCCTTGCCTTCCAGTGATTTTCCTAATCTATTTGATCCGATTTTCCTTTAAAACATTATAGCCCATATTTCTGTAGGACAAGGACACACTTAACACACTCTCATAGTCAACCAAATTCTCCTAAGAGCTCTTAGTATGAACATAAAATAATAAACAGAGTGCTAGAATAAGCATAATTAACACAAATAAATATAAGATTTGATGAATATGTAGAGCTATCTTTCCTCTTTCTCTCTTTTCTGTTCTTTTTTTTCTTTTCTTAGTTCTTTCTCTTCTTAAATTAGGACTAAAATTTCACCTTTAGCACAGCAATTTATAGGGTTAGTGGATGGAGAAGATCTGTGTAGGGTAAAATGGCAGTGGTCCAGAACAGGTGTTCAGTGCCTGAGCAGAGTAAAGGAGGCAACCATGTGGAAGGGCAGCCCAGGGGGAGACATCAGATATCAAGCAGGGAAAAGAGGGCAGTCTTGCATAACAAATGCCCATTATTTAGCATTAAAGCTCAAGCTATGCCAACAGGGAGTCTATGACAGGGAACAAGTACAATGGAGAGAGTAGTTTGTATACATATAGAGGTTTAATCAAACAAATATATTGAGGATAATTGTAGGCAGGTTTCTCACTACAGAAAAAGCAATTTACAAATAATAAAAAGTAAAAAAAAGAAAAAAAAACTAGAATAAACCCTGTGATAATGGACTGTAATTAGAGTTATACCTATGCACATACACTTACAAAAAAAAAGTCATATATGTAACTATGTAGTTATATATAGAAAAATATAGCTTTAAACCAGATACATACCAGATGTAGATCAACAATATAATATATGTATATGTGTAACACACACACACACACACACACACACATTTTCTAGCTTTGCCCCCATAGGGCTTAGAGCAATGATACTTCTATTTCAAAAAGAACTTATAGAGAATTTGGATCTTGATTTTAAATATCACCTACTAAAAAAGAACGAGAGCCCTTTGGAGAAATGCCTTTTTCCAGGACTGGAGTAGGAAAGTACAAGATAAGCCAAGAAATCTTGGTCTGCCAAATAAAAGAAGTGATAGTAATGGATTAGAATCCACTGAATAAAATAGGAAATCATAAGTCCATAGAGATATGAATGAATAGATGGATGAAGAAATAAATAAATGAGGACTACATTACATCATTTGAAAGTACTTCCTCATAAAACACTTATTAAGACCAAGGGTAGAAATGGTGTAGCAAACTTGTAAGATTTGGAAAGAATCCTTTGAATAATCATGCAAAACCAATGGTGGAATGCATGTAGTATGCCTACTTCATGAATTCTGATAAACATAACTTTGATAAAAATGAACATATAGTAACAGGAAAAACAAAAATTCTGAACTGTTGAATAAAATGTAATGAGAAAACCAGAGTCAATACTTTGATATACTTTTTAAAGATGTATAATCTGGATCAAATCATGAGAGCCAATCCAAATTGAAAGACATTCTGCAAAATAACTAGCCTGTAATCTTCAAAAGGTCATGAAAGTCAAAACTTGAGGAACTGTTTTAGATTGTAGAATACTGAGAAAATATAATTAAATGCACTACTTGACTCTGACCTACATCCTCTGAGAATTAAATGGAAGTGATATATCAAAATTAAGTACCTAGTTTTGATGGCTGTATTATGGTCATATAGGAAGCAAATACTAAAATGTTAAGGGGTAAAGACACATGAGGGCAAAAACTTATATTAAAATGGCACAAGAAACAAAAAGTTATCTGTACCATACTTGCAACTTTTCTGCAAATTTGTGTCTTCCTCCAAACAAAAATAAATAAATAAATAATTAACAACTGTATAAGTGAAATGAATAGAAGATAATCAAGAAATGATTACATGGTATATCAGTTTCCTAGCACTACTCAATCTTGTATGTGCCTCTATAAATGTGCTTACTATGTTGCATTGAAAAAAAAATGTGTGTGATTGCTCTCCTGCAATCTACTCTATGATATATATTTATGTCTTCACTGCTTAAAAAAGCTTATATCTATGCTTGAATAGACTGTGCTTTGTTCATAATTGGATTATAAATAACTGGCCTTGGTTTGTCGCCTTTTACTTTTAAAGAGAAAAATTCAACATACTTTAAAGAAATTAGAAAAACTCGAAACAACTCAACACAAGTGCATTCCGCCAATGCACAGAGTAACTGCATTGGTTTCTTAGAATTATTCAGAAAATTCTTTACAAATCTCCCAAGTTCCACGTGTCATTTTGTAGAAAACAGCTGCAAAAAGCATTAAAAATTGTTTCATAAAAAGGAGTTAAACATACTAAATCTACCTGCTTGTAAACTATAGTAAAAATTCTACAAAGAGAAGCTTGTTTCAGTGATATCATACTAATCAGGTAATGTTTTTACTCTATTCCTACTTCTGCTAACTGGTAAAATAAAGGTTACTGGATTGAATGACGTCTTAAGATGTCTACTTTGCTCTTTATGGTTTTATTCCTTGTTTATCTTGTTCAAAATTCTGATACAATCAGGGTTCACATTAACTAGAAGTTTTTTATATACAAAAAAAGAAAATATTCATTCACCTTTTGGGCATCAAATAATCTCATAATCTGACTTTAAAAATTTAATAATAGCCAATTGCATTTTGTATTCTTATTTGTATAAAATTGTGTGTCTCATATTTTATCAAAATACTACATGTCAAATGTCAAAATATCCTAAGATAGGATAACCTTCTCTGATTCCTATTACATTTCTCACCTTGCAACTAAGTAAATAATACTGTTCAAGAACAAAACAAAAGTTTTCTGTCTTTCCTTTATGCTTGTTGCTTATTTTAAGTTGAATGTCTTTAAGATCCTGCTTTTCTCACTGTAACTTCAGTAGGTTGAGGAACCATCTCCAGACTTAAAACCATTTTCCGGACTAATTTTGAGTTTAGCTTCAGTTACCTTTAGCCCTACCCCCACCTCCTGCATTATGTCTTCTGATTTCTACAGACTATTTTATTCTAAGATACTGTGTAATAATAAATTACAATAATAGCAATCAAAGTCATGGGGAGCAAAATAATTTTCGATTGCAGCCCATGCTTGGCTCTCAATAGCATGGCAGAAGGATAGCTTGAAAAGCACAACAATTCAGAGAAGTTGCCAGCAGACCCCATTGTCCTTTCAGTTTCTAATGACACTGAAGTACTTCCATGATTAAAATTTAAAGGCTTCCCAGTAACCAAGCAATTTGCCCAAAACTCCTTATCTAGCACTCACCAAGACTCTGATTTTAATATACTATTAATCAAGCTCCAGCCAAGTTTACCACTGATACTTTCAATTAGAGACAGACTAGCTTCTTCTCTCTCAGTATGTATAGATGAGGAAAATTTTTTTTCTGTTTAGTCAGTTACCCAGCAATGCAATAAACCACTAACTTGGTTTAGACATACATTGCTAAGACACTAGTTGTCGATTTGATAACAACCAACCAAACCATTACAAACCACATTAAGTTATTAATCCTTTCTAAAAATGATTACAAATCTTAATTCCTTGGTGTTCATTGCCAACAATGAGTTATTAGTATTATAAAGCTTGCATTCATTAAAACACATGTTGAAACATGCTTTACAATATAAAATTCAACTAAGAAATTTATTTCAGAAAAACAATAATGGATATTTGTAAAGATTTATCTATTTGTTTCAATGTAGTTAATAATACCAAAGAATTATTCGAAATAGGAAATTGATTATATAAATTATGAACTGTGCCTCCAAAATAATTGAATAACATAACTATGTTTATAAAAATTTATTTAATAATATGGGAAACACTTATATTAAGAGAAAAAAGCCAATTTATTGTTAAAATATATGCAAATGCAAAAAAAAGAACCTGTAAAGTATAATTGTCAACATATGACCAATACTTATATTGTGATAATTATGAGTCATATTTATTTTCTTATTTCTGCATTTTCAACATCGAATGCACATTGCTTTGTAATAAGATAAATTACATTAACTCATTTCATACATAAGAATGCATCTATTTAAGCAAGAAAATACTTTGCCCTCTCTTTTTTCCTCAATATTTAATATAGTACCATATAGTAACTACTATACCAAGTCATACGATTCTTTTAAAAATATGTCTGGATAGCTGCTGTATAATATTTGATGCTTGTGACAATAATGTAGTCGGTATGCATACAGCTTAGTAAATGAAGATGACCACTACGTTATCTTTGTCAATTCAGTAAATAAAAATAATAATTTTGTTGACTTTTTTTTCCCATTCAATTTTTGGTTTTCTATATAGAAAGTTGTTTCAAAATATAATTAAAACCAAGGAATTTTATTACACATGCCTCATATAAAGTACAGGATGACTTTAAATAATAAGTAACTATATGGCAGTATTCACTAGTGAAAATAAGATGAAATAAAAAAATTACACTGAATCTGCACAGCTTGAGTTTAAAAAATTATAATTATATATTAACTTATATATTATTATAATATTAATTAAATTTTGGTTTTTTATACTAACTAATGATCCACACAGTAATACAGGAGAAAAATAAATTCCTATAAAGGGTTTTAGCCGCAGAAATGAGCAACCTTTAATTCTGAAGGCATAATTCTTATTACTGTTTCATGCTAACTTGAAACAGTAACATAATTGAAAAATTAAGTTTTTATAAGTAGAGGTTATTCATGAATATGTTACTAAATGTAGCTTATATTCATATAGAATTTACCAAGCAAATAAGAACACATTACTTTTAATTTTAAGCTATTAATATTAAAGATTTATTTGGTTATTATTTTGATGATAATATTTAATGCTGTTAGAGATGTGGATTCTAAGTTTTCTCTCATTTCTAAGGAAAAGGAAAACTATTTAGGAATGAAATGAAGAAATGTGGACCAAATTTCAAAGTATCCATGCCATTTGAGCAAATAATTCCACTTCTGAGAAAATCAAGCCTAAAGAATTTGACTGAAATACAGAAAGAATTTATGAATAAAGATGTCCATTGCTTTATTTTTTACAACTTAAAGATACAACTTAATATGTAGTAATAGCAAAATGTGAACTTAAAATAAAATTCACAAATTTATTAAAATGTTTCATTAATAGTTATTTTAATAGTAATAAAACATATTATGTTATATAATATTTTACTACTTATAACACAATGATGCCTTTTTAAAACTATGTAGAAGATGAAAGTATAGTGAATAAAAAAGTTACCTGTAGTTATTTTGCTAAAGTGGTATTAAAGGTGATTTTAAAAATATTTCTACTTCATAGTAGCTTTTACATTTTTTACAGTGAGCAAGTGTTTTCTTTAAATAGAAAAAATAAAACTAATTGTTTTAAAACTTGAATGTTACCTAAATATTTACTAGCCTTATTTTACATTGAGTTTGATTTTGCAATATTTATTCATTTGAGGTTCTCCAAAAAATTTGAGTTTCAAGATAACTAAGACCAATATAGATATAAAATAAAATTTTCTATAAACCACATAAAATATTTTACATATTTGATTTATCCATTAATGTTAGATTTATAAAAATTATATTTAGAAAGTTTGAATTTCATTATGGAGCAAAAATTGATTGAAAAATAATCACTTTTCAGTTTTAGACATGCCTGATGATTTTAATCTGTATGATTACAATGATTTATTAACCATATCCATATTGTGAACAGCAACTTGGATTTTAAAACACTTGGCAGTATAGGGTTTATTAGCCTCGTCTCAAGTAGACTCATTTTTAAGATGTACTTATGCTGTTGGGAAAGGTACCTAAATAAATTTCATTTCTTTTTCCAGTTTCTTTTCCAAAAACTATGGTCTAAGATTAACAATTTTTTTTTATAATTAAATAAGATGATAGACTAACACATTTTAACCAAATATAAATATACTATTTATGTGAGCATATGACACGCATTAAAAACATGTAAATGCCTAACTGTTAATATACTTTACTATATACCATGAAAGATTTCTTGGGGCCTTTTTCAACTAATTCCATATAAAATAAAGAAAGCCTTATTTTTCTATGAGCTTTTATGACTTTATAACAGTGTACAACTCTTGCATATAATATTAGATGAAAAAATCCTTAGCACAAGAGTTTTAAAATGCCGAGAAAAAACAGATAAGAATTAAACTCAAACTGTAAAATCATAGGTAGTTTGGACCACTTCCAATTAAAAAAAAACTGCACATTTTACAACTATTATTTTCTTTTTTGTTGCTGTTTTGTTTTGGGTTTTTAAAATTTTTTTTGGTAAGTTTGTGTGAACACCAAAAAATAATTCTCTACCCATTCTGAGCTGATTGAATTATGTCTCCTTTACTTAAAGTCTTATTTACACAGGCCATTGAAATTTAATAACTAGGTATTTAACTATTTAAAAATACTCTCCATTTCTAACTTCTTAGAAGATTAGAAGATTAATGGAAGCTACCAAATGAGGTTACACCCCTGTTTCATAATGACCTTACATAATAAATAAGCAATCACACACACACATACTGAGTAAACAGAGGTGAGTATTTGTGACCTAAAACACAGTAAAAATTAGTTAAATAATCTATATTTCATAATGAAAACTGATTCCTTATGTTGCTTATATACTTGATTCAGACATATTCAAGTCACATGTTTCATAATAAATTTGATTCCTCCTATAACCTGAAACTTCACTAGTCTGCAAATTTTCTCTTCATTAAGGGGAATTCTCAAGTTTATGTAAGAGTACTAAGGAAATCTTACAATAGATTATTTAGGCAACTGTCTACAGTCTAAAACAATGTTGAGTTTTACTCTGCATTACCTTCCCACAAAATGCACAGCATTAACCAATTCTCTTCTGTCAACTAGCAATTTTTGGCAGATCCCTTTTGCATGATTCATGAACAACCAGTAAAAGGCTAATTGTTCAAATTAATTTGCGTAAATGACTAAGCAAGAGATAACAAAATTACATCTGCACTTGTTTGGCAAAGATTCAACAGCAGCGGCCCTGTACTGCCAGCTGCTTCCAGACAACACTCTTGCAGAAATTAAAAGCTACAAATATTAATTAATACACTTTTTTGGTACGTTAATTTGCACTGAAAGGTTCCGGAGTGCAAAACTGCTGAGAAGATGAACCATGATAATTAGAATTAATGGGATGGATGCATGTTTTTTGCAGCTGAAGTTTTAAAAACCCATGAATGGAACTGGGAACTTGAAACTGACATTCCCATAAATCTCTGTGATAATGTAGCTATTAGTATTAGAAGGATTAAGTACTATGGCTCCAGAGTTATCCATCACATGACATGTTATATCCCATCTGTCATTGCAGGAGCTAAGACATGATAGCCGTCCTTGAGGAAGCTCTATGAAAAGCTTTGGGAATACAAGGAATTGTAGTGATGACTGTCAAACTACAAAATGAATAGCTCAAATCTCTGACACCCAAACAGAAATAATAGCCAGCACTCTGTATTTGTCAGCTCAGTACTTTGCAAATACCCCAATTCTCATATCTATATTAAAATTTAGTTAAGCAATCTGAATTATAGATACATCAGATCTTAAACAGAGTAGTAAAATGTCACAGATTTTATCTTTAATTTACATATAACTTTAGGACTATGAGCTCCCTGTAGAAAAGTTATTACTGATTTCAATATTACATATAAAACTATTTTAGAAAAATCTTACAGTTGACGTAATAGTAAATATGTTGAGAGCATTCTTGATCCAAAATTACTAAGAAGTGAAAATTAAATGTTTAGTCAAACATCAGGCCTTCAGTTTTATCCATTTATTTAAAAATGTTATAGTTCAATTGATGGTAATAAAAAGAGAATTCCATTTTCAACATGAAACTTCATGAAAATTGCTAATTAATGCATGCTACTCAACTATATATGTATAAAAAAGTCTACCTTCTTTGCTTAAAAAATAAAAATGAAATTTGCATGTCTTTCAGAATAAATTCAACACTTAATTTATTTAATTATTTTGTACTCAGAAAATACAGCATCTGAAAGCTGGATCAGTTAACACATTCTAGGAGTGTTGTAACCATACTCCTGTACTGCATTTAATGAGAGATTATGAGTAAATGAAAGGAAGTCTTAAAATTTAAAAATTCATATATTAAATATTTAGAAAATAACCTGATTTAAATCAGGCCGGCCGTGTGCATATGGGTGAAATAAATTATAGGCCTAAAAAAATCTCATTACTATGCAAACCTGAATCCAGCGATGTTTATTCATTTTATTGTGTGGTTTTTAATATGTATTCCTTAGGCAGCTTTTCCAAATATTGTCTTTCTCTAAAATTTATGGGAAGTTTTATTTTTTTCTCCCTGAAGAAATGCCTGATTGCATTATTACATTCTCAAAGGTGTTAAAACTCAAGGCTTTGATCTCTTAGAATGGATATATAAACACTGCCGGGAAGCAGCAATACATGAAACTGCTAACAGTTATTCACTGTCCTTAGAAAGTGACTGCTCTCTTTCCTTGTTAAGAGTCTCCATAGAGAGCTGTCAGGAGGATACTGATGTGATCCTAAGCAGAAAGAAGTGTCCTGAAGTGGAGAACAAGGATCAGAATCAGAAGACTGTGAGCCCAGAGTAAACCTTGCCTAGCATAGAGTTGTGCTCAGAAACTATGCTGCTTTTGAAGAATGATAAAGAACATAAGTAATTTATTTAGAAGGGAAAAGGTCACACAGTAACATAATATTTTAAGTATTTTGATGACTCATTGTCATAATGGACTACAGATTTGACTTACTAGAGAATGTCTTAGTGATAAGGCTCAGGAAACCTAATGGTACACCTTCAACTATAAAATTCGAGAATGTTTCTCAGGGGATGAAGAAGAACTAAGTCATCTGCTTGCTCTATCATAATTGATATTTTCAAATATTGTTCTCCAACAAAGAAATTTATAGTTACAAAAAGAATATATTCAGATATATTAGATAATCTTTTTGATAAGTTCTTTAAATGAACTTCTAAGAGAATAAAGCTTTCTATTGTTAGAATAGAGAAGGTGACATGTCAGGGCGTTCATCTACTCAGCTGATAATATTTATGCAAAAACTCTAGAATGCTACCACTTAGTACTCATTCATATGCCCATCATGAGCTGTCCCCATTATTTACCAGGTACACTAGTCTAGACTTAGAAATATGCCCACTTAATACGTCTTTGTTGATCACCAGGATTCCTATCTCATACCAAAAATTTCACAAAATGTAAACAAGTTACTGAATATTGCTTTGGCAATTCAATAGACTTTGTATGACCAAAAAAAATCATTTTTATGAGCCTTTAGTAATAAACTACCTAAACTGGTAAAATGTGTACTGCTTTCTAATTTCTAGAATCAAATGTATGCTTTACTAATTTATTATCATATACATGTAAAGTTAAGATGCGTCTATGTCTTCAATATTCATAGTTAATTTGAACTTACTTATCGAAGTAGTTTAAACATTTTATCGGAAGCATATTCTATTTTCTCCCACTAGGAATAAGTCTCAACAAATATATGTAATTTCAGAATCATATAAGCTCTATTATTTTGTGGGTACCAGTTTAGCACAGTGCTTGATACAAAGTATTCTGTTCTGTTTTGTTTTGTTTTGTTTTAATATAGGCACGATTATTGGTCCTTGTTTAAACATTATGACATTGCCCATAAAAATTTAGTTTTTTCTATTACCAACTTATTTATAAGGAAATATTTTAAGAAATAATATTTATCACATGTATCAACAACTCAATTTTAAGAGACACCTATTACACAGTAAAATACACTTGAATATACAGGAAAGCAAGCACCATGCAGATACTTTATTTTGGGGGGCAAATTGTCAGAAGTCAAGAGAAAATAGCTTTACAAAAAAATGAAAACAGTTTAAACAAAACTAAAACCAATATTTTTAAATAATCACATTCCTATCATCAGTATCCAATTTCCATTTTATTTTTAATGTCCCTTGAAAAAATAATTCATTAATAAAACTGAGACTTTTCTCACAAAAATCTTAAGGCAGTAAAACAATTCTCCTGAATTCACTTTTTCATATTAGTTTCATAAGTCAAATCAAACATACATATATAGCTTTTTTTCTACTTGGAAGATCATGCCCAATAAAATTTATAAGGTTATTCATAAATAACTATAGGATGAAGTCACCTGGCCTGATAATTTACACCTAAAATTTTACTGTATTTATTAGAGAAAATAATATCTCATCTATCAGTGTGTTTCTTTCACCTAAAATGCTTTCTGAACAAATGTGTCTGCCTTTTGAAGGACCTAACTTTAAAAGAACAATGTATATCCATAATGTCTATTAGCCATTCTACTTTAAAATAATCTTTCTGGCCTATTCTCTCTTACTCTGCATAATTTATAAAGCAATGATGTATGCTCTCCTTTTGGATATTTATGGTTTTACTATTTTAAACAATTATTTAAATAATTTGTCATTTATCTTTCCATCAGTCTTATTATCAGGCTGCCAATTAGGTGTAAACTCTTCAAGAATAGGGCTTCAAACTCACATGATCTTATACTTCTCAATAGTCACCATAATCCCTAATGAAGTATGTCTGGATTTGATTTATCCAAAATTTGGAAGAGCATCCAAGTTCACACTGACTCTCATTCTCCAGAAAATTTTCTGGTTAAAGGCCACCCTATCTCCTCTAGCACATATAATCGTAAGGCAGAAACCTGACTCTCATGCTTAAAAGAGCACCATATTGAAGCTAGAAAATCAAATTTTATTTCCATCAGAAATTGGACATTTATAACAGAGGGTTCAGTTTCTAAAAATCTTTAGAACTGAGTCAATGTAACTACAGTAGTTTAAATGGAATGTTTGTGGCAACTTCTAGCTAAGGTTCCAGCATCTGAATACTTTGTTGTTCACCTACTTCTTGGGTTCCACAAGCTGGCTAGTTGTTTTTTTCTTTGATTGATTTTAGTTGTAGTTCCAGTTAATTATAATCCTAAGAAATATTACTAACACCTACAACTCTATTTTCACTAAAGTCAGCATTATAAAGGGACCCTCATGTTAGAATCTTGGCTTCAAAATAAGGAATATGATTTTTACAACCAGTTTTAAGAAGAAAGAACAATTATGAAATTCTTCTCCAGAAATGAATAAAAATACCCACTTTCCTATATATAAACATTCTAGGAATTGTCAATTCTGTCAATGAAAGATGAAAAACATCTTTGAATATGTGTTACATCAAGATTTTGTACATGCATTTAATCAAAATATTCAGTGTGGTTAAAATATATTTGAAGAATCTCATTCACACTTATTTCACTCTTCTGTCTACCTTTACCTCAGGGTAGGTATGTGAATTTTCTTCTACTAGCTAGAATTCTCAAACATCAAAATAAAGCTGGTCTGTAGGAAGTGATTTAATCTCCCTAAATTCTCCATTGTATTTTCTATGATATACTATGATCTATATTTAGATTATGAAAAATCAATGTCCCAGAATATTTATTATATTTTAGAAAGTAAGAACTCCATTATCCCATTAGTGGATGGGAGAAAATAATGCAATCAAATGAGAAAATCAAATGATATATTTAGGATATATTAAAGGAGAGCATTTGTCATGAGAGAGATTATTTCTTTCTGAGAGAAGCACATAGACTCTATCCAGAGAAAAGTTCTTTATTTATAAGGAAGGCAGAAACCATTGTTTGGTGAGTTCATTTCTTGAACCTTTATTGCTTTGGTTTCTTAAATCAAGATACTGAAATTCGTATTTAGAAATAAAAAGGTATCACACAGTCAATAAGGTTATCACTCCATGGAAAAAAATGTTTGACATGGCTATGTATAAATTATCTAATATATTAAGATTTATGATACATTAATAGAAGTGGCATTTGAATGCCTTGAAATTTTTTGGGAAGCAGTCTAGTGCAATAATGAAAAATAAGAAGCTTTAAATTTCTCCACTGACATGTGGCTATGTTAGAGTTTTAACAATCAAAATAGCTATTGTTCAGTCTAGGTAGGCAGACTAGTTGTAGGATACTAGATAGAAAGGATAAAAAGGTACCATATTTCTTCAATAAATGCACTGTGACGGAAAGATCTGCTACAATGCCTTTGGCAACTGTTTCTCTGAAGTTCAACTTAAAAAAGGAAAATGAATAAATCCTGTTTACCATTTACCAGTAATAACTCACCCTAATCTTGCCAAGGAAAGAGCTGTTACAAGGTTTCCAATTATTTTGTGGTTTTGTCATCTTAACACTTTTCAAAGAAAAGCTTTCATTTTTTGCTAGAACATTAGAATAAAATTCCTTCTGAGATTACTTTACATTTCCTATTCATAAGCCTCAAATAATAGCACACCAGAGTAACAGCAGCAGTCTAATATATTCACCACATGTCTGACCACTGATTACTCTTTATTTAGAGAAATATACTTAAGATCAGGTATATGTGTTTCCTTTAGCCATGTGGCAAAATGGAAAAATCATTGTTCTGGGAGCTAGACTCCTCCAATGGCTGGCTCTTGGGTGATCTTGAAAAAGTCGATTTAAATTCCCCTAGGCTCAGTAAATGCAGCCAACTTATGAGGCCATGCAAACTTTATATTCTTGCCTCCTTCATAATATCAGTGTGATTAAGTTTGAAAGTTGATTTTATCTATTTAAAAGAAAAGATATACCAAAGAAATTGCTACTCCCATTTATTGGAATAGGTAATTTAATTTATATGTGGTTTGCTCTTGATGATACAGAAGTAAAGGTGAGGCTCATAGAAACAAGCTGAGTGATTATGCCCATACTTTATTTCATGTAGCAAACATTAGCCATGGTGGTAGCAGACTCTATTTCTCTGGGCCACAAAAATGAGTTTACACTGCTTCCATTAACAGATTTACACAACTAGGCTTTATGTTTTCATCATATGGAAAAGCTGCCAGAAGGGGTTTGAACTCTCAATGAGTAGGAGGAAACTAAATGATATTATTTAAAAAAAGGAAAAAAAAGAGACAATGCATAAAGAACTAGAAAGGACAATGCATAAAGAAGTAAGAAAGAACATAAATAAGAAAAGCAAAGACAAGGGGTAGTAGTAGAGTCTCCAGTTACCATCTAAAATTGTTAGAAATATTAGGAATTCAATCAGATATTTATAGTAATTGTCTTTCTTAGAATTCTAATAGGATGATATTAATGACCTTTTGCTCATACTTACTTATGGTTTTCTTTTTTTTCCCTCTCAATATTAGTTTCCCATCATTCAAGGAGAAATAAAATATCACTGACCAAAAGTCAGGATCTGGCTTTCTCAAGAGTATTTCAGCCTGAAAAGTGGTTGCAAAATTGTCACATTTAGTCTATTTCTAAGCTTGAGGTAGAAATACAAATATATTGTTAAACAAAGGCTTAGCAAGACTAGACTGTGATTCAAATTGCCCTTTTTGTTCAACACCTTTTATTGAGTAGAAGTTGCCAGAAGCAATGAAAACGGGTATAAGGAACAAAACCAAGTGCCCAATGGAGTCTGGCTCTTTGAAACTAATGGTATGTTCTCTGAGAAGTAATTGAAATAAACAAAAAATTTATCCTTGCTTCAGTTCAAGGAATGGAGAAAATGCAGAAATGAGAAAAGAGAATGAACTGGTTTAAAAAAAGAGAAGCAACATTCTGGTAAGGGCAAAGTAATGAGCTAAGAGTTTAAGATATTTTACAGTATATTTTGGTAATATGTTATAATGTAGCTTTCTTTGGTTTGTTTTTCAGTTTCTTCCATTGTAGCTGTGTACTTCCTGAAATAAAGTAATTATGAACAACTGGGTTTAAATTTATATAAATTATAAAACACCAGCTTTAATTTTTATAGAAAAAAGGTTATGTTTAATACTGTGTAACTATTCTAGTGAATAAATCATTTATTAGTCACAAGGGCTGCCATAACAAAACACTACAAACTGGAATAGCTTAAAGAATAAAAATTTATTTTCTCACAGTTATGGAGGCTGGAAGTTGTAGATCAAGGTGTTGGCAGGGGTGGTTTCTTTTGAAATCTCTATTCTTGGCCTGCAGATGACTATCTTCTCACTGTGTCTGTACACAGTATTTTCTCTGTGCACATGCATCCCTGATGTCTCTTTCTCTTCTTAAAAGGACATCAGTCCTACTATTGGATTAGGGCCCCACCCTTACAACTTTACTTAGCCTTAATTATGTCTTTAAAGACCCGATCTTGAAATATAGTCATATTGGGGGTTAAGAGTTCAACATGAATTTTGTGGGGACAAAATTCAGTCCTTAACAAGCATTTGGTAGTTGTAAGGAACACTTTTTGTATTCCCTCTTTATGAGGGCATTTTTTTGTTCCTTATTCATTCACCTCTTTTGGAAAAGCACTACTAAGATTTAAATTTTAACTTCCCTTTTAATGGGATTAACAAATGTCTTAATTTTCAGGACATTTATAAAAAATGTATTAGAAAAAAATTCAAATGCCAAATGAGATGCTGATCAAATAAATAGTTTTAAATAGTTGATTAAATAGAAAAGCTGTGAACACTGCTTACTTTGGTACACTTTGGAAATGCCTCATGAGTCCAACCAAGGCACACTGACATGCTAGTGTAATGACTTTATTTTAGAGTAAAATTTTTGAAGGACAAGACCACAATGCCTATATGTAAATATCAGCAAAATTACTTGAAGTATAGACACAGGCAAGAGATTAATGGATATTCTTTTATTGCCTGATTTCATATTTAATTGTCAGTTTCACAACTTTATAGGAAAGAGGTTTACTTGTAGATTTTTGTTAAGTAGAAGTGAAAATAATTTCTGTCCAATGGAAGACATAACCCCAAAAGTTATAATTTATTGCCTTGTAAGAATTTAACCAGTTTTATATCTAGCCTAAGAATCTTATCCAAATATTTCTTTTGAAAATTAACTCTATAACTACCTCATCAAATGGCATTTTAAGTGACTTAACCTCAGAGGTTCGCTGATTAATTAATGATTTAAATAAAATCTTTGACAAATGTTCACTTAATATTTGCCTCAGAGGCATAAATTTGCCCTCTTGAAAACAATCCTTAAATATAACCAATATGCATATAATCATTGATTTAATATTATATTAGCATATTATAATAATCTAATCAGGAAATAAAATTTTTAATAGAAAGCATAATATCAAATGATTTGTAGTTTAATTTTAAAATTATTTATCTCACTTTTAGAGAAAAAATGGAGAATCAAAATTCAAGATAAACAACTGGAACGTTTTACAAAAAATTCTTTCAATTCTAAGTTTGTTGATTACAAATTTATGTACAAAAAGATTATGTGTATTCCTAAATTTCTTCACTATTTTCTATTGTTAATATATCATAAACACATATTGATTATGTCTCTATGTATTTGCAAAGTAGGAGATGAGTATGATTTTAATTCATATCAATTTATAGTAAAGTAAATTGGGTCTAGTCTAATAGATTTTGAAATCTCTATAAATAATTTTGCTAGAATTCCACATTATATATTTATCAGGGAAGAAATTGGGCCTGCTGTCATGACAGTCCAAGAATTAGCCAGCTGGATTATTGGAGGTCATGTAACCATAAACACAGAATACTTTTGACCTGGTTCTACTGGGTCAATTTTTCTGTCTCTTCAATATTTAAGCTCAGGAATCTTTCCCATTGAGAAGCCTTTTTACCTATGAACCTAGGTGGAATTAGATGCTTCTGAACCTTATGACAGTATTTAATTGCATGTAATTATACACACACACACACACACACACACACACACACACACACACATAGAGAGAGAGAGAATGAGAGAGAGAGAAAGAGAGATTTAATGATTATGCCTCCTTCTCTATTCCATGAGCTCAACAGAAAAGAGAAACTGTTAAATTTATAATTCAAATAATTTAGTGCTTGTATATTAAGTAAATTGAGATGAAGTATATTTGACTGACCAGCCAAAGTAAATTAATTAACTTGAAATAAAAACTTGAGTTTGCTTAAAAACATAGGGACCTTTTATGGAATGTATCTACACACAAAAAAGATGGTCTATATGCACAAACATTAACATATGTTTCTTTTTTTTCCCTTAAAATAACTGCTTATTCAACAGAATGCAACTATTTTGTTTGTTTTCAAATAGTATTGGGAGTATAAACATAGTTTGAATCTGAATTAGTCTAGACCTTTAACTGGCAATTACAATGATGTAGTTTTCTCTATTGTCACATCACAGCATGAGTTTGTAAAGCATTTATTTTTAAATCGTTTGGGCTTGTAGTTATTAGCATGTAAAAGTTATAAAAATATTTAAAATATCTCAAATATAACATCGAGTTTTAGCAAAGGAAGGTTTTGTTACACATTTAAATGCTTGAAAATGAGGCACATAATCAAGAGCCTGGTAAACCTTTTACTTTGACAACATCACTGAAAATGGCTATAAAATCTGACGGAAACACTGAAAGATTACCTCTGAGAGGGATGTGGGATCCACTTTGCTTTTACACTGACCCTGAAGATGTGTCAAAACATTTGTAATATCCACAATAGTCAATGACATGGCTAGAAGACTTCTTGAGCCTGAAATAAACTATTGTTTAGTGATTCTACTTATTTTGTGTGATGGGGTGGAAACTAGTGTAGAGAAATGGTCTTTCAATTTTCTTATATCTATACCTATTAATCGCCACATCTAAATTGTCAAAAAGCGTAGTTAAACTATAGAAAATGTATTTTTAAATGCCAGAGTAGTTTAAGAAAATACCAAGGCCTCCCTCTGGATCATGAAATGAAACACAAAACAGTTCATTTTTTTTACTGCTTAAAAAAGAAATTCCATCTCAATCTCATTAATGGCTCATCTGATTTGATCTTTTTCTAACATAAGCTAAAATATAAGTTATTCTCACACCTCAGCAAGGGTGTAAAGTATTTTGAGAATGGCTAGGTGAGATAATAATGTCAATAATATATTCATTCCTTATAGTAAAATTCAGTCTTTGACAGGTAAATAATTCAATTAGAAAAACAGATAATGTAACTCGGGTTTTCTGAATTTTTTACCTTCTAAGCTTTAAAAGAGGTTTTTGTTGGTATAGCCTAGTAATTACTATTATTCACAAAGGACTAGACCATTTTGTTTCTATGATATATCTGTTCTGTTCATACTTATTACATTTTAAAAAGTATATATTGTTTAAAATGATGTATCCTTTAACTTTTCTTAGAAACATATCTTAGGAAAGATTCTAGTAGAACTATTCAAATATGTAGGCAATTTGTTCCTCATAGGAATAAAATATCTTCTAACAATTAGCAAGGGTTTATCAATCTTATTCCATCATGCCAGTCAAAAAGTTTGTTCTCTAATAAAGAAAACACTTTATTTATTGGCACTTATATATTCTGGTATGTTTCAAAGACTTTGGTAGTTGTCTCCTTGTAATATTTCAGCCTTTAAGCTGCTTTCCTGCCTCACTGAGCTCACATAAGATACATCTGAAAGCTTTAGTATAAATTTACTTCGAATAAAGTCTTCAATTCATTTTCATGGCACCAAAAAGACAGCTTTAATAACTGCAATGACAAATAAACTGGAAATCATTCCAGGCCTTTTCACTTAACTGACAAGTAGAACACGCTTATAATGAGCCGCAGGTTTTGCGTTTTCTCTTTGACCATAATAGCTTCATTTAAGAGTGTCAGACCCTGACACTTCATCATTTATCTACATTATTTCTCATCTTCTTTCAAATAAATTATGGAATACTAGACTGAGCACATAAAAACAAAGTGACTTGTTATCAGTAAACAGCAAGATAAATTGTCCATAAGTTCCTATTTAGTTCCCTTTAAATTTAAGGGCAAGTTATTGGGTACACCTTTTTTAACTTCCACTGTTTGCATTTTTACAGACATCTTATTTCTCTTGCCACTGGCCTCTGTGCATTCATCCAGAGCCTGATGTTGAAGGCATAAAGAAATCCCATTATCCCAAGGTTGGCCGCTGAAGTACAAAAAGGAAGAAGGGGAGAAAATTAAATAAAAATTTGGAAAGAGATTTCTCCACATCTGTAACACCACCCAACATAATACATCTTGTCATACTAGGAAATGTGACAATTCCAAAGTAATGAACAGTGCAACTGTAACTCGTTTAGCCCTTGGAAATAGAGCACTGATTTTAAATGGATGGGTGAATGCCATCCCTTGTCATTGAATACCACCTCCTTTTTTAACCATATAAAACTGGAGAAAACCCAATAAAATCACTATCAGATTGTATTTCTTTTTGAAACTATTGACCATGTTTATAGAAATCCTCACATCTTTTTCTTATTTATTAGTATTAATTTTCAAAGACTTACAGAATCATATCAGAATAATAAGTACAAAAAGCAAAATTTAGGAAGCCATTAAAACATCATTTTTTGTATGTGTGCTTGTACATAGTGAAATAGTGAAGTCTTAGCTTTATACTGTACTTAACAATGAAGAATGTCTGGTACAGATAGTCTAGTCATAAGGTGACTATATATTAAAATTTTTTTCAGTGACTTAAGTTATTCTGGGATTAACTTTCAAAAAAGGTATATTATTCTTTGTTTTGTTTTTCTTAGCTACCCCAATCAATCTGCTCATGAGGTCTTTCAAATTTAATAGCAATACGATATGGAAATTTACTCCCAGGTGATTTAACATTGTAGATCTCCTGCTCTGAGCTAAATCCTGATACAGAGAAAAACAGGAAAAGGCCAAAATTTCATTATCAGTTCTCAAAGAGCTCTGGAAGGGGGAAAAAAAGGGTTGCTTGTTTAATTTTGGCATGGTATTTAATTTCTCAGATTCAACAGTGGTGAGGATAATTTAAGGTGTTAATTTATCCTTCAAGGGACTATTCCACTTTCTAGTTCATGAGAAGATGGTTAAATAATATGGTCTTTCAGCTCTTTCCAGAAAAAAGAAGTTAATGGATCTGTAATCAAGCAAAGGTCATAGAGGGGTTGGTGGATCTTTGGGAGAAAAAGAAGATTGTTAGGGCTATGCATGGGTGGAGGAGTAGTGAAGAGATGAAGGTAGAAATGGAAGTAATAAAAGGCAAAAGAACCTGAGGTTGAAACGGTCGATAGTATTGATTTATTTAAATTAAGCATAAGTTTTTGTTAAAGTGTGCCATTTTCTGTCCCTCACTCTATTCTTTGCAGGAACAGTGCTGCTAGGGGATGTAGGGGGCAGGGGGAGAACATCTCTTTAGAAAGAATAGTGTCTGGGTAAATGTATAAAATATCTTACAGTGGTGCTTTGTACTCTAGCATGACCCCTAGTTCCTAAATTCCTCACAAAGGACAAAAGTTGAGACATGCATTTTTTCCCATCCCAAAGCACACAACCCTGTAAGGGTGACTAATCTCCAAAGGTAATATGAATTCACAAAAAAAATTTTATAAAAAATTGTGAGAGCTCAACAAATAGAGAAAGCCAACAAACTATAAACCTATATATCAAAGCAGATTAAACAAGCATTTAGGTGAGCATGCTAAATGTCAGAGAGGCAAAGTGCATATTATAAACCTTAAATGAGAACAAAAAACAATATACTAACTGTAACAATTAGAGATTCTAGATGTGAAAATGTCACAGTTAAAATGTAGAGATTGCTATACAGCTTAAATAGACACAACTGAAGAACTAGTGAGTGAAACAGAAAATAAGGTAAAATTCATTCAGGAGGTTTAGAAAGATAGAGTGGTAATGTAAAAATGGGGATAGAAGTGGAAGAGTTAATTTGCATATCCCCAAAATTTAAAAGAGTTAAGAGAGAAGACAGGAAACATTTAATAAATTAATGATATATATTCATATACATACATACATACATACACACAATTTCATAATAATGGTTATAACTGATTTATAAGATCCAAGAAAAACAAAAAATGGAATTAAATTTATATAGAGTAATACTCTTACAAATTAATATGCTTAGAGATATAAGAGAACACTGTTTAAACCATTAATAATCATATCAATCACATGTTTGTGAGGTTACAGTTCATGTGGCACTTATCTTTATTTTCAGCACTAAGAGTAATGCCTTGCTCTTAGTGTTCAAATAGATGTATAATTATCTTAACATTCTTCTAAATTGGCATTATAAATGAATTACTATCATTATTAAAGAAAAAACTATTTTAGTTTGTGCCAAGATTATAGAAATTGTCTAGTTGATTAAAAATATTAACTTAACAAATAACCCCAATAATTATATAAATAATGTCTTATTTGAGGCAGTTTCTTTTTTCTAGGAACTAAATATATAGAAATAAATAACATATAGATCATAATTAAGTTTAACTTACTCGAATAAATCAATAAGTTGTATTAACATATGATTTCCACACATGAGCGCACAAGTAAAGATCACCTAAGCCAGCAGAAAGTCCATGACAAGAGTCTGGGAATTTTTCTAGATAACAGCTAAGCTAAATCTTAAAAATAGATATAGATTCATGAATTGTAAAATTTAAATCTTAATTTTCCCTAAGTATGTCAGAATAGAGTCTAGAATGGCTATTGATTTTCACCGAACTACCAAGGCAATAATGAAAGAAAAACATCTTTAAAAAATTCAAAAGATTTTTAAAAAGTAAATAAGTGTATGAGAAAACAAAACAAAAACAAAAACTTTGACTTATACCTCACACAATACAGAAAACCTTAATTTTAAATAGATCATAGATACAAATATAAAATCAAAACTATAAAATTTTTGAGAAAAATATATAGGAGTATAAATTCCACAAAAAAAATACAAAATGGAAGTGTTCCTCCCTCTTTAATTTTTTGGAACACTTTAAGAATAGGTACTAATTCTTCTTTAAAGGCAGTAGAATCCATCTTCTAGTCCTGGGCTTTCATTTATTGGAAGTTATTTTTATTAATTGTTATTATTATTATTATTATTATTACCGCTTCAATTTTATTGCTAGTAATTGGTCTGTTCAGATTCTGTTTCTTTCTCATTTACTTTTGGAATGTTGAACATTTATAAAAATTTGTCCTATTTTTCTGTATTGTTGAATTTGTTGGCATGATTATAGTATTGTTTAATGATACTTTATATTTCTGTTGTGTAAGCTGTAATCTCTCCTCTTTCATTTCTGATTTTATTTATCTTCTCTGTCTTCTGCATAATGAGTCTTGCTAGAGGCTTGTCAATTTTATTATTCTTTCAAAAATTGAATAGCATTATTATTTTTTCTATTGTTTTTCTATTTTCTATTCATTTATTTCCACTCTGACTTTTATTACTTCCTTCCTTCTACTTGCTTTAGGTTTTTGTTTGTTCTTTTTCTAGTTTCTTTAGGTGTAAATTTAGGTTGTTTATTTGAAATTTTCCTGCTCTTTGAGGTAAGCCTGTATAGCTATAAACTTTCCTCTTATAATTGTTTTTGAAGCATCCCATAAATTTTATACAAGGATATTGATTTTAGTCATACTATCCACATACTCTCCCTATGAACAGACACCATCAACAAAATAAAAACTTATACACTGGGAGGAAATGTGTGTGTGTGTGTGTGTGTGTGTGTGTGTGTGTGTGTGTGTGTATAAAAAATAACATATTTAGACTATGTAAACAACTCTTCCTTATAAATAACAAATAAAATTCAATAAAAATGGGCAAAATCCTTTAGGAACATCTAAAAGAATGATTAGTGATTAGCTAACAAGTACAAGGAAAGTGCTCAACATTTTAGCCATGAGAGAAATGTAAATTAAAATAGCAATGAGATACCACTATACACCCCTATAATGGTAAAAAAAAAAAAAAAATTACTGACAACACCAAATGTTGATGAAAATGTGAAGCCACTGGAACTCTCACTAATTACTGTGGGAGTATAAATGGTTCAACCACTTTAGAAAACTGGAAATTTCTTATAAATTTAAACATAAATTAACCTATGATCCAGTTACTCCATTCTTTGGTATTTTTCCAAGATAAATGAAAACATATATACACAAGAAAAAAAATCTTGTGCAAGAACATTAATTTTATTCATACTATTCACAAACTGGAAACAACCAAAATGTTTATCTACAAGATAATGAAATCAAATTGTGATATATTCATACAATGAAAAATTACCTAGGAGGAGGACTGGTCAACTAGTACTACCTATAGTTACATTAGTAAATCTCAAAAACATGTTCAGTGAAAGAAGGTAGACACAGAAAAATATATATTCTGTGATTCCATTTATATAAAGTTCAATGACAGGGAGAATCAATCCATAGTTACAGAAATAAGAATTCTTATTTATGAGGTATAAGAATTAAATTGAAAATGGATGTGAAGGGAAGTTCTGAGATGATAAAATTAGCCATAACTTGTTATTTGTTGTACCAAGGTGTACACCATATGTACATTCTTTAATAATAAAAAATACTAAAAACTCTCTTTCTAGTTTATCTCATGGGATTGGTCTGACAACAAACAGCATGCAGCAGAAAGTAGTATTATTAGTGAATTCAAAGAAATGTCAACAGAAAATATCCAGAAGTACAGAAAAAAAATAAATTAAAAAAAATTTAGAATAGATGAGAAGAGTATGTAGGACTCAACCAAAAGATCAAGCAAACTTTAATTAGATTCCTAGAATAAGAGGAGAAGAGAATAACATAGAAAAATAACTGAAATAAGAATCCGAGGAATTAACCCACAGAGTCAGGAATCTCAATGAATCCTACAGAATATATACAAAGAAAACTATTCATAATCAAATTGCTAAGAATCAAAGATAAAATTCTATGAGCATCCAGAAGCAAAATTTCATATTACTTTCACTGAAGCCACATACAAATGACTGAATATCAACCAAATTTTGGCAGCTGGAAGACAACATATTGAAATATTTAAAGTACTGAAAGTGGGAGGGTGGGGAAGGGTATGAAACTAGAAGTCTATATACATTGAAAATGTAAGATCATGGAAGAATAGAGAAGTTTTCAGACTGAAACAAGCAAACAAAAAACAATACATCCCTAACACTTGCACTCCATGAAATACTGAACATTTCCTCACAACAAAAAAAACATACTCTAAAGTAAAAGCTCTAAGCTTCAGCTTGGAACAAAATAATCAGAAATGATGAATATATAAATAAATATAAATAAATATTAACTTTATAAAATTATAGTATGAATGAGATTCTGGTCAGGAAAAGTAAAACACTCAATAATTGAATATAAATTAATGTATAAATTACTGTAATAGTATAAGTAATTATTAATTAATAAATGATGCTTAACTACTAAAAGGAGTTAAGAGAATTTAAAAATATATATATAAATAACAAATGGGAGAATCTTCTACCTCTGAGGCTGAGAAAGACCATCCAAAGAAGATACAAACTTGGAAGATGCCCTGCTTGACACCATCAATAGACGGCTGAGATTCAGACCTTGTTGAAGAGGTTAAGACCTGCCAGAAGGTGAAGTTCACTAGGTACCATGGAACAAATCTGGTCAATATACTGGGATTGATAGGCAGTTTCTTGAATTCTGGTGAAACTCTGAAGTTTCAGAGCCAATTGACATTATCATATTTGCTGCTAGACACATTGCCATAGGAAGCAAAAGGAAAAGTATGCTAGAATCAGGATGACAAACCTGGGCACTTGCTTAGTGCTGCAGTGCCATTTAGCACCTCTACTGCAAAGCCTAATTCTGAGCCAACTGGCAAAAGAGAAATATTTACAAGGTCCAGCTGCAGCACCACCAAGCAGGGCAATGCTGGGTAAATTTGAACCTGAAAGTAACAAATTTTAACTAGCATATAACAATATTTTGAGGATACAAAAATAATAGTAAAATATGTGACTATAATAGGACAAAAATGAGAGGATAAACAAGTAAATTTATGTAAGGTTCTTGTTTTCTTCGGGAAATGGTAAATGCTTAAACTGAAGTAGACTGAAACATACTGGAGATGCATGTTGCCAAGCTAATATTTAACTAAAGAAGGTATCATTAAAGAAATTTTTTGAAAAAAAATCAATAAATAGCATGAATATTTGCCTCATTGTTATCTACTATAATAAAAGATTAGAAATAATTTTCTACCAATAGGGAACATTTAATTAGATGTGGCCATATAACTGAATATAGTTCAATCATTAAAAAAACTAGGAGTTCCAAATGAATATATTCAAAACAAATGTTCATTATATGTAGTCGAAAGATAAAAGTCTAGTTTTAAAACTTTGAATACTACACTTGTAAGTAGCTACATTATTGAGCACCTGTGACATACCAGGCACTCTGCTACATGCTCTCAATCTTACTGACATCCCTATTAGGTATTATATACATTACAGTATAATTTCATGTTCATAAATATACTTACAGATATATTGATAGAAAAAATACACTAAATTTATCTGCTTGGTGGAGCAATCAGTACTTTCAAAATAACCCCTGTTGGCTTGTAAATATTTCTATTTCTCCCCATAGTCAACATATATTGATATTCTGAAAATAAAAATTAAATACTAAGCATTTATAATTTTAAAATACATAATATAATTGAAATTATTTATCTCAATAGACAAATTAACATAAATTTAAGACATATGCATGAAGATTATAAAACTAAACAGTTTATAATCCAATAATTATTTGGTTTTCAAACAGTTTTGATTTATTTGAGAAAAGTGTCAGTAGCGAATATTTGTTCTTTTATCATGTCTCTATCATTAAAAAGAGTAAGGTTTTTTTTCAATTACTTTGAATCTGAAAACTAGAAACATTATATTCAAGGGATTAATTAAGGTATTTTAACGTGATCTTTCAATTTAGGTTCACTGATATAAAGTATTCACAGATGGTTCACTCAGTTGATCCATGATTGGAACTACAAGATTTGTATCATATTTGAAAACAAGAGAAAAATGATGTACATTTTCTACTCACAAAAGATAGCAATTTTTATTTAAATAGCTCAATCTATTATTAATCAAAGAGGATCAGAGAGAATGGCAAGCAATATGAGCCAATCTTTTATGTAAGATCTGTATCATTACTCTCTCAATCTTAAGCACTTAATAATGTCCTTGAAAATCAAACTTTTTTTTAATAAATTAGTGAATAAATAAATAAATCCATGAACTTTTAATTGACTATGAGGATTAAATGTAAAGTTCTGTAAGGTTCTCCACCAATGTTCCGAGCTGTGTGTTTAAGAAAGTCTTCCAGAAGAGGTAATGTTTCTTCAAGGAGAGACTTCAAATGCTGAGTTTCTAAGGAAGATAAAGGGATCCAACGTTTCAGAGAGGTTATAGCAACTGAAAAAAAAAGCCCATACTCAACAATAGGATTTTTCCTGAGAAACCTGAGACTTTCATCTTTGGTTCACATTCAGCATCTACTCCACTCAGCTTTGTCTACTTCTATGTCATATTCATGCTTGACTGCACAGCAAATTCTAGATAGAAAACCCTCCTGAGATAAAGATGAGCTATATTCACCTTTGCTCCCTTCACATTCTCACTGGAAATGTTTAGCAGACTACTTGGCTCATAGTGGGCATTAAATAAATAATAATAGATACTACGGAGGAATTAGCTCTCCTTGTTGTAGTATGTAAGAATATGCCAGTAGGTGAAGAGCCAGAGGAAAGAAAGAGAAATTAGGGGGATTGTTTTATAAACTATGTAAATGTCTAACCAATGTACTATACAACTGGAACTAATAATAAAATTTTTAAAAATTTTATAACCCCCCCCCCACACACACACACACACGAAGAAAATTCCAGGACAGGCTCATGAACCCACTATAGCAATCCCATTACTTAATATGCCAACATTAGAGTTCTATTTCATGGCATTCATTTAGCTAATATCCTACAAAAATTATATATATATATATATATAATTTTTTAGAAAGTATTTTATTTTTTCTAGTTTTACTGAGATATAATTGAAATATAACATTGTGATTTTTAAGGTTTATAATGTGATAATTTGATACACATATATATTGTGAAATGTTGATTACAGTAAGGTTAGTTAACATATCGTTCGCCTCACATAATTACTATTTTGCGATTGTTATGGTGACAACATTTAAAATTTACCATCAGAGCAACTTTCAACTTTTATTGTTTTAAGTATACAATATAGTAATGTTAACTATAGTCACCATGCTGTACATTAGATCCCTGAAAAAAATTCCTCTTATAAATTTAAATTCATATTCTTTGACCAACATCTCCTCATTCCAGCTCTCTACCTACACCCCCCAGCCTCTAAAAACCACCAACTTACTCTGCTTCTACTAGTTCAGCTTTTTTAAGATTCTACATATAGGTAAGATTATACAGTGTTTGTTTGTGTCTCATTTATTTTACTTAGTGTTCTGCTCTCAATGTCCATCCACACTTCCTTTTTTATGACTGAATAATATTTGTGTGACATTTGCTTTATTGATTCATCCAACAAAGACTTAGGTTTTTACAATGGCTCAGCTATTATGAACATGCTGTAATGGACACTGGATTATAGATAGTTCTTTGAGATGGTGATTTTATTTCCTTTGGATATGTACTCAGAAGTGGGATTGCTGTATCATATGGATACTTACATTAAATTTTTTGAATAACTGTCACATTTTTTTCCTCCACATCCTTGCCAATACTTGTTATCACTTGTCTTTTGTTAATAGCCATCTGACAGGTGTGAGGAGTGAGGTGTGAAGTGATATCTCATTGTGGTTTCCATATGAATTTCTCTGATCATTAGCAATGTTGAGAACCTTTTCAAGCACCTGTTGGACATTTACATGTTATTTTTGTAAAAATGTCTCATCAAGTCCTTTGCCCATATTTTAAATGGATAATTTGTGTTTTTGCTATTGCTTTGTGTGCATTCTCTAAGTATTTTAGATATTAACCCCTTATCAGAAGAGTGGTTTATAAATATGTTCTTTTATTCTGTAGGTTTGTCTTTTCACTGTGTTCTTTTGCTGTGCAGAAGGTTTTTAACTTGATGTAGTCTCACTTAATTTTTCCTTTTGCTGCTTGTGCTTTTGTATTATATCCAAATAATCCTTGCCATGACCAATGTCAAAGAGCTTTTTCCCTGTGTTTTCTTCCAGGAGTCTTTATTTCATTTCAAGTTAACTTTTGTGAGTGGTGTAAGTTAAAGTTCTGACAATAATATTTTTAAGTAAATTTTATGATACCTGACTCAAAACAATTTTTAATAGTATTTATGCCTTTTGAAATCTTGGTTGAGAAAAGGAGCCAAATATTCAGTTTATTATTTCCCTTTTTATTCCTCCATTCCATTTGTTAAAAAAAATCTTTATTTAATCTTTATTTTAGTTGTAAATAAATCT